>CM024622.1:9809425-10225490 GCA_014182585.1 Eucalyptus coolabah
TACACCGATTTGGGGTCTCACGGGCCTCCGTGGTGGAGGCCCAACAACGACTATATCTCGGGAGAAATCGACCTAGCAATCGACCGTCGGGTCCCCTTGCTAAATTGTTAACAATGCGGGGTTTTGAATCCTTGACCTCATTCGCTGGAGGAGAGATTTCAACCAACTGCGCACTGTCCACGAGTGGGTAAAAAATATTAGCGGTGTTAATGAACATAACAAATACAAGTTTGGGTTAGATGGAAGAGGGATTTGGCTTTTTGAAGTTTGAGATTGGACATGCACCAAATTCAAAGTCATGAAGGGTAAAATAAAACATTCCCTAAAATGTAAGAATGAGATCTCACGTTCTTCTTCCAAATGCATGTAGCCTAAGAGTGTCATTATAATGTATCTAATTTGAAGTGATTTTCCTCGTTATTAAGCGATGTCACTTTTTCCTATGTACCTGGTTGGAAAAAATTACCTCTAATTATATCTTGATTGGTGTTCAACTTATAGAAATATTAATATGCAAACTTAACTAAAATTAAATATGAATGATGTTTATATTTATAACTCATTAATGGTGCATGGGGAGGGAGCCTCTAAGGTGTAGACATGTGGCCACCCAACTCACTTTGCTGTTTTTTTTTTTTTTTTTTTTTTTGTGTTGCTTGCTTCCCTTCAAAATTGCAAATTGTCACAAGAAAAATTATAAACAATCGGAACATGAGGTTCCAAAATTAATTCTATCTATCATAAAAAAATTACACAAACCAACATTACTTGGAACAGTCTGGCCAAAAGGCTAAAGCAAAGAAGTAAGAACATTTCTTTCCCTCATAGACGGACCAGCCAATTCTCTTTTTCTTTTCACTTGTGAAGCTTTCAAATGCCCTAATTGTAGGCTATGATATACCGACACTCTCTAAAATCTTCGTATCGTATCGGACACTTCGACATGTGTCTGAAACTCTCGAACACTCTCAAACATTCGGTCAACACGTATCGGAAAATCCGACATTTAGTTAACTTTCTCGACACTTTCTGACACTCGAGTCAGAATTTTGACATAGGAATTTCTGACATGTGATTCCAATATCGAGGTCAATTTTAAAATTCAATAAATGAGATGTCAATATATATGTCAATTTTAAAAATAATAAATGGAGAAAGAAGAAAACTTAATATTCTCTTATCTTTTGACTCTCACTTCCGTGATTTACAAGTTCACCCCTTAAAATTTTTTTCTTCCAACATATTTAACATGCAAGTGTCACGGGCCGATCAATCTAGAATTCCCTTGCTTGTGCGGCTTTAGGATTTTCTTCCAAGTCAGCCTTTCTCACACTCACTCACAAGGATCGTAGAGAGAGAAACTCTAGAGAGAGAAGCTCTGATTATATTCACTTGTGAAAATGAGATGATACAAATGAGGGGGAGGAGACCCTTTATATTCAAATACAAGGCAAACCGTATCCATATATCTCCCCTTGATCTAATGGTAGAGATTACATCTCCCAACTACCAGTTACTCGCATTTATTACATAACGGTACAATTATTGTATTGCCCCGCCCCCAGGAGTATTCTAGAAGACTCGAGAAAACCCTAGCAGACGGGATACAAGCCGAGGGTCAGATGTGTCACGCCCGTTTTGTAGGAACCTCTTGGATGGGCTTTCTTTTTATGGTTGTGACATTCTCCCTCACCTAATCAGGTGATGCCCTCTTTGCATCTTTGGCATGAAAGGCTTTGATCTCCTTCTTGAATTGCCAAAGACTTTCCGCGGGCTTCCAACTTGCTTCACTTTCCGGAAGACCCTTCCATCGGATCAAGTACACTCGCTTGGGCGCGCAATACCGCTTCCGTATGACTCGATCCGCCATGATGCTTTCAACTTCTCAATCATACGAGATTTTTGCCCAGAGTGGTGTCCATTGAGACTCTCCTCGATCCGGATCTTCCTCATCAACTTGGAAAGATTTAAGCATACTTACATGGAAAATCGGATGTACCTTGAGTTTTGGTGATAACTCCAACTTGTATGCAACCTTCCCGACCTGTTGTAGCACACGAAATGGCCATTCGTAGCGACGGATCAACCCATTGTGCACGTCCTTGTATCGAAGCCCCATATGTAGCTTGGCCAACACTTGGTCTTCGACTTGGAACTCTATGTGATGTCGCTTTTTGTCGGCCCATTTCTTCATGTGCTTGGAGGCCTTGTGTAGAGACGCTTTTTCCAAGTCAACATGCTCTTGCCAATCCTAGGTGAATTTATACGTGAGCGGAATACTCCCCCGATAACCCAATGCGATCGCACTCAGGGTATTTGGTTGCTGCCCGATCGCGATCTCGAACGGGCTCTGGTCAGTTGACTCACCCTGCTGCAGATTAAAAGAGAATTGGGCTACATTGATCAACTTCGCCTAATTCACTTACGTTGTTGTGCTCACGTAATGCCAGATCTCCAAGAACGCATTGACCCACTCCGTCGACCGTCGTTTAGGGATGCAAACCGTGGACATATTCAACTTTGATCCTAGCAGCTTGACAATTCAGACCCCTTAAGCGCCCGTGAAACGAGGATCACGATTGCTAACGATCGTTTGTGGCACACCCCAAGATTTCTGACCATGTGCTTCATGAATAGCTTGGCCGCCTCCTCGGTCAAACAATCCTTTGTTGCAGGCACAAAGGTTGTGTACTTGGAGAACTTGTCCACCACGACCACGAGAGTCCAACACCCTTTGAACATTGGTAGGTTGACAATGAAGTCCATGGAAACACTCTCCCATGGACGAGTTGGAACGGGAAACGGCTCCAACAGCCCGACGATGAACATTGCTCCAGCCTTTGTCTTGTTGGCACACCAAACAAGTCTTCACATGCGCTCCACGTTGTCCTACATTTGTGGCCAATAGTACTGATTTTCGACGAGGGCCAAAGTGCGGTGGATCCCAGGATGACTCGCCCACTTCGAGTCATGGCACTCGCGCGAGATCTCCTTCCTCAGCTTCCCATGGAAGGGCACATACAGTCGCCTTCCTTAGGTGTAAAGGAGATCGTCCTCACACCAAAATTGCGGGTCTTGCCCTTCTTGGCATACCTGATGAGGCCTTGAGCTCTTAGATCGTGCGTCAACCCCTCCTAGATGCAGTCGACCCAAGGACAACTCGGTCGGCTCACTGAGCTACTCATCAGTTCTATCTTCTGACTCAGCGCGTCCACCACGGAGTTGGCCTTCCCCGGCTTGTACTCTAACGCGCAGTCGAACTCTGCTAGAAAATCCTGCCATCGAGCTTGCTTCGAACTTAGCTTCTTTTGGGTCTGAAAATAGCTTGTGGCCACGTTGTCCATCCTCACGACGAACTTTGATCCCAGGAGATAGTGCCTTCACGTCCGAAGGCAATGGACCATTGCGGTCATCTCCTTCTCTTGAATGGTATACCGACGCTTGGTATCGTTTAACTTCTGAGACTCGTACGCCACCAAATGACCATCCTGCATAAGAACACTGTCGATAGCATAATTCGATGCGTCGGTCGCTACCTCAGAGGGCTAGGTGTAGTTGGGCAATGCCAACACTGGCTCTTCCGTCATGGCTTTCTTCAATTGATCGAATGCTCATTGGCATTGATTCGTCCGCTCCCACAACTTCTCATTCTTCGAAGATCCGTGAGCGGCACGGTGATGCTCAAGTAGCTTCGGATGAACTGCCGGTAATAGTTGGTGAGGTCAAGGAACGACCTCAACTCCATCACTTTCGTTGGCGGCTCCCATTCGATGATCGATTGGATATTTGCCTTTTCCATCCATACTCGTCCACCCCCGAGGATGTGCCCCAGGATAAGAACTTCCTCTTGGTCGAATGCACACTTCTCGCACTTGACATATAACTCATTCTCGCACAAGACTTGGAAGACCTGCCTTACGTGCTCGACATGCTCCTCGAGTGTTTGACTATAGACTATAATATCATCTAGGTAAACCACTACAAACTGATCTAGGAAAGGGTGGAGTACCTTATTCATGAGCATACAAAATGTATCCCGAGTGTTGGTGAGACCAACGGCATTACAAGGAACTTGTAGGATCCATATTGCGTCACATAGGCAGTCTTTGGCTCGTCCCCTTCAACGATCCGACTTGATAATAGCCCGATTGAGGATCCAGCTTGGTAAACCACCGAGCTCCACCAAGTTGATCGAAGAGATCCGCGATAAGTGGGATCGGGTACTTGTTCTTCACCGTCAATTTGTTTAGCACCCGGTAGTCGATGCACATCCGGAGTGACCCATCGTGCTTCTTTTGGAACAGGATCGGTGCACCGAATGGAGCTTTGGACGGCCGTATGCATCTGCGTCGAGCAGCTCCTTGAGTTGCCTCCTTAACTCTTCCAATTCAGGGGGCACCATGTGATATGGCGCCATGGCGGCGGTCGAGCTGAGTCGTGCACCAGCTTGATCCGATGATCCACCTCTCTCTTGGGTGGCAGCTTCTTCGGCAACTCTGAAGGCATCACGTCCTGGAATGAGCCGAGGACTTGGGCTACCTCCGTCGAGACTTCCTTTCCTTTGCCCTTGTCTTCCTCAATCTTCAAGGCCGCTAAGAAGGTCGCTTCACCCTTCATTGTTCCTTTGGTGAGTCACATGGCTGAGATCATCCTTTGATCACGATCTGACTCACGGTGGACTGGGATCACGCATTGACAATGCTCATCCAACACACATATACACTTGGCAAATGGGACTACAACCGCATGAATCCTATCTAGGAATTTTATTCAAATGACAATATTGTAATCGTTAAGGGGAATTACCTTAAGAGTCTCCTTGCTCTTCCATACCCCGAGTTGTAGCTCCACATCCCTTGCGACACCGATTGCAGGGACTTCTTTTGAGTTCACCATCTTGAGCCACCCGGCTCCCTTCTCAACCCATAGGTTAAGTTTCTTCGCGGCTTCCTTCGATATGAAGATATCGGATGCTCCCGTGTCCACGAGCGCACTCATTGTGGACTCTCCGATCTTCAAGTCCGAGAACATCAAGCCTTTAGGCTCCTTCGCCTTCTTGGACTTGATGGTGCTAAGGAGTCGTAGTGAACCCAACCGCGATTCTTCCTTAGGCTTATCCTCCTTACATAGGGCGGCGCCTTGGCTTTGTTCGGGCAATCCCACGCCATGTGTGGACCATCACAAAAGAAACATTTATAGAATCGTACCTTCTTTTGTCCTCCTCCGCTCGACTCAGCATGAGCTTTGTGAGAATTAGCCGGTGGTTTACCTCCGGTCGGGCGGTTGTATCTCCCCTGATCTCCCCCACCAGTGGCTTTGTCCCTCAGACGGGAGTCCGATTGGGATGTGGAAGGTGCCTTGTATTCCACGAGCAATTCGGCTACCGTCATGGCTGTCATGAGATCTCCCACGTTGAACCGCTTTAGCTCTTGCTTGGTCCATGGCTTGAGTCCACTCATGAACTGGTGGTATGTCTCAACTTCATTCATCGAGGGGATTTGGAGTAGCAACTTCGAAAATCGCTTGATGTAGTTGCGTACACCACCATTTTGCTCGAGACGCTTCAGCTTGTCGTGAGCTTCCTCCTCCGCATAAGCGGGAAAGTAGTTTCGTCGGAACTCCTTGACGAATCTACCCCAAGTCGTGATAGGATCCCCACACCTATTATTCGACCAACGATGCCACCACAACAATGCACTATCAGCTAAATACATCGAAGTAGTGTTTACCAATGTTTGGTTGTCATTAATCCCCATGGCCTAGAAGTACCGCTCCATGTACCACAGGAAGTTGTCCACGTCCTTGGCCACCCGTGAGCGCCAGAACTCCTTTGGCTTCGGTGTGTCCACTTGTGGACCTTGCATAGTGATCACCCCGTTTATGCGTGCAGCTTTTAATTCAAAGAGCTTGCTCTTGAGCTTTGCTATCTCCGTACGCATGATCGCCACCATGGCTTCCAAGGGTTCATACCGTTGCGCGAGCTCTTCTCGTAGGGTCCCCAGCAACTCATGTCGGAGCTCTCCCATGCCGGTTTTGAGCTCTTGCACCTCAAAGCAATGAGCTCTTCCCTTCCGGCGTCTACTTCGTCCACGGTCTGGGTCAGGTTGTCAACCGATCCTTGGACATCAACGAACAACTCTTAACTTTGTCAGGTGATGCGCAAGATCCCCCGTTGGATCCCTCGAACTCAAACCACCAAGGTTCTTCTTGCCCTTGGTAGCACCTTTCTTAGCGTTCCGCCCACATCAGCGCAGTCACCACCCATGGCAAGCGCCTCCTTATATCGTGGATTAGCCATTGTGCTTGCGCTTGAACAAACTTTCGCTTTGATACTACTTGTCACAGGCCGATCGATCTAGTGTTTCCTTGCCCGTGCGGCCTTAGGAATTTCTCCCAAGTCAGCCTTTCTCACACTCACTCACAAGGATCGTAGAAAGAGAAACTCTAGAGAGAGAAGCTCTAAATTATATTCACTTGTGAAGATGAGATGATACACATGAGGGGGAGGAGAACCCTTTATATACCGTAGATCTCCCATTTATCTAACGGTAGAGATTACATCTCCTCAACTACCAGCTACCCACATTTATTACATACCGGTACAGTTATTGTATCGCCTGCCCCTAGGAGTATTCTAGAAGACTTGAGAAAACCCTAGCAAACGGGATACAAGCCGAGGGTTGATGTGTCACACCCATTCCATAGGAACCTCTTGGGCCTTTCGAGCCGTGACACAAGTCTAGAATATGGATCGCTTGTTTGAAATAGAGTTGAATTTATCAAATTGAAACAATAAATGATATTAATAAATGGTGAATTAATGTTTGTAGTGTAGATTCATTCTAGGTTTTTTTAATTAATTAATTATTTATGAATTTGTTTAAAATTAATTTGATTGAAATAATCATAAAAATGGTAATTTATTATGTATATATAAAAATATATATTTAATATACAACGGTCTCAATATATCGAAATTTTGTATTTTTTAAAAGACGTATCAATATGTCTTGTCGTATCGTATTACGTATCACGTATCACGTGTTAGGATTGGTGTCGGTGCTACTTAGATTGTAGGCACCAATCCATTGCTTTAGCAACGTTAAATTCTGGAGTAAAATTTTTTGAAATGCGTGTAGCCAAAATTCCAGAGCAAAAGATTCACATGTTCAGCCACAAAGGTTGAAGTCCACAAAAGACAAAAATCCTAAACTTTTTGAACCTTACCTTCAGTACACGTCAAGAGCTTCTCGTCCTCAATTTTCTTGTGAAAATATCTATTGTAAGTTCCCCAAATAGTTCCTTATCAGGAGACTTAGGGCGCACATGACAACATTTTTATTGCTTCGTTTCTCCATTTTTCTATTCCCCGGAACATGTTTGGAACAGAAACTCATTTGGTAATATATTTCATTTTTCTATTTCTAGAACAAATTTTTATTCCGAAATAGATTTGGAGTAGAAATCGGAAATTTAAATTTTAGCTTTTCTATTTCGGAATAGAAATGAGAAATCAAAACTTTCTTCATTGTTCACTCTTGTCATCATCCGTCGCCTAGTCGCTGGCCGTGGGATGCCAAACGCCGGTTGCTTGCCACCGGCCCTAGCCATCAGCCACTTGCCATCGACTGCCGGCCACCAAACACTGGTCGTTAGCCACCGGACTCCAACTACTCTTCACCGACTGCCGGCTGCTGGATGTTGGACACCCATCGATTGTTGGCCACTTATCGCCAACCACCGAACACCAAAGGCCCACCGCCGATCACCGTCGCAACCACCCGCCGATCGATCGACTGTTGGACTTTGGCCGTTGGCCACTCGCCACCAACCACCAGTCATCGGCTGCTGAACTCTGACCGTTGGCCCCCTGCCACCCATCACTAAACTCTAGCTTGGCCACCTCCTTTCGACCATCGGACTTTGGCCATTGGTCACCCGCCGCTAGCTGCTGGTTATCGGCCTCCGAACATCAAACGCCGAATGCCGGACTCCAGATGTCGGCCGTTGGATGCCGGACTCTAACCACCCACTGTCAATCACTAAACGCCAAATGCCGATCGTTGACGTCGACTCCGGCCCGCCGAATGCTGGCCGTCGCCGCTCTTGGAAATAGAAATTTTATTCTCTTATCAAACGAATTTTTACTCTAGAAATAGAAATTCTGAATCGTTATCAATCATGTTTCTTTATTAAGAAATTCTAGTAAAAAATTAATTTCTATTTCATAAATTTTGTCATGCGCGCCTTTACTATTTGCTACATAGTAGCCTATGGATGTTAATTTCTAGATTTAATGATTCCCCGCTGCCCAGTTCCATAAGATAAGAGGACAAGGTACTTCACATGGTTGTTCTTGGGGCGTACCGATGGTGTTGGTGCTTTAAGTTTTTTCCATTTCCTTTTGGCCAGCAACCAACGCATTCAACATTGGCTCCAAAAGGTAGAGGTCATGATGGCCTTGGAGACTTGGAAAGAAGAGCGATTCGGATGGATGAGAAAGATAATTGATGAATGCTTTTCCATTATGTGATGGAGATGTTGTCGCTATCTTATCTCCGATTCAATTGGAAAATTCGGAATAAGTGACTGAATTTAACTCGTTATGTACAAACATTTAGGAAATACGCGAATTCATTCGAGATTTGAAATGTAGAAAAATTGCGTATCTCGAAAGAGAGAAATTGAGTAAATTTTATGTATTTGCAAAAGGAAAATTTTACTACTCGAAATTTTGTGTGGATGCGTGGTTTCTTTTTATTTATTTATTTATTATTCTAAATTGCATATGGTGTAGAGATTAGTACCTGATTGATGAAATTCGGGATTTTGATGATGCTGGCAAAGTGTTAAAAGAGTCATAGATAAGTGCTATCTGAGTTATAATTTTCTTGAAGCACTTTTATTGAAGAATAATTCACTTCCTTCATATAAAATATAATTGGTTCTATTTATTACCTTAAGTAAATTCTTTTTTTTTTGGTGACCTAAGAACCCTGTAATGCCGGCAGCTGGCGAGTAAACCTGGGGGACATGTAAGCGGGAGGACCCACCACCTCCAGTGTCCCACTTAAGACTCCAAGCAACCGTGAGGGGATTCGAACTCCTCTCCTTTGTGAGGGGGAGAGAGCCCAAATCATCGCGGTCGCCAAGGCGGTGGTACCTTACGTAAATTCTTTCCATTTCATGTTATCCATGA
The DNA here is from genome assembly GCA_014182585.1 of Eucalyptus coolabah. NCBI lineage: Eukaryota > Viridiplantae > Streptophyta > Magnoliopsida > Myrtales > Myrtaceae > Eucalyptus > Eucalyptus coolabah. The sequence goes on from CM024622.1 coordinate 9,818,625, forward strand.
GGATGCTCAATTGGAAGAACAATTGCTTCAACTAATCCATACGTTCTTTCAGAAATTCCTTAAGTTCAGCTATCTCATCCCTTTATCAATCTTTTCATGGTAAATCATTAGTATGTTTTTGATCAATTGCTATATTTTCTTCACAAGATTCTGTGGTCATCTTGGATTCCTTAATCAGATTTACATGTCAAACTTGACCAAGTGTGGAATGTCAATCATATTCATTCTGTTTGGAAAATCATGTTCTTATTTTATGTTATTTTCATTCAAGCGCCGGAATATAGCAGTTGAGGTCTCTTGAGTGGAACCTCTTTGAGTGGGAGTCAACAATCTCGGCATTTGAGTTTTTTAGTACCGCCTTGTTGGGAATACGACTCACTTCATCAAGTGTTTGATTTTTCTCTTTGGGCATTGGCCTTACTTTTACCAGGCACACTGCTTTTTCACGCCCCTTATTTTTTGCACTTACTTTCTTTCGACTCACACAACCTCCATCTTTTATCGGCATTCTAAACTATGCTACTTGAGTGATTTGTTTTTCTTGCCTTGCTCCAATGTGGGGGATGATCACCAACTGGGTTTAATATGAAACAAATTTATAGGCTCAAATGAGCTATGCGAAGGATAAAAGTGTATAGGATAGAGAAAGAACTGCTCTTCGTCATCCTAAGGCACTTCAATTACCAAATAAGTTACATTGCGAAAGCAATACTCGAAGATTGATGCAAGTGTGAGTAAGAAAACTCCTATCATTCACTTCAAATTTTGTCCCAGCATGGGATGATCCTTGATAGGGATAATTTTAAAAGCTTTTCACGTGTGTGGGCTCAAAGGGCTAAATAATGGGTATACATGTAGTGTTTTGGGTAGAGGAAAATTGTCTCTCATCACTTTGGTTGTCGTACCCTTTGCGAGATCACCCTTTTCCTCATAGGAATGAAATTTTTCCACACAACTCACTAGGATTAGTGTATGAAACAGTGTATGGAATAAGGTTTGCCTTTCATCATTCCAAAGTATCCCATTTGGCAAATTCAATTTATCTCACACAATTCATCAAGGAAAACATGCAAGATTTGGAACAAGTTTAAACAATTGAATTTGCAACTCAATGAGACAATTTATTCATCATAAAAATGCTTGCAGTTCAAAACATGACACAACAAATTCTATCATGAGTAATATTTCTTGATAGTGTCATAATTAACTGGAGTGGAAAACTTACAACCATTCATCTCGCAAAGATTAAGGCACCTCTAGGAAATACCTTCTTCACCACATATGGACCACCGTAATTTGGAAAAACTTGCCCTCCCAAAATCTGGAAAAATTGGCAACAGCTTCCTTAGAATAAGATCATTTACTTCATTGGCTTCTTCAAAGTGTCACTTAAATTAATAGTGACGGTCTGCTTGGATGTAAAAGCCTTAGCTCTTTCATGTTGTTCCCACCACGCCGCACTCAATGGAATCTTCGATCGAATCTTTGGGATCATCATTAGATTCGACAATTTCCATACATTTGCATGCTATATGATCGTCCTTGAAACATAAAGTAGAAGGATAAAAAGACAAACAAAGTAAAACATATTTTATTTTTTTTTTGAAAGATTTTTTTGAAATTTTTTGGAAAAGCAATTGGAAAAACATTTTTGAAATATTTTGGTATGAGAAAGTATGATAAAGCCTGTGCCTCAAAAATCTCCTTGGATTTTTATTTTTGTTCATCAGTGGATATCATTACTAGGCTAGTTTGGTGTACCTCATCATGCCCTCAAAATAAAACTTGTAATTTCATTGAAATTCATCAATTAATTACATTTATTGAATGAAAATTACGATTCCTAATCCCTAAAAAGAAGACGAAAAAGAATAAATCGAAAACAATTCCTAGAAAGTAATAAAAATTCCTAGAAAGTGATAAAAATTCCCGTGTTGGGGGAATGTGTAAAAGCAATAAGTTATTCTTGCGGGCTAATGCCCATGTCTTCCGAAGGTCCTTTGTCAATGGCTCATATGAAGAAATCATCGAACAGACTTGTGATTCCTTCCAAGGCATTATCAGAGTTCTCTGTCGGATTGTATATGCCATTCCATCCATCTGGAACACTTGGCTGCCCCAGGGTGTCCATCATGTGCACCTTCAAGTTCTTGATTCGACCGGCATCATGCTCGAAAATAGCATTCACCCTATCCTCATGCTCAGGTAAAGGATTCGATTGAGCGGTATTGAAGGCAAACGCCTTGGTATCTAATAAGTTTTGGACCTTGTGCTTCAAGGTCATGCACTCATCAGTCGAATATCCTACTTCCCCCATATGGTACTCTCATTTCTTGGTGGGGTTGTAGTTAGAAAATTTTTTAGCATTGGGTTGCTTTAGCTCATAAGACAACAACCCCTTCTTTTGTAGGACCTTCAAGACCTCGGGATAGAGCGCCAGAAGAGAAGTGAATTGCCTCTTAACAAATTGCCAAGGGGCGGATAGTCAGCCTCCGCCTTGTTGATTCTTAGGGACATGAACAATCGGAGGCTTGTTACATTGTGTATATGCAACATTGACTTCCGTGCTAGGTTCTTTGTTTTTCTTCATGGTGAACCTTTTTCCTTGATGGGTCGGTTTGTTGAACCATCCATCTCTCAGTCCAATCTCGACTTACTCACCCACTGGGATAAGTGGTTGAAGCTCTCCATGTATATGCTGGCTATTCGAGTACGGAACTCTGACAAGAGAGTCTTGATGAACAACTTCATCAGCTCCTTGTTAGTAGGCTCAGAGTGATTTGAGCTGCTAGGTTTCGCCATCTCACGGCATACTTTTTGAATGACTCGCTTTTCTTCTTCTCTATCCGCTTAAGATCCTCTCGGGAAGGTGCAATGTCCATATTAAACTAATATTGCTTGAGGAACACGTCAGCCACTTCATTCTAGGTGTCGAGAAGGTTTACATTCTTCATTATATACCAGTTCAGTGCGGGCCCAATTAGACTTGCATGGAATGATTGAATCATGAGGGGCTCAATCTTGACATATTGAGCCATGCGTACGTAGTACATCTGCAAATGTGCTTTCGGGCAGGAAGTACCATCGTATTTCTCGAACTCCGGCATTTTAAACTTTTTGGGCACTTTAACCTTCTCATAAATGGACAAGTTGAACGGGAGTGAACTCTATTGGAGAAAACTTCCTTATCTATTTTGAAATTGATAAAATGTTTCCATCCGTCAAAGTCTGAAGGCCGCCAGACTTCAGATTTAAGTCTGTCCTCATTGACAGTTTCTAGACCGATGAAAAGACTTATCCGGATGCAAGTATATCTTTAAAGATTTGATTCGTATGGTTGGAGATTATCTCACGGCTGGAGATAGTATCTTAAGATCTATTATTCGTATTGTAAATTAATTCGAGTAATTTAGATCTGTTGATTGGTGAAGTAAACATGGAAGGTTCTACTTATGGAAACCTAGATCCTGATTGTATGGGCGAGCATGATTGGTGGGCTATCTTCATATTCCTTAAGTAACTCGAGATCTCCCTAATTGATTCTGTCTAACGAGTATATTGGAAGAACTCCTTTAGAAGGTGACAACAATTATGAAATCATGGAGGAGTATATAAGGAAGATGCTCTAGTTATTTGAGTGTGTGCACGATAGAAAAATTCTAAAGTCTGAAACTTATTATTCTTTGCTGGTTCAATTGTTGAGCGTAAATTTGTACTCAAAAGAGAGATTAGATACTTGTGAGACCTTAAGGAAGTGTAGCAGAGTCTCTATACTATGGAATCAAGGACGTGAGACTGTAACATCTCTTTTGATTCATAGTGAAATCCAGCTGCAGACCGTCAGTGCGGGAGAATGGACGTAGGCTTGGTTTAAGCAGAATCACTATAAACCTTATGTTTCAATTCTCTTTCCCTTATCTCTTTACTTAATTCACAGTCTTATATATTAGATTACAAATCTTCTATATCTTAAGTCTTTTGTTATCATATAAATTGAATTAAGTTGTTAAGTTTTATAAAATTTATTTTTACACCTATTCACCCCCCTTCTAGGTGTTCATACTAGCACTTTTAATTGGTATCGAGCCTGTGCACTCATTTAATTGAAGTGTTTTCACTTCGAATTAAAGATCCATGGTTAGTATGTTGGCTCTAGGCTTGGTTGAAGGGCAAAGCAACACCGCATCGTCTTATTTTGATAGAAAGGAATACAATATATGGAAAACAAGATGAAAGCATTCCTAAGATCAAAAGATCCTCTGGAATGGGATGTGATAGACAAAAGAATCATTCCTAAAGCTATAACTTGAGTCTCGTAAAGGGGGAAAGAAGCTGCAGAGGCTAGCGAGATGACTCAAGAAGAGATAACCAACAGACAAGCTCTTGATGCAAAAGCAATTTACTCATTATATTGTACATTATCTCCTACTGAATATAACAGAATATCTTTTTATGAAATAGCTAAAGAAGCCTGGGATAGACTGCACATCACCTATGAAGGAACAGATCGAGTGAAAGAAACTAGAATCAATATTCTCGCTTAGTCAATATGAAGCCTTCAAGATGAAGCTAGGAGAATCTAATACCGACATGTTTAGCTGTTTTACAGAAGTTATAAATGGTCTTGAGTATCAGGGTCAACCAATCTCAAGACCCATGACGGTTAACAAATTGTTGCGTGGACTTTCCAAAGAGTGGAATCATGTAAAGACTTCAATAAGGAAAACACAAAGGATCATACCACTGTCCGTTGAAGAATTGGCTAGCACACTTCAATCCTATGAAGTGGAGCAAATCAATGAAGAAGAAGATCCCAAAGGTAAGAAGTCTATTGCCTTAAAATCTAACGATGATTCTAATGTTACAAACTTTGAAGACGATATGGACGATGAAGAACTTGCTCTCATGATAAGAAGGTTCAGGAAATTGAACAAAAAGGGAAGAAGATTGAATTGGAAGAAACAAAGTTCTCAAAAATTTCAAAACAAATCAGCTGAGGATGATAAATCCAATAAAGAAGTGATTTTCTTTGGATGCAAGAAAAATGACACATCAGACCCAATTGTCCATTGGTGATGAAAAAGAAAAGAAAACCTGAGAAATATAGAAAGGCACTCAAAGCAGAGACTTGGAGTGATATTGAATGCGAAGAAAGTAATGATGATTATGCCAATATTTGTTTAATGGAAAAATCAGAATCGACTCGTATAATGAAATTGAGATCACTATCAAGAAAAATGTTAAATGGTATTTGGATAGTGGTTGTTTAAGGCATATGTGTGGCATCCCAAAATTCAAGACAATCTCTAGATGTATTAAAGCCTATGATTAGGTAATGAAATTACCTTTGGTTTATGCTTTAGCCATTGGTTTTCTTTTTAAGACCAAGTGTTATGTATCTTGTGTTCATGAGTTATTAAAATTAGTATTATAGGATGAGTTGATAAGAAAAATTGTTCTTGGCTATGCACCTCATAGATTTGATCCCTATAGTTTAAATGTTACAAGATTTATGGCCATATGAAGTTGAGAATTTGAAATCTATAAAGAGAGAATTAAAATGAATTATTAAAAGTGAAATTGGGATTAATTAGATTGAACTTTAGGCCCAAGGGTATTGAACCTAAAGTGGGCCAAATTGGCTTGGCCCATGAAGCCCATGAAGAGGGCTGCCGTCGACCACAAGGGGGAGAGGCCGGCCCATCTTCAAGCCCATCATGCATGGGAGTTGCCAAGTGGCAAAAAGAGGGCTTCACCTATTGGTCATTTTGGGTGCCTCCTAATGATGGCTAATGATTGAATTGAAGGGGAAATAAAAGGAAGGGGTGGCCGGTTTAAGGGGCTGTCGACCATAAGGGAGAGAGAGAGAGAGGGCTATTGAGAGAGTGAGGAACTGAGAGGGAAGGGAAGAGGCCGCGCGAGGAGGAAGCTGCTCGTCTATTGCCCGCAGCCGCCCGTACGTCCATCGTTTGCTGCCGTTGTGCTCGCTGTAGCTCGGTACAAAGGCAAGTTAGATCCATTGATCTGCTCTTGCATGTTGTGTCTAGGATGTGCTAGGGAAAGGTGATGAATTTCATATGCCTAGGGTGAGAAAAACCGAAGCTGTATGGGTGTTGTTTTGAAATAGCATTCTGTTTTCGAGTAAACAGCATGACCCAGAGTGTTGTAGAGGCTTGCATGTGGGGTTTGAGTCAGATTTTGGTTTCGACTTCTTCACAAAAGTTGTAGAAAACATCTTAAAGTATAACATACTAAAATATGAGACAAAATGGTTGAGTTTTGAGGGGGTAAAACCCTCCCTCTACGAAAACGCTAGATTTGAAACTGTTTTGTTGACCTCTTGGTGGTTTTGTGTGCTGCATGTCACTTTTTACTGAAAATTTCACTTCAAATTCTTCATGAAAGTTGTAGAGAACATCCTGAACACTAACATACTCAAATTTGAGGTAAAACTAACAAGTATAGTCTAGTGAAACGATTTTTCCTTTGAAGACAATAGATCTGGAAGTGTTGTACGGACTCAGAGACTTCGTGAACTATAAAGTGACTATCCTTTGAGAATCTCACCTGGATCCCTTAATGAAAGTTGTAGTGGACTTCTTGAGGCAAAAAATATCAAAAAGGAAATGAAGGAAGATAAGTAGGTGAAACCTTGATTTTTTGGAGACAGCTAAACCTGGACTGTTCGGTATTAGGAACAGGGGCTTCGACCATCCATAGTTAATTATCTAGGACGAATCTAGCCTTGATGTCTTCATGAAAAATCTACCTTAGGGTCGCGAATATCACCTGGTAAAATTTCATAATTTTTTAAGGGAATTTGTGTATTTAAATTGAAATATTTCAAGAACTGCACAATCTGATGTGTCCGAATTTTGCAACCTGTAATGTGTGAGCTATATCTTTTTGTATGAAGTTCTTTTGGGCATGTGTTCTTCATGGAGTTGCTACCGTTATGTCTTGACTATCACATGTTCAGATTTTATAATTTTTTGAAGATCATATGGATATTTAATTTATATATTTTCTAAAATTGTGCAAGCTGGAATTTGGTAAATTTCAAAAGTCATGATGTATGGATTATTCTAAGTTGTATGGACCCCATGGATTGTGTTGTCATAAGTGATTGGATCTTGCTGCATATATGATGATGATTGGAACTACATATAAGAATCAAATGCTGAAAATGATCTTGTTGCCATCATATCATATGTCATGTTGAAATTGAGCCATAATTGTAAATGTGAATTATGATAAATGAGAAGGCCATCGGAGGTGTGAGCCGACGATGCCCCGGGAGTGTCGGGATGCTCGGCCAGGGAGTGTAAATGCCGGATGCCCGAAAGGCGTGTGCCGGATGTCATTGGGAGTTTTGAAATGCCCGGGTGTGGGGGTGCTGGAAGCCCGGAGGTATGAGCCGGGGGATACCTCGTGATGCCAGTTGGGGTACGAGATGCCCGGAGTGTGTGTGCCGGATGCCCGGAGGTGTGTGCCGGAGGTTCCTCACGATGTTAGGTTGGGTGCGAGCGATAAATGTGGGATGCAAATACTAGTCCCGGGAAAGAGAAATGTGGCGGCCCAAAATGAAAGAATAAAATTGGGAAATTGAAATTGAATTATGCATGGTATGGTAACATGTATGCATGAGTGCATGAATGTATGTGCACCTATGGCATGATGGTATATGTGACATGATGATGGTGAGTGCATGGATGTATGTGCACCTATGGCATGATGGCATATGTGACATGATGATGGTGAGTGCATTGATGTATGTGCACCTAAGACATGATGGTGGTGAGTGCATGGATGTATGTACACCTATGGCATGATGGTAAATGTATGGCATGATGGTAAATGTATGACATGATGGTAATGATTACATGAAGATGTATGTACATGTGGTATGATGACATATGCATGGCTTCAAGGTAAGTTATGCTTGGATGCATGAATGACATGTACTATGCTATGATTTTATGGTTGTATTGTGTGATGCATTGAGTAGTTTATTGGATTTTTTACTTGCTGAGTGGTTGTACTTAACTCTTCGGGGACCAACATTTCAGATTAGAAATATGCCACCCCCGCTGTCACGTGGGGCGTCTTTTACGGCCTTCCTTCGGACGTGGAGGTCGAGTGTGTGGAGATTGACTGTCCCACCATCCCTAGTCTGACGTTCATTCGAGTTTGTGCATTAGTGATGTATGACGTGGGCCTGGTTGGGGGCCCGGTTATTCAGGAGTTCATATCTGTTCACGTTCGTCGAGACGGAGTGATGCGGGGGATGTTGCTGCCGCCACCGCCTAACGCACCGGGATGGGTGTGACGACCCATGCGTGAGGAGTAGGAGTTGCTACTTTTTGGACAATAGCCGACACTAGTAGATGGAGGATTTTGCATGATCGACATAAATGGTTGAGTTGTCTTTTTTTGGGGTTATGGCCGAGTGTAGTTAAAAGTCTTGGCCTTTCTTTTGTTTTACCGACCCGAGAAAATCAATCGTGAAAATATGTAAATAAAAGTGTCTTGGCTTTATCTTTTCTTATGGTGTTTAGTGGTGTGCATTGTATCATGGTTGTTGGTGGGAGAATTAGTAAGACTTGATTATGCTTCCGCAAATAAGATGTGCTAGGACCATTAAAAAAAAAAAAAGATGCCTAGGAACTAAGGTTCTCCTTTGGTATCTATGGTGACCTTAGGTGTTTCGAGGTGCCACAATATGACTGGAGATTCAAGTTGTTTTATTAAACTTAAGCAAGTAATTGGTAGAAAAGTCTCCTTTGGTGGAAACAGCAAGGAAAAAATTGTTGGATATGGAACTGTAAAAATTGAAGGTCTCACAATCAACAACGTCTCCTTGGTAGAAGGACTCAACTACAACTTTCTTAGCATCAGCTTATTGTGCGACATCGTATTCAAGATAAATTTTCAAGAAGGAATATGTTCAGACACTAGTAAAGATCTTTTATAATCTTTTACTAGGTGAAGACATGTGAATATCTATCTTTTGATATTAATCTAGAAAGATCTCAATATCTAATTTCAATTCAACATGAAGCAAATTGCCAAGATCTCTTCAAAGAAGCTTGTTCGTGGACTACCCAACCCGAAGTACCATAAATATGACTTATGCACACCATGTGTGTTGGAAAAACATGTTAGAAACTCTTTCAAGCTAATAAATCAAGTTTCCACTAATCATGTGCTGCAGCTCCTGCATATGGATCTCTTTGGACCAACTAGATATCAAAGCATTGGTGGAAAGAGATATTGCCTAGTAATAGTGGATGATTATTCACAATTTATTTGGGTCTACTTTTTGGCAAGTAAGTCTCGAGACCTTTTCTCATTTTACCAAGTTTGCCAATAAAGTACATAATCAAAAAGGGTATGTTATTTCAAGCATACGGACAGACCATGGAGGTGAGTTTGAAAATCAAGACTTTACTAAATTTTGTGATAAATCTAGTTTTCAGCACATGTTTTCCTTTCCATACACTCTCAAATAGAATGGAGTTGTGGAAAGGAAGAATAAGTCATTGCAAGAAATGTCTAAAACTCTTTTAATTGAAAGCAATATTTTTTTCTCGTTTTTGGGCTGAAGAAGTTTCTATAGCATGTTATATTATTAATATAATTTTCTTAAGGCCTATTATGAAGAAAACTCCCTATGAGTTGTTTAAAGGAAAGAAGCCAATTCTTTCTTATTTTCATGTATTTGTTTGCAAATATTTTGTCTTAAAAAATGTAAATGATCGAATTGGTAAGTTTAAAGAAAAATCAGATGAAGGAATCTTCCTTGGATATTCAACCTCCAGCAAAGCTTACAGAGTATATAACAAGAAGACTCGGTTTGTGGAAGAGTCGATGAACGTTAAATTTCAAGACTCTATACAAAATCAATTGATCCAAACTCATCCCGAAGAATCTAAATCTGTTCCAGACTATACAAAGTTTACTTCCCCGGCGCTCGACTTTAATGACAACAATGAACGAATATTAAAGAATCAACCGAAGAAGAAGTTTAGCATCTGTCGACCAATCAGAAATTGAAGCATAAGTCTAGTCATCCCAAAGAACTCATCATTGGTAACATTGATGAAGGGATTCATACAAGATCCAAAAGGTATGAAGAATCTAGTGCTATGACTCTTATTTCGAAATAAAACCCAAAAGTATAAAAGAAGTTTTAACCGATGAAAGCTGGATTGAAGCTATGCAAGAAGAGCTCAAGCGGTTCAAGATTAACAATGTTTGGGAACTAACTCCTAAACCAAAAAGTTGGATGGAAAATGAGCTAAATGGGTTTTCAAGAATAAGATGGACGGAAAAGGAAAAGTTGTAAGGAACAAAGCAAGACTCGTGACCAAACAATATACGTAAGAAGAAGTGATAGACTATGATGAGACTTACTCACGGGTAGCAAGGTTAAAAGCAATTAGATTATTACTTGCTTTTGTTTATTACAAGAATTTTAGGTTATTCCAAATGGACGTCAAAAGTGTATTCTCGAATGGATTTATTTAAGAAGAAGTCTATGTGGAACAACCTCCTGGTTTTGAAGATCCAATGAAACCAAACTCTGTATTCAGATTGAAAAAGGCTCTATATGATTTAAAGCAAGCACCTCGAGCTTGGGACAATAGGTTAAGTAAATTTTTAATCCAAAATGGTTTTGTCAAAGGTAAAGTGGACACTATTCTATTTATTAAAATGGAAGGTAAAAACTTTTTACTTGTTCAAATTTATATTGATGATATAATATTTGGATCATCTAACAAAAATCTATGCAAGAAATTCTCTAAGTCTATACATGATGAATTTGAGATAAGCATGATGGGTGAATTATCTTTCGTTCTTAGACTACAAATAAAGCAATTGAATGAAGGGATTTTCATTCACCAAGAAAAATATGCGAAAGAGCTTGTTAAAAAGTTCGGATTAGATAATTGCAAAATGACTAAAATACCAATGTCTAGTTCTTTGAAGTTGGATAAAGATGAAGGAGAAAAAAAGTTGACCAGAAACTTTACAAAAGTATTATTGGTTCACTTTTTTTATCTTACTGCTTCTATACCTGTTATTTTGTTTAGTGTTTACATTTGTGCCAGATTTCAATCGATCCAAAAATCTCATCTAAGTGCTGCAAAACGTATCATCAAATACATTGCAATATCTTCTAAGTTAGGTCTATGGTATCCCAAAGAAGGAGATTTTACCCTCCTTGGATATTCAAATGCAGATCTAGCAGGTTGCAGAGTTGAAAGAAAAAGCCCTTTTGGTACTTGTCAATTGCTTGGTAACAAAACAGTATATTGGTTTTCAAGGAAGCAAAGTATTGTAACTCTTTCAACAGCAAAAGCAGAGTATGTGGCTCTTGGAAGTTGTTGTTCTCAAATCTTATGGATTAAACAACAACTAAGAGACTTTGGAATCGAAAAATCATGCACCGAGATCAAATGTGATAACACTAGCACGATTAATCTCACCACGAATCCAATTCTTCATTCAAGAGCAAAGTGTATAGAGATTCGACATCATTTTATTAGAGATTATGTTCAAAATGGAGAAGTAATAATCCAACTTATTGACTCGAAGAATCAACTGGTGGACATATTTACAAAGCCACCGGAGAAAAGTCTATTTGAGTCTATTCGCACTAGACCGAACATCATATCTCTTACCCAAAGAGTTTGGATGTGCTCAAGACTCAAAGGTAAAGTCTAAAGGTGTTCAAACACGTAAGACCAAGAGTTACGATGGTAAATTGTTTCTATATTTTAAATTTGAAAAGGTAAGTTTATTTATTAATTGCTAATTGATTGAAATTATCTTTCCAAGTTTTCTTTACTTTTTCAAAAGGTAGTTATCAATTTTGAAAAGACAGTTATTTTCAAAAGGGAAGTTATTCTTTTCAAGACATTTTTATTTTCCTTTACGATGTTTCGTTTACCTCGCTTCACTTGCTTTATATACTTCCGAGATTCGTTTTCTTCATTTTTACACTAATACCCTAGAATACAAAATTATTATTTGCTTTCACTTTCACTCTCAATCTGTTCAAAAGTTATCACCTTTTCGAGCAAGTTGGTGAATTCCTCCCTTGAAGCGAAAATGTCTTCAAGAAAGTCTTCAAGAATTGCAAAGGGACCACGGCATATGCCAGAGAGTTCTACCCACTTTGACTTGACCGAGGAAGAAGATTCTTCTCCACCACTGCGTTCGAGTCAAGCAACAACCTTTTCAGCAACGTCAACCTTCTCCACCGACTTAACCACGATGAGGTTATAGAGGAGGCTGAACCCGTAAGAACTCTAACTCCCAAGGCTGCTTTCAAACTTTACTCTAATTTGAAGAAAGGAGGAACGCCGATGTCTTTAATCGATGAATTCTTAAAAGATAGAGGATTCAAGAATGAAGCCTTATTTTTGCAAGAGTTGGAAAAACTAAGAGTTGTAGAGAAAGGATTGACTAATAGAACTTTTGCAAACATTCCGAGTGACCCATTCTATGGCACCGCAAATCAACCACAGTTTTGGATAACGATGAATGGATGTTTACTCATTTTCAGCCTAGATCAGGAGTGGCTGCAAATATTACTGATGGTTCCAATCTGCTTAGATCGAAGAATCATAAGAAGGTTTATTCGAATCTTTTGAAAAGAGGGGTTATGAACCCTAGGACTGTTGACTTTGATTTTCTTGATTCGATAAAGGTCAATTTGCGTGAGAAAATTGCTTTACTGCAATTGGAACGGTTCTGTTCTGAATCCACTGCTGCTTTTCCAGAACTCACCGCGTACTTTTACTCAAACCTATCTTTCTTGAATGCAAATAGTTTTACTTTCACTGTGAAGGACAAGGAATTTTTGGTGGATACAAACACATTGGCTGACATAATTGGGGTGGAAAGAACGAGTTTTCAACCAATTAGTGTGTCTATGGCTCATGCTATTCTGTCATTGGTGAGAGATAGGGATGTTGAAGGCAAGATTTCCTATTCAAGGATGAGTGCCTCTAACATTTTGCTGCACAAGATTGTGATAAACTGCATTCATCCTAACTCGACATCCAAGACTGATGTCTCTCCATCTCGAAGCTAAATTGATGTGTGTCATCAATATTGATTTAAATTCTCTCTCGCCTCACACTATATTATTTCATATGTACCGAACTATGGTGAAACAAAAGGGACAACTCCCTTATTCTCGCTCTTATCACGCATCTCTTTATTAGACACTTTAAAATTCACATCTCTGCACCATTATGCTTGTCAACCATCCCTTCGATGGTGATTGGTTTCAAAATGGTCACAAAGATGCACTTGAAAGAGCTGAACAAAGTGTTAGAGCATATGAAGGAGAAGTCTCCCACCAAAGCAAAACGAGACTTTGCTACTACGAAGAAAAAGGCAAGGAGCCCATGATTGCTCCAAAGAAAGAAGAAAAGAACTCTCATCTTGCAAGATGAAGAAAATGAGGATGAACCGACTCTATCGGCCTTAAGAAACTTAAAGAGTTTTGTCAACTTTCGTGAGAAAAGAGAAGAGCCAAAAGAAGGAGAAAGAAGGAGAGAGAACACAGAGAAGGAAGAAGAACAGAGGAGGATAGAGGAAAGAAGAAGAGAATGGGTCGCCAAAATTGTAGGTTTTATTGAATAAAATGGGTCGCCAAAATTTAGGTGTCAACAGAGGGATCCGGATTGTAGGTTTTTTTGATAGTTTCTTTTGGGGAGACTTATGTGTATAGACCTATAGGTTTAACTTGACATGAATATAAAGTGTGGTTTTGAAAAAGTGTTAGCAGGTTTTTTTTACCATCCTTGTGTTTAATGATTGGCCGGGTGTTTATTTGATTCACTTATGCATGTGTTTAATTGAAAGATAAAAAGAATGGGTCGGCGATGTGTCCTGGGAACATTGCATTTTTAATCGACTGCCGAGGGATGTGTGAGTGCTTGGAGTTCGAGGAGTGACAGTTAAGAGTTTAAACATGAAATGAATTGGTTGATGCTTGAAATGCATGGACACGCGATGGACCTATATGCCAATGCTGGGGGATGTCGGGTCATTGCCTGGGGTAAAGCTCGATGCCGTCCCGATATTGAGATCATGGACGATGCCGCCTTGAGTGAGGTCGATGCTTGGGGGTCGCCCGGATGCCGTCTTGATAATGAGATCGAACGATGCTAATTGCCAAGGGGGAGGACTAATGCCCGGTTGTTACCACAAGAGTCGATTAAGTTCAACTAATATGATACAAAAAAGGAAAAATGAAAGTCCATGTGTGGTTCGTGACTAACACATGTGTGATACTTGCAAAAGTTGGGTTTATTTGATATGCATTGTTAAATCCTTGCATCAATTTTAGTATATGTTTGAATTGGGTCACTTAGTGCTTAAATGAGTTTCATGAGATGCACGTATCCCTTTTTGTGATCGAAATGATCATAAGTGATGGATCTTTGGAAAGCTTGTTCATATGCACTAACTCCTTGTCTTTAATTCTTGAAAGCACATAGACGGTTGAGAGCCTTTCATATGCATAAGCAAGGCAAGACACGAACCTTGCTATTGATTTGCTATTGACAAGTGGGTGGTGACCTTGCATCCGACAATCAACGGCGAGATGTCCTCTTATAGGAGAATTAGGGATTCTACTTACTGAGTCATTGACTCACTCTTCTTATTCTCACAATTTCAGGTGTGTGATGGGTGAACCAGGGTCTAAGAAAGGAATGAACCTAGCATGGGGGCTGCTTTTGGGAGCAGCTCGGTAGAGGAGCTAGGCTACCCCAGCCTTTTGATTGACTATGTATGGAAAAAAAAAAAGTAGTCCAGGACTAGAATGAGCATGTAATCAAAACAGCTTTTGATATGTGAATATGTATATGAATATATGTTACTTTTATTTACTTGGCTTGCATATGTCTTGCCCGGCTTCCATGTTTGTTTGTACGGGGATTGTTTATGATTGCTTCCACATGTGCTTAACTAGAGATAAAATACTTTTGGGACATTCAATGTTGCATGGGGTATTGATACTAACCCACCGGGTCATGCTCTCGTGCCAGAGGTGGGGCGGGGGTGTGACACTAAGCACACGATTAATGCTGTACCAAGTCATTTAATAATTGAGAAAATTAGCACAAAAATCTAGAACTTGTTTTACTTGTGCCATTTCGATCGTAAACCTTTTAATTTGATCAATTGAGTCCTTAACATTTTTCATAATTTGTTAGCATAGTCCATCTAACCAATTTTGGTCAGAAATAGCTAATGTGAAAGCCGGTTGTTTTATATGGTATGGCCGATGATGACTATCATAAATCGCTCGCTGAAGACTATCCAGGGCTTAGAATTAAGCTTATGAAATCAAACACGTCTCATGTAGTCTAGAATAGATTCAATGAATTTCACTTGTTAGATAAATGTAAAGTGGCGCTGTAAAGCACTTTCAGTGGGTGGTCGGTATGGGGCATTCTCGATGAGAAATATATATTTGCTCGGATGGCTTTATCATTAACTAATTTCAGCAAACAGTGAGTCATTTTCAAAGCATTCCCTACATGGTTGAATAAAGATGAAAGTAAGTTATGGCGATAATGGAATGACTAACTCGGATGCAAAAATGAAAAAATTAGGTTTAAAGGAGGTCTTGGTCTTTTTATATTAGTTCTTCACGCGTGCATGGCATGGGTCCATAGGCAGTATAGCTGTCACTTTGTTTCTTTGCTTATTTTCCTTGCTTTTAGATATAAGAATCGATGTCGTGGACCAAAAGACTAGAATATAAGGGTTGAACAGTCCTCTCATGCGTATTGACTCTAATCAGCGCCAAGATAGAAGGCAAGGACTAATCACGCTGATGCCTGAGAGCCAGTAGGAATAAGTTTGAGTCAATTAACCATCAAAACTTTAGTCAAGAGGAAATGCCAAAGTAGCTACCGATAGCTTTTCTTCAGTAAGGAACAGCAATTGTTGTACATATTGTTTAGGCTAATGTTGATTCTTGCCCTCGTATTAAGCCCTTTCCTTCTTATTTGTGTCACTTACAGACTGCTTTGCCGTAGATTCAGCAGCTCTTCCTGCGATGCGCATTTTTCAGAACGTCGACTCGGTGCCATCTAAATTAGGTGACAAGTCTCTTTCAGTCTTCCAGGAATGCAAAAGCAGGTGCTCTCTGCTGGAACAATATATCATTGATCTTTTTTGGCTGTAGTAAGAACTGATTAATTTACCGGTACAAAGCATCTCCATATAACTAGACAAGATAAGAGTATTTCAAGAAAGGCCATGGTTGAATCGCAAGGGTTTCCACTTCACCAGTCGAGCCTCTTACGCTATGACTGAATCTACTCAATTTTTAATTAATTTGTCCATTTTTCTCCTCTTGATAGACGTGCATTTGTTCACTGCAAATTGAGGGCCGAGGTCCACAAGAAGGCAAAGACTTCTAAGCGTGAAATTAATATTACTTTCTGGCTAATCACTCCACACGCTCTCCCGAGCAGAGGCCTCTCGGAACAATTAATCAAACCGTTCATGTATCAAAAAGTTTGGCAATTTGGTAAGTCCGTCCAGCTCAACTTGGCTTTTTTTTCCCCTCCTCGGGCAACAAGAAGGCTTCTTCATGGTCTTTCCCAATTAAACAGCGAGAGTACTCTCCAAATACCGATAGCTTTCGATTAAAACACAGAGGAAGAACTGCCACCAGCTGTATTTGCCTGAAGTAGTTGCCAAGGATTAGTACTAAAATTTTGTATGTACTTTTTGAAACACGTCAACCTACTTCATTTCGGCCGATAAATTATATGGACACTCATATGATATGATGGTTGAGGTGAAAGGGGCTCATATGGACCAGATGCATAAAGACTTGCTTCTTCTTGATGCACAAACTACCGAAGATGATGCCTAGAAGGCATCGGTTAAGAATGCGCAGAGGAAGACTAATAGAAAGTGAAAAGGAAAGGCCCACTTGGAGCAGTGAATTGAATGATCATTCACTGGATAATGCCTAAAAGGCAACGACTTTGCTAAGTCCAAGTCAATTAACCAGTTTATTTTCTAATTACTTCAATTATATTAGTTCATTGTACTTACGTCTCAATAAAGAAATGGTGATTCCCAAGAGTTTAGGCCACTAGGGAGCACGCTTCAAGGTCGAGGCCCGAGGTGTAAGGACCACAAAAAGGCAATGACTGAAGAATTAATTTTAGTCAATTAACAAGCACGTGCATGACACAACTCCGCGTCTTAGAGTCCTCAAAATGTCAAGGCCTCTCTAGATTTCCAATATGAACAATATTTTATCTTAGGGTCTTCATCTTCACGCCTTGCCCAATTAAAGAGCGAGAGTACTCTCCAAATACCGATAGCTTCCGATTAAAACACAGAGGAAGAACTGCCACCAGCTGTATTTGCCTGAAGTTGTTGCCAAGGATTAGTACTAAAATTCTTGTATGTACTTGAAACATGTCAACCTACTTTATTTCAGCCGATAAATTATATGGACACTCATATGATGTGATGGTTGTGGTGAAAGGGGCTCATATGGACCAGATGCATAAAGACTTGCTTCTTCTTGATGCACAAACTACTGAAGATGATGCCTAGAGGGCAAGGTTTAAGAATGCGCAGAGGAAGACTAATAGAAAGTGAAAAGGAAAGACCCACTTGGAGCAGTGAATTGAATGATCATTCACTGGATAATGCCTTGAAGGCAACGACTTTGCTAAGTCCAAGTCAATTAACCAGTTTATTTTCTAATTACTTCAATTATATTAGTTCATTGTACTTACGTCTCAATAAAGAAATGGTGATTCCCAAGAGTTAAGGCCACTAGGAAGTACGCTTCAATGTCCAGGCCCGAGGTGTAAGGACCACAAAAAGGCAATGACTGAAGAATTAATTTTAGTCAATTAACAAGCACGTGCATGACACAACTCCGCGTCTTAGAGTCCTCAAAATGTCAAGGCATCTCTAGATTTCCAATATGAACAATATTTTATCTTAGGTTCTTCATCTCACGCCTTGCCTCTTACTTTCCCTTTGGTCTCGTTCCTAGCGACTTTCCTATAAATGTGGTGCAGAGTGTAATCATTTCGTGCTCAAAACTATCCACGATAGTCGAGTGATCTTCCTGATTGACAAGGAAACCATTGTACCTTCCCCGAAAGATCAAATTGAGTGATTCCGGGCCATCTGCTTCCGACGGCACTAGGCAGGAGACGGCCGATCAACAGCAACAGGTGAATTTCGAGCGGCTCTCTCCCCTCTCTCTCTCTCTCTCTCTCGTGAACGCACATATAATATTTACACAAGGGGAGAGAGAGAGAATTCTGGCCATTTTGCCCCCTCCGCTGCCAAATTAAGCTTGCTTTGAGAGATGAAAATTACATAATAGTTCAATCTTCCTTGTTGACAAGCAAACCACTGTGCTTCCCCCCGCCGGCCTTGAAAGAGCAAAATGAGACTTTTCTGTCTTTATTTCACACCCATTCTTTTCTTTTTGGATGGGTACTTCTTTGGCAAGAAGACTAGGAGCATGTTGCACCAACCTTCAACTTCTGTCCAACAGCACGAAGATCCTGGAGCCTATTGTGGGCCATGTGCTTCTGTCGACGTTATGAAGAAGGCGTTCGACATCTTCTTAAAACAGGTGAATTTCGAGTGGAGCTCTCTCTTCTCCCCTCTCTCTCCCCCTTGTGTAATTCATTGTCTGTGCATGTTCACGAGAGAGAGAGAGAGAGAGAGAGAGAGAGAGAGAGAGAGAGAGAGAGAGAGAGAGTTCTGGCCATTTTGCCACATTTTTTTACTAAATTAAGCTCGTTTTGGGAGATTAATTATACATAATAGTTGAGTAATCTTCCTGGTTGACAGTAATGGAATGATCATTCACCGGATTATGCCAAGAAAAAAAAACGACTTAGCACTTTGATAAGTCCAGGTCAATTATATGAGTTCGCTGTAATTACTTCACAATAAAGAAATGGCGAATCCTGAGAGCCAACGTGCTTTGTGAGATTAAAATATGCTTAAGAGTTCGTTTATTTCGCGAAAAACTCAATAACAAAGGGAACTTTTTTTTTTTTAAATACAGTTAATTTTCCTTCGTTTGGTGATACAAGATTGAAAATGTTTTCTGATGTCATGCTCTCATTGGAAAATAATTTCAATATCTTTATTTTATCTTTGGCAAAAGAAATCGATTTTTTTTTAATTTTTTTTAAATTCATATCTTTTCTTTTTTGAAAAATTCTAATTTTTAGTTTTCTTTTTAAAATTTTATTTTTATTTTTCTTTCCTTTTCATTTTCCTCCTTCCTCTGTTGCAATCGGTTGACAATTGCCAAAGGCGAGCTTGAGACTAGCTCGATGACGGCCTTGGGCAAGCTCTAAGCACTCTGGACATGGTGAGGTCAGGCCTCGCTCGAGGTTGGTGATCAATGGAGGAGGGAGAAGTAAAACAAAAAAGAAAAAAGAAAAAAGAAAAAAGAAACAAAAATATTAAAAAATTAAAGAGGAGCAATTCGAAAGTGTTTTTACCTTTTTCGATTTAAGGATTCATTTTCCTAAATTTATGCATGTAAATGTTCGTTGACCAAACATGTTTTCGGTCAATTAATCATTTTTTACATATCAAATGGGTGTAAGTCTGGAAAATCAATTCTTGAAAAACACTTTTTCCAAACAAATGCACTATAAGGCTCCATTCATTTTGCTGAAAACAATTTCCAAGAAAAAGATTTTATGATTTTAGCATTCATTTCACGAAATTGAACATGTTGGGGAAAACATTTTCCATTAGGGGAAAAAAGTCTTCTAAAGTAGGAAAAATTATTTTCCGCTTTCCAAGTAGGGGAAAACATTTTCCTCACCTACTCTCTCTTATCTCGATCCTTGATACCCTCCTCTTCTTTCTTTTTTTCCTTTTTTTTTTTAAATTCAAAATTTTAATCATATTTTTTTTTTCTTTTTTTTCTTTTTTTCTCACCTTTTTTTTCCCTTCTTTACGGGCCCATCACGGTGACTAGTGGCAGGCAAGCTCGAGCTAGACCGGCCACTTGAGGCTTGCCTGGTAGTTGGTGAGCTCTAGCTTGAGCTAGCCATTTGCTAGATCGATGAGCGTGAGCCTTTAGCTCGCCGATCTAGCCAGGCCAAAGGCTAGTGAGCCAAAGGTGCTCGAGGGTTGCCCAATCAATGAGTGCGAGCCTTTGGTGAGTCTTGAGCTCGCTTTTGGCTGGTCATCGACCGTCGCTGTGGCTAGCAGCCAATTGAAGAAGGAGGAAAAGAAAAATAAAAGGAAAAAAGAAAAAGTAGAAGGAAAATTAAATATTTTATTTTTAAACAAATAAAATAAAAATAAAAAATATTAAAAGGTGTACTAAGAAAAATCAAATTTAATTATCCATGTCAAGCGGCAAAAAATATTTTCTAGTTTATTTTCAGTTTCAGGTGAATATTGAAAATATTGTTATTTTTCTTGAAATTATTTTCGATAACGTAACATTTTCAACAAAATGAATGGAGCCTATTAGCCAAGTAATCATGCTTTGCCTCTTGCTTTCCCTTCTACCTCTTTACCAACGACGCTATAAACGGGGCGCAGAGAGGGTCCAGTAATCATTTCTTGCTCAGACCTCTCTTTGGTAGTCGAATAATCTTTCTGGTGACGAGGAAACTACAGTACTTTCGCTCACCTTGAAAGAGCAAAATGAGACTTTCCTGACATTAATTCACACCGTTCTTGTCTTTGTGGCTGATTACTTTCATTGGTACAAAGAAGAGGACCGTCCCTTCCTCGACCTCAGCCGAACGAAGTGATTCTGAGCCATCTGCTTGGTCCCCCTCTGCAAGAGGAAATAATTACTACATGTTCTTGAGCTTCAGAGGCCCTGATTGTCGCAATGGCTTCGTTGATCACCTCTACCATAAACTCCGAGATGTGGGCCTGCCGTTCCATCCAAACTTCGTGTTCCGAGATGATGAAGACCTCACCTTCAGTGAGAACATTGATGAAAATCTCATCAGTGCAATCAAGCACTCTAAGGTTTCAATCCCCATCATCTCGGAAACTTATGCTGCCAGTGAATATTGCCTCCGTGAGCTCATTGAGATAATGGAGTGCAAGAAAACCGGTGGACAAGTAGTCTTGCCCGTGCTTTACAAGGTGAAACCCTATGAGGTGCGAGAACTACAGGGGAAGTTTGGAGAGGCCTTCAAATCCCGTGAGCATCCTTTTCAGGAGGAGATTGCCAAGGAAAAATGGCTGGAAGCGCTCAAAGAAGCAGTTGAATCTAAAATATTCGAATCAGACAAATTTGCTAGTGGGTACGTGGTTTACCTTCTTTTAACAACAGATCCTTGTCGGAAGAAGAATATTTATATTTATCATCCTTAATCCTTGTTTTGTGGAGCCATTAATAAGTTCTCATATGTTGTGTTGTTTGATAGGCATGAAGCGAAATTAGTAAATAAACTCATAGAAGAAATAATGCGCAAGATGCAACATGATTTTCCACCACCTCTTCCCCGGGACTTGGTTGGATTTGACAATCATGTGATTGGAGTTATGAGATTGGTGAGTACTGCTCCTTCTGAAATTCGAACTATTGTAATTCATGGAATTAGCGGCATCGGTAAAACAACTCTAGCTACATTAATCTATAAAAGGCTCTTGGACAATTTTGAGTGCCGCAGCTTTGTCAAGGATATTAAAGAAACAATTCAAAGCAAGGGCATGGAGCATGTTCAATCTCTACTAATCTCAGATATAACAAAATGTCCTGTTAGTACAATACGTGATTCTCAGAGAGAGATTGGCATGATCAAATTTAGTTGTCAAAAAAAGAAGGTACTTATTCTTCTTGATGATGTGGGGTGTCAAGACCACCTTGATAAGTTGATCGGAGGTTGTAAGTTTGGGTTGGGAAGTAGAATCATTATTACATGTCAAGATAAGGCTTTGAAGTCAAAATATGAAGGATATCATCTCAAAAAAATGAATCTCAAAGACTCTTTGCTTTTGTTTAATAGATATGCATTTGAAGGGGAACAACCTTCAAAAGAATTGGTGGCTCTTTCTAGTGATATCGTTGAAACCACGGGAGGGCTTCCCTTAGCCCTTGTGGTTGTAGGTTCACTTCTCAAAGGAAAACCTAAGAGCATATGGATAGAGAAACTGGAAAAATTGAGGAACGTGCCTAGTGAGGATGTAAAAAAAAAATTTGAGGGTAAGTTACAATTCATTAGGATATAAGGAACAACAGATGTTTTTGGACATAGCATGTTTTTTCATTGGAGTTGACAAAAGAATTGCCACCTACCTATGGGATGATCTCAATTTTTCCCCAAATTTGGGATTGAGAGTGCTGATTGACTGTTCCTCAATAAATGTTGATGATGACAATAAGTTGATAATGCATGATCAATTAAGAGATCTAGGCAGAGCTATCGCCCGTTCAGCAAATAAGAAGCCTTGGGATTGTAGCAGACAATGGGGTGAGGAAGCCATAACAGTTCAACAAAGCAAGGTAACAATCATGTCTACTTTTGGCCTCTCCTATGTTCTCTAATGGTAGTGCCTCATATTATTATTCTTATTCTTCTTTCAATCTAAATCTTTGAGTAGTGTTAACATGTAGTTGGCATTTTCTTGGTAAAAGCTACATCCAATTTTGACCTTTAGTTCATGAAAAGTTTGCCCTCGTGGCTATTCCACCGCTAATCTCTCGATACATAATTAAGAGGCTCAGAAAAGGGGTACTGAAAATTGTATATTATTGGCTCTATCTGTACTGATATGTTGCTGTCGTAACATCATTTTCTAGCAGTTTTGGTACTGCTTCTTACTATATTGCAAGTCGAAGGTCCTAACGTCGCCCAGTTTCGAAAATCTACTTATCCAAATATCATTTAAGTAAGAAAATATTGTAAAATACTAAAAAAAAAAAAAAATGCATAAAAAATTTCTATAATTTCATGCCGATTAATTTATATTTTCGACCAAATAACAAAAACTACACCATTGATCATCACCGAGTATATGCACCTTCTACTTTATGGAAAAAGGAAAAAAAAAAAGAAAGGAAAGACTCCAGTTAAATTATTTGCACCTAAAAACTATTCGCTGTCGATTTAAGAATTTGTTCAGTTTGAAGTAACAAAATCTTATGTAGTGATTCTATTTGTATAAATAATTTTTGAAATTGGTTATCTAGTATTTCTTATGCATGTGTACAACGGGAATGCAATATGATAATGTAAATGCATGATAGAAAGAAAATTAAAAGATTGGTTTTAATCGTATTACCCAGGGAATATTATTATCTTAGTTGAAGAAGCACATTGAAATCTATCAATTTTTTTTAATAATCTAAAGAATAATCTAACAATGTGTAATTATGTTATTAATTTGATTGCTTAGTTGCTAACTTGAAACAACTACATAATTTGGATGAATCTCACCCCGTTATTAATAGGAAATTCTTATCCATCTTGTCACTTATAGGAATGATAAACCTAAAAATTCAAATTCAAATTTTCAATTGTGAATTTGGCTTATCTTTTATTGTCACTTAGACCAAGTTATAGTTAGCAAATTTCATAATATATTGGAAGACTGTTCAAGATACATTAATTATTGAGAAAGTGGCATGATTAAGATTTTTGGCTTAATTATGAGCTTTGCATGTGTACATGGATATATCATGTTTATTCATATGAAAGGTGAGAACTCACAGTATTTCGACACGTGATGCAACAACATAAGGCATTTCTACCCTGCTTTCATATTGTGTACTGTTGTTTGTCCCCGTGTTGTGCACAGATCTAGTCATAGGTACCATGAGCACGTAATCCAGAATTAATGATTGTTGTGCAAAATAAACTAAGTAAAATCTGAAACATGATTGTGCACATGTTTATACAAATTAATTTTCCATGAAGAATTGAAAAATAAAGATCAAAATTGTTTTTTTTAAAAAAAAAAAAAGACTGGAAGGAAGTAAGTGATGGAGTAGGGAAAGGTGAAGGAAACTATATACTACTCTTCTCCAATTTATCTGCATTTAATTTAATTCAATATCCACCTCTATTCTATAGCGAGCGAGCATTTCTTCATAAGGATTAATAGAACCTTTTACGGGCACACACATGGACAAAGGGAAGATGGAAAAAATACTATCGTAATATATTGGATGTTCGTTTTGATTTGATTATAGGAGCGGAGGAAAAAACAGATACCAATTCATAGATTTTTCTATAATGGAAGAATGCACAAATGCATAAACAAATTCTTAAGATCAGGCTGAATTATATCTTGATTTTCATGGCAATCCGTCACCAAAAGCATTTTCTTCCACTATAGCAAAGTTGAACAAATCAAAGAACAAAGCAAATACATTAAGATAATTGATGTTTATTAAAGTATTAGATCGACAGGATTATTTAATTTTAATCTCACTCAATTCCATGAGACAATAATTTTGGTTTTGCAATCGCGCGTACTGAAACTCCCTATGCAATATTGCATGCAAAAATGCGAAAGAAGCAGTCAATCTTTTTCATTATCAGCTCTTTGCAAATGATGTGAAATTTCAAATGATAATACGATGTAAGTAGAAAAGAGTAAAACTGATGGGATGCAAATAGAAACTCTAATAGATAGAAGACTACCAGCTTGATATCATTCAATTGGCGCAAATTGAATGATGGATGGCCGACTGAGTATTACTCTCATCTTAGGATTAGTGTTGACCTTTCGAGCTTGAGAATCCAAAATTTAGAAGTCAAGTTCAATTTCCTTCCTCAGTGTTCTTCTACTCTAGCAATCTGGGAAATCCGGAAACTTTTTGTCACACAATATGCAAACAAAGGGTTAATTGCGGAAAGAGAGAGACACCCATATGGAATCGTAAAAGGGTACATAAAGAAAGGACAATGCCTAAAGATAAAAAGAAAGACTAATAAAATTCCCAATATAGATGCACATCATTAATGTGCTTGAGTAATAGCAACTTTTTGTTATCCTATTTTTATAGGCTTGTGTGCACTAAATAATGTGTATTTTTTTTGGGAGCAATGTGTGTGTGTGTGTGTGTTTTTTAACTAATAACCACTTTTCAGAGAAAGAGAGTTTTTATCAATTATGGAAAGTCTTAATCATTTTTCAATGAAACGAAAAGACATTGCCTGAATTGCACAAAAATCATCTACTGAAAATGAAAAAAATACACAAAGAGTTGCCCTTCTAGAGAAAAAAACGATCAAACACTCTTGTTTCCATTCAGCCATATGCCAAAATGAACAATATTTCATGAACGGGGAGGAAATAAGTTGTGATGCTTTATGAATGCACAAATGCTAGTAACAAACCCGATTAGGTACTCTTTTTTGGTCCAAAAGTGCAACGGTTCTCACATATTGCAAGGGGACACCATATGTAGTTTGGTGGAGGGAGTGCTTGGTAGTCAATGCTCCGGGTGTTACAGGATTTAATCTCAAAACTTATAAGAAACCGACACTACTTTCATGTAGGATTTGTACATGAGATAATTAAAATTTGTGGCATACAAGTGAAAATTGATATGGTACATTATTGTGTATTTATGATGCAGAGATAATGCATTGGTCACAATAACATGCAGATGTAGGCTAACAAGTGGCGGTTGGGCGATATGCTATTCCTTGTTTAATGACACTTTATTCATGTCGGGACTGGAGAATGCCATGTTCTGATATTTACTATCCTCAATTTTTATTTTTATTTTTTGTAGGAGGAAAATAGAAATATTGAGGCACTACGACTGGACGAAAATGGCTCAAGCATGTTCATTAAGCGAGAGAGCTTTAAAAGAATGCCTCACCTGAAATACCTTCATTTGAATAAAGTGAATTTTGGTGGAAATTTCAAGGATTCACTCTCTGAATTAAGATGGCTAGAGTGGAAGATGTGTTCCGACTCTTCCAAGGCAACAAATGTTCCTTTACAGAAATTACTAATACTCAATTTATCAGAGGGTTTTATTAGTGAAAATTGGCGAGGATGGAGTTCAATCAAGGTAAAAAGAATAAACGTTTTCTCTTTGATTAAATTTGACAATGAATCATTCTATTCCAACGGCTAATTTTTGAAACATGTTTCTCTCTTGTAGGTGGTAAAGTTGAAAGTTCTCAATCTTTCGGGGTGCTCACGTTTACAGAGCACCCCAATCTCTCTGGGTTTAGAAGTTTAGAGATGCTAATCTTGGAACGTTGCGAGAATTTGAAGGAATTCCACCCTTCAATTGGAGATGTCAAGCACCTTGTTTCGTTGAACTTGAGGTACTGTGGGAGTCTCGAGAAGTTACCTGAACAATTGGATGAACTAGAAAATTTGGAGGAACTTTTCATGGACGAGACTGATATACAAGAAATACCTGCAAATATAGGATCTCTGGAGAAGCTGAAGATGCTTAGTGCCGTGGGTTGTCGTCTACTAACTCGAGTTCACAGCTCAGTAAGCCGTTTGGCAAGTTTGTCGACCCTGAACTTGAACACCTGCAAAAAATTAGAAGAACTTCCGAATTCCTTCGAGGCCCTTGGGCAATTGCAGCGCTTGTCGTTAGAGCATTGCTACATATTAAGAAAGATCCCTCCCTCAATTGAAAAGATGGGACAGTTGGTTGAGCTGGACTTGTCATCTACGAGAATTGAGGAATTACCTGACTCCATTAGGGAACTGACGAAATTGAAAATTCTGAGGATTTCTCATACCGAGATAGAAAAGTTACCAAGTGCTATTGGAAAATTGACAAGCCTCCAAGAGTTAGATGCCTCAAGCTGCCAGAAACTGAGAGGACAACTTCTTCTTGATGAAGGTGGATTGCCTTCCCTAAGCACTCTTCGTTTAGGTAGTGCAAAAATTTCTTGCTTGCTAGATGACTCTCATGAGCGTTCTACTCTCAAACTTCGTGAGCTTTCTGCTCTCGAACACCTCGATTTACTTTACTGTACTGAGCTTCAGTCATTGCCAGAACCTCCTTCCGGCTTATTATCCCTGAGGCTCACCTGTCTGAGCAAAAAGCTTCCATCGCTCTCTCACCTAAGTCATCTGAAGAAGCTCACCCTCCACTCTTGCATGTCTCTTCGAAGCATCCCAAAGCTTCCCTCCCGCATACAAGAGCTCCGCGTTCAGAAATGTCCCGAATTGAAAAAGTTGTCAAATCTTCACGAGTTGAAATTCTTGTTGGAATTAGAGCTCTGGCAATGCTATAGGCTGGAGAGATTGGATGTGGAAGCTTTAGATTGCCTAAGAAAGTTGGGCTTATCCACAAGCACAGAGTTGTCCAACCTCAACGACTTTGAAGTTTTAAAGTCGTTGAGATTAGAGGTGAGCAGCGATCTAGGGTCGACCCTGGACCAATCCTGGACCGGCCCAACCCTGCGGTCCTAGTCCGGTTCCCAAGGGGACCGGGTCGGTCCTTGGTCCTGGAATTCCAGGACTAACACCGTGCGGGTTGATCCTTGGTCCCGAGAGTTTTGGGTTGGTCCAATCCTCGGACCAACCTTGTATATTATTATATTATATTATTTATAATTCTTTTATATATTCAAACCTAAGTAAAATTTCTGTTATATTATATTATATTATATTATATTATATTATATTATATATAATTCTTTTATATATTCAAATCTAAGTAAAATGTCTGTTCAAAAAAAAAAACCCAAGTAAAATGATGTTAAAGCTGTTGACTCCTCGGGCTCACAGTCACGGACAAACGACATCCAATTCCAAAAGGCATGAAGTTTACGCCGTAAAGGTCTTCACGGCCTCTTCCTCCACAGTCCAGAGTACGTTCTTCACCGTGAGGACCAAGGATTCCTCACAGTCACGGACTCGCGACATCTAAAATGGCGCGAAGTTTATGTCGTAAATCTTCTCACGGCTTCCTTCCCCAAAGTACGTTCTCTTCCATTCTGTCTTCTTTGTTCTTCAATTTGCCAAAATCAAAAGCAGCAACATCCCGCTTGTCGCATTGTGGACCCTATCTTGTCCCATATCTCAAAGAGCGTTAGGTGTACGAAATTTTTATTATTGTGTCATCTTAAATTTGCTGAATATGTATTCATATTTATAGTTTAGTTGCACAATGCCGTATTGTAAATGGATGTGTAATTTGAATTTGTAGGTTTGCTTTTTTAGGGAGTATAAAAAATAAGACGAAAAAATTATCGATCGGTCCCGGGTTGACCCTGGAACTGGACCGAACCCATTGGGTCGGTCCGGTCCTTGGTCCCAGGCTCAATAGGGTCGGTCCTTGGTCCTAAAAATTGTGGACCGACACTGTACGGGTTGGTCCTAGGGTTAGGGGGTGGCCCGGACCAACCCGGACCATGCTCACCCCTAGTTGAGATACTCGGACCCGCAAAGCCATAATGAAAAGGTAGATAATCTCCATGCGATACAAGGCCTTGAAAAGTTGGGATCCCTGGAAGTGTTGGATATCTTTGGGCTCGAGCACATTCAAAAACTAGACCTTTCAAAATCTGAGCATCTGAAGGTGTTGACTGTTAAGAATTGCAAAAGCTTAGTTGAAATTTGCTGCCATAGTAAATTCCTGGAGGACTTTGCTTGTGATGGGTGCGAGTCACTCAAGAAATTCCCAGACTATTTACCACACGGAAAACCACGATTTTTTAGGGAAGAAAAATCAAGAAGCCGACTGAGGTTTGTGGGCTATTGTTGGATCCAACGTTTGATAGTACTGGTTACAATTCGATACGAGCAACACCAAAAAGATTGACTTCAGAACCTTGCTTTGCGTGACAGAATTACGAAGAAGAGTCAATTTTGTGGCATCATGACAAAGAACTGATTCTGAAGATCGCTGACGTCTCCTACTAAATATAGCAAGTATAGTGCTGTTTTTCTGTGGAGATTACCTTCTTCCATTAGTATTTTCAGTTTGGACGGGGCTTTTCTTTGACATGTTATTATTTCCTGTCTTAATTCCAGCCACCGGAGGAAGTTGTTTGAGCAAAGTAAGCGTAATGCTTCAGTGTTATTTGGCTTGTGATCATGATACGAATAAAAAAGGTCAGAATGCCTGCAAAAGGATATTTGATGTCTTCAGTCAAATAGTATGAGATTCTTTATTCTCGAAGTGGTATCAATCTGCGTTTGTGTAAATAAAGTAATGCTTCTCTCCAACGTCTATGAAGTAGAGAAATTCACTATTCGATGGATTCTGGAAACTGCTCACGCATATGTGATCTTGATTGCATTTTATTAACTTGTTATTTAGTCATGGAAGCAAGCGGTGAAGGTACCATAAACACGTTTTACATTTTCTGAAAGCCAGGCACTAATGGCAAGATGATGAATCTCAATGGATCTGTATCAAACTTTGTTTGTCGCTTAATATGCCAAAGTGAAGATTGCTCTCTCTGAAGGCAGATACATGGCCTTGATCAAGGTGAAAGTATTGTCATCAACGGTCGAAACACAGTACAAATCATGTAGCCACTCTTTCCTTGTTTTTCTTCATGCCTTTGATTATCATCTTGCTAATTCGTACCTTAACATCTTTCACAATTTCTTACTTCAGTTCGGTCATTGTTTGGTGATGACGATGTCTACACCCGAGAGGCTTTAAAAGAACATAGGATTTCCACTGTATTGTGGATAACGGTGTAAGATCCAACCAGAAGTATTAAGTCCTTAAATCAACCGTATTGCTTCCATGTTTTTGGGTAAACATGACAAGTCATCAATGGGTGGCTAGAAAGGTGATTTGCTTAAGTCCTTTAATGTTTGAAAGCTGATGTAGATCTCTTAATGTGATCTTTTCTTGAACTACAGCTCAAATTAGAATGTTTTGTTACAGCTGCCGCTGAAGCCACTCCTACAATAACCGTGGTTTCAGCCAGAAAGGTGCACCATTTTTAGCTAGGCTGATAGCGGGGACAAAAAATCTTCGGAGTTTGGGTATCACCCAACTGCTTATGGCACTGAAATGAAGTGGGAGGAGCCATACATATGATTTTTAATTTTGTTGAGAGCTTATTTGGTACTGCATCAAAAGCGAGGACTTCCAACTACAATTGTAATCTTGACATGGGGATAGTTCATTGGCAATATTAGGAGTGTAAATTGACTTGGAAGATACATGTCATTTTCTTTTATTATCGTTTGATGCGTGTCTTTGAATCCCAGTGAGAGAAATCATGTTCTTTTATTATCATATTCAGTTGAGAGTACCCATCTCGCATTAGTATTTTCAGTTTAGCATGGGGCTTTTCGTGTTGATATCTTACTCTTTTCTGTCTTATTTCAACAAATCTTCGGGAAATTGGTCGACCGCGTTAATGTGATGCGTTGGCATAATCTGGCTCGTGATCCTGGTGGGAATGAAAATAGATCAAAATGCTTTCAAAGTACGTTGCATGTCATTGTACGTCACCAATCACAAAGAAAGACTCTTAATCCTTGACATGACATGAATACGTTCTTATGCAAACTAAGAGTAATATTGTAACACCCTCAATTCCGATCCCGTGAGGATTGGCTATAAGGTCCTGAATGGATCAACTATGGGCCATTGGCCATGGGATTGATCAGTTCGATCGGTAAGGAATCAAGAATTAGTCATGGTTCGACCGATTGACTGGCCATGAATTGGCCGAGATGTCGGCCGTAAATTATCTACCGACCATACTGGCAGGATTGAATCACCAGCTCATAAGATGACTTTTGGATCACGAGAATTGTTCATGGGATGATTCTGGATCAGCAGATAGTTATGAGTCGATCGGACCGATCATAGTGCCCAGCCGCAAGTGATTCCGCTTGACTATGCACCGATACATGGACGATCCTACTTGATCAAATGTGATTGTCTCCCAACCAAAAATGCATCATTCCCTATTTAATTCTTAGTGATTGAAAATGAATCTTGAATGGGTGATGTTTGATCGTGGATTGGTAATGCATTGGCCATGAACCATAGGGATGGATCGGGTGCCAATCGGAACAAGCCCTAGGATAGACTCGACTATTCAGTCACTAATTCTAAGGTCCATGAGTGCCATAGCTTAGTGCTAGGCCATGGATAGCCTTAGGATTAGACTTGAACCGATTGAAAATAAGAGAATTAGTTGTGGCAGGCTTGGGGATAGGCCCAGGACCAGCCCGAGGGCTAGTCTTAAACTTGGACGGACATAATTGTGCCGACCATGGGGCCAACCAAGGTGCCGACTAGTGGGCCAACCCTCTAGGCCAAACGACCGTCCAAGGGAGCGGTTTGGGCAAGCGTGGGGCACAATGGCCGAATCTCGAGTGCATGTGATTCAATTTTTCGAGATGTACCTAATGATCAATTTTCCGATCCCGAACCAACTTAGACAACAAATTTCTCCGGACCACCTTCTTGAGGAAGAAAAAGACAAACTAAAGAAGACTCTAGAACATTCTCATTAAATGAAGGGGATAAAGTGTCTTTTGAATTTTCAAAAGTCATGATGAGGTCAAAAATATCTTTGATGATCAAGAAAAGGACTGCACGCATGTGGTCCAATTGAAAAGCGATACCCGAATCCCGTGTTAATAACCTAAGGAATCTAGACGCCGAGTTGACAACTTTGATGCCATAATCTTCACACTTCATTAAATGCCCATAAATGAGTGGTACAAGTGATCCAATAAAAAGGCGAAAAGTGGGCCATCATTGATGATATCTATAGACTAGATTGCTAAGCGAGACCCTTTTAATCGTATCAACTAATTCTTTACGTGTAATCATTGGACAAGTAGGCTTGCCACCCAAGGACCATAGGTGGGTCATTTGACAAATCTAGAATGGACCATTTGACCCACTAATTGTGGCACCCCTTGACGGCCCCCAATCCGTTAGGGTCACCACATTATTTCCTCTCCTTGGATATCCCTTTTTCTTTATCAAAGGACTTCCGAGAAGTCATATGGGGGTTCTTTCATATACTTGATTGGTCCCTACGCAAAAGTATGGCGAAAGTGTGTCCAACAACTTCCTTCCTTAGATTCAGAAACAATGTACACCAACTAAACATTTTATAAGTTAAGGCCAAACATTTTTATTTACATAACTAGATGGACATCACGGGTCGGTACATCAAAATGCCAAGTTTCCATACCCAGCTATTTTTCAAAAGATAACCGACTTCTTTTCCAACATTTATATCCATAAGTCCATCAAGCAAAGTGTCAGCATCCAAAAATCTTGCCTCTACTAATCCTCTCTCGCGGTCACACCCATCCATCCAGTTCGTCTACTAGCGGTGATGGTGGCAGAGGTATCTTGTCTAGTCTAAAATGTCAGTCCCCAAATGGGGTGAGTACAACCACATAGCAGTTGAAGATCTACCAAGCTATACTATGCAAGCAATCACAATCCAAGTCCATGCAAGATAGGTAAAACAGGTAATCAAAGAATGAGTGTGCATCAGATCAATAAGACTTTTGAAAGCAATGGTAATGTAGTTTCAAAACCAGAACGTATCATTTCAGTCACAAAAGTCTCAATCATAGGACCAAACTGTAATGACACGTCTCATTTCATGCAATACAATTTAGTCCCATAACCATACCACACTCACACTTAGTAGAGCCATCGGTTTTAATATTCAAAAGGTTTCATCCCCCAGAGGACCAATGTCTACGTCATTCTGGGCATTCGCACCCAATCCTGGCGTCGCAAAAGCCTCTGGAATTATGCCATAGGGCCACCGGGCATCCAAAGCGTGTTACGTCACACCTCTAGGCATCTCGCATCCCACCGACATCACGAGGAATCGCCGGGTGCGCCATGAAATGGTTACCCCTGCTTTCCGGAATTATGTACCGATATGCCACCGAGCCTCCCTTGGAATCCCGATGCTCCCGGGGAAAACCTCTGGGCATGTATTCATAATACAACCAGGCATCCACAAGGCATCAACTCATTCGATCCTTTGGGCATCCCGACTCCCGGGGCATCGTTGACTCGAGGGTCCAATAACAACATTAACATCTTAAATTATTTCAATACCAAAACACTTTCAATGCAACAACAACAACATGCTTTGAAATCATATGTCATTTTTAGGTCAAAGAAATCCACTCACAAAATCTCAGTAACATAATATCAGTTCATAAATCCATTTCCACATTTCACCTTCAAAGCATTTCAAGAATCCATGTGTAAAATCTCGGGTTGGACTTGTGCCTCACGGACAAAATCCAAAAGAGTTATCAAACACAAATAGATTGAATTCAACACACTGGTAATTCAAAGCTACTCTCCCGACTTCAAGATTTTCAAATATTGGTTCTTGCAAAAACTTGAAATCTCAAGGGCACCAAAATATTTTGCTTCTCTTTGAAACGTTGATGGACGGCACCTCGGTATATAAAGAATTTCAGCAAGGTCGGGAGGTTTTCCAAATCAATTTATGACCAAATTTTGTTCAAAAGCGATAACCAAATTTAAAAACTTGTAAAGTAAACCGAGATATCAACCCGACCTCCAATGGTTTGGACAAATCGATGCAAAACTCGAAAGTTTGGAAAGCACCGTGCAGTTTTTAAAATACTTGGAACCGGAGCCATACTAAATAGAATTTCAAACACAAGTCAGGAGGTTTTCTTTTCCAAAACCGAAACACTGGCCGAAATCCTCAAGATTTTATAGTCGCCCAAATTCTGTTTTGGTTGAAATTCAAAGAAATCAAACACATGCCTGAGAAATCCAAACATTTCATCAAGCCTTCAACCTCAAAACAGTCTCAACTGCTCAATAAACCATCACTCAACATCAAAATCCAACAAATCCAGCCTATCAATACACTTCCTAAGATAGCAACAGCATTACACAACATAGATTAGTAGACTTCAACTTGCCTCAAGTCCTAAGCGCCGATGAACGGATCATGGGTTACAAACCACGAGTGTGGCTAGCAACGAGCTTCAAGACGGTGACACGGCGATGGGGATGGCGTGTGGCGTTGGCGGCTATGAGTTAGAAGGAACAAGCAGAATGTGGAAGGTTTCCTTTTTGACTGAAAATCGGCTGTCGTTGTTGATGGGCAAGGGAGGTCGCAGTATGCAGGAAACCTTGGCCTTCACCGAATGAAGGCTGGCGCCCCCTTCCCTTCCTTTGTTGACTTTTGCAGTCAACAATTGGGGTCCTTCGGTGGCTACGGCAACGATGGGCAGGTGTGCCATGCGTGCCCACCAGCCGAGCTTCCTCTTGGATGCACGCCACCTTGCGTTCCCATGCAAGGACGTGGCCACAGCATTTTTTTCCAAGTCCTCATTGGCTGGTCGACAGTCAAGGAGCAACGTGGCTGTCATTTGGTTCCTCTCGGTCAAGATCCCTCCTCTTGTTGACGATCAAGGGTACGTGGGCGTGGCTTCACGCCTGCATGGGCAGGGCAGTGTACGTGGTTGCATGGTGTGCAAATGTGGCTATTAATGGTGTGGTCAACGTCTTCTATTTTTGCATGAAGATGCATGGTTTAACGTAGCTAATGGTTGAGTCAACAAAGAAGAATGTGTAGCTGCAGAATTTTGAACCAATGGTCTTCTCATCTTTGATGGCCGTCCATGAAGAAAACGGGGGTGGCGGAAGTCCGTATGTGAGACAACTTGGTGACGTACTATTTGGGATGAACCTCGGTCTCGCAATTAGTGATACGAAAGGAAATCTTCGATGAGACTATAAGTTATATGAAAATCGGATCGTGTAGTCGCGGCAAAGACGTGATTATGAGGGTATATCCTAAGATCATCGTGTAACTTGACAACTCGGTCTGATGATAACGATAATGAAACGGCGTTCGCAAATGGTGTCAATGACACAGTCCAATAGCAAATTCATCGATTCATGACGAGCTGTTACTTATTCTAGGTCTGACGAAAACCCGGATGCCACACTAATGATGGCAACAAGGAGTATAAATAGGAGAAACCCTCCTCATTTCTCACCCTTACCATCCACTTTCTCATTCCTTCTCCTCTTGGATGCCCCTCCTCCTCCTCCCGCCTCTCTCTCTCTCTCTCTCTCTCTCTCTCTTCTTCGGCCTTCAAGCAAGCCACCCTTCCTTTGTAGTTCTTGTCTTAGTTCGAGGTTTTTCCAGATAAGTGTAGTTTCTTCCTTTCTCTAGTAACATTCGTGACGTCTTCAACCATAGGAAATTCTCTCTTGAACAAGCCGAGGGCAGGTTGATTTTTGTTTGTATACGTTGATGTATTCTATGACTTTGTTCATGTACTTGAGTTTTCTTGCGTGACCGGAATGAAGTCATGATTTATTGCTTTTGTTTGGTACAAGTCGAGGTTCGCCCATAGCCATAAGATTTGATTCGGTATTGAGGCATACTGAGTTCACATCTTGAATTGTTGTGGGGTTCTTTTATGCTTGTTACTCGAGTAGGGCCTTGGGCTTAGACTCGTTTGTGAAGTTGTTGATGAGGAAATTCATGATTTCCTGGCACGTGTATTATGTTTGAGCACGAAATGCATAATTCATGGCACATGCATGAGGCTTAAGTACGCCCTAAAAAGGGGATTAGTGCTCAAGCAAGATGAGAAAAGATAAGAACGGGGTTCGAGTCCTCGAAATCCTAGCAAGAATTGGGTTTGAGTCCTAGAGGCTGGCAAGAGACTTGGATTCGAGTCCCGAGCATATTAATTAGGTTTGAGTCCCAAAATTAGGCAAAAAGCCAGAAGCCCGGATAAAAGCCCGAATTGAATTGGGTTCGAGTCCCTAGACGGCTCCTGGAAGACTTGGATTCGAGTCCCGAGCATAAAAGAAAACTTAATAAGTATGGCATGCATGAGTAAGAAAGAAAGACTAGGAGCGCATAAGCTCATGGCACGCATCACGTTCATGAATGGTTGGAAGATCTGCCATTTACATTTGCAAGAAGCATGGTCACATCCTTGCAATTGATTTGCCTTTTGACATGGTTTGCATGAGCTGACATGGTTTGCATAAGCTCTAGCCAACGAAGGTGTTGGCCTTTGCCCAGCGTCAATCACCCTCTGGCCTTCACCAACTGACGATAGGGTGATGCCCCTCCCGCTTTCTTTCTCTTTTTCTTTTTTTCCTTTTTTCTTTTTATTTTTTAAAGCTAATTTAATTTTAGTTTAACTTGTGTTTTGACGAAAACATCCTCAATTGGCCAGAATATTTTGTTAACTAGCAAGATTATGCGCTTATTTGAAATAACCATAACCATTCCAAGCCCTTCTTTGAGATTAATATAGCAACTTCAGGTTTTTATTTAAAATAAGGTTTACTTCAGATTCTTATTTGAAAAAAAAAATGAGAGTATTTCAAACCCTTACT
Source organism: Eucalyptus coolabah (assembly GCA_014182585.1). Taxonomy (NCBI): domain Eukaryota; kingdom Viridiplantae; phylum Streptophyta; class Magnoliopsida; order Myrtales; family Myrtaceae; genus Eucalyptus; species Eucalyptus coolabah. Next base: position 9,854,980 of record CM024622.1, read on the forward strand.
TAGAATTTTCTCTCATTGTTATAACAAGAAATTGTAACTATCTAATATTTGCTTGAATAACATTAGAAGGACCCCTTTTTCAGCTAGCAATTTACTTTGACCTAACAATTTTAGCTTGCACCTTACTTTATTCCTCACCACATCGAAAATTGTCGTCTTTAGACGGTGTGAAATGTTGTGAGACCACTAATAACAATTCTAAAAATGTAAGTTGTTAGATGAAGGTATGGTTTAATATTTAATTATTCCATCACTCGCCTTCACGTTTAGTATGGTTTTTTGGCCTAGTACTAAGCATATACATAGTTAATTAGGAAGGCAAATGATGTCTTGAGAGATTTGAATTCAAGACCTCTACACGCTTGGTCTAGTTTTTGGCCTAGTACTTTCCATCACTCCCCTCACGTTTAGTATAGTTTTTACCTAATACTAAGTGTAGACATATTTAATTAGGAAGGCAAATGAGCCCTCGAGAGATTTGAATTCAAGACCTCCACACACTTACTTTGGTCTTTTTGCATAGTACTAAGAGTAGATATATTGGAGAGGCAAATACAGATTGGAGAGATTTGAAGTTAGGACATCCAGCTCTAATGTCATGTGAGAATTTGATAGGACCACTGCCAACCGTTCTAAAAACTTAAGATGTTAAATAATAGCGCGATTTATTAATTAATTATTCCAACATGACCCCCTACGTTTAGTCTAGTCATTTTGATTGGGGAGGCAAATGAAGCCTAGAAGGATTTGAACAGGACCTCCAACTTTGATACCATGGGAAATTTTTGTTAAAATACTACCAACTGTTTTAAAAGGTTAGGTTGTTAAACAAATGTAGGATTTAATATTTAATTATATGAACACTCTGCCTCATGCTTAATCTGATTTCATATTTAATTGAAGAGGCAAATGGAACTTGGAGATATTCGAACTTGGGACCTTCACACACTTAGTTTGGTCTTTTTGTCTAGTACTAAGTATGGACATTTAATTGAAAGAGGCAAATGGGACCTAGAGAGATTAAAACTCAGGATCTCCAACTATAATACCATGTGAGAATTTGGTGGAACCACTGTCAACTATTTTAAAATTTTAAATTATTAGATGATCGCACGGTTTAATAATTAATTATTCAAACATGACCCTCCTCACACTTAATATGGTCCTTTTGTCTAGTATTAAGCATGCAAATTCAATTGGGGAGGCAAATGATTCAAATTTAGGATTTCCAACTCTAATATCATGTAAGATTTTGTGAAACCATTGCTAATAAAAGTTTAAACTGTTAAACCGAGATGTGATTTGATATTTAATTATTCCAACAGATGGACAAAACTACAAAGTGACGTTTCCTCACAAGTTTGCATATAAAGAATACAGTAGGCATATATATCACATCCAAAAGTTCAATGTTGAGATCGAAGTCTGCGTGCCTAGAATTGCCGAGTGTTGGGAATAACGGATCCTCGAAACCGGATTCGATCTGAATCGAACCCCTAAATCAATGCGGAAGCGAAGCCCAAGAAAACGACACGTATCACCGATCCTAAAGCACACCACGAGTCAAGCGTACCTTTTAATCCACAGATTAGACACCGACGCCAATGGAGGAAGAAAATCCGGTCGAATTTGATCCGATGAAGCCTTGAAGGGAAGAATTGAAAGCCGTATGCCTCTGTTCCTTTTGAGAGAGAAAACACGCGGGAGAGAAAAAGACGTACGTGAATTATGATTTTCAACCAACGTCTTCTCTCTCTCTCTCTCTCTCCCTTTTATACCCCATTCTCTCCACGGGCCCCTATTCCCATGGGCCGGGCTTTGGGCTCGGCTTGGGCGGACGGGGCCTTAAGCCCTTTAATTAAATAAAGCTTTCATCTCCCACTCGCACAAGGTGGGCCGAACAGGATTCTCTTTACCTCTCTTCAACATTCATACCGGTGAATAATCCGTGCGACCAGCATACTTTGAGAGCTCGTTGCTATACATCTATTAGGAATATATAGCAGCTCATAATGGGCGTCACACTCCGAGTAGATTTAATATGCAGTACCGTAGATCGATCGATCACATTTATATCTCCCTTGATCTCTTTTAAACATGATATATATATTGTATTCACAATTATAATTATCACAGAGACAGTTATAATTGGTCGACTAGTGAATACAAAACTATAATGTGATTCTTCAAAATCGATCTTCCTCTTTCCTTCAAACTCTCAATTTCAGTCCAGCTTGCTTTTCTAGAAATGCCCCATTAGATCGAATCATCTCATGACCATTGGCAACACACTAAGATAGCAAACACTAAATAGAAATCTTGAGAATAAGTAAGAGTCCTGAGGGGACTAAAAATTGAGGAACTCTTTTCCTCAAGAGTCTCACACGTCATAAAAGTTGAGATCAAACTTTTTGCCACTCTTATTGGTCGTCTCATGCATACGTAGTATGAAATACGTATTACGGTATTAACTCCTTTCCCATGGAGCGTATGTCTACACCTTTCAATACCGTACAGATGATAGTTCAGACATACCCAATGTCTAACTTGAGTTCACCTATCTACTTATTCACAAAATTTATCAGAACTCACATCTGGCATCTTAGACAGATAAAGTAAAATGTGTGGGGTATTTTACTTTCAGACATCTTTACTATCATGTCCTCATCTTAACACTCAGTTAAGGCGACATACGTATTTTAAGCTTGCGCTCTCGATTATCACCTAGATAATAAGCTTAAAAACAGTCTCATCTCTATTTATCACATAGTAAACAAAAGCGATTACTCGTGTGAGTGGGCTAATCTTATATCTGTCCGACATACTTCTCAACTTAAAATAATGCACTGAGCATTAAGATGCATAAAGATCATACAAAGATTCATAAGCATTAATCAATGAAAAATAAAATTTCATAAATGTGAACAACTCAGGGAAATTACAATTCAGTACATCAGACTCTACGCAATCCTAGAGATTTCACATGACCACAAAACACATCTCTAGGTATTGGCTTTGTCATAGGATCTGCTACCATTCTATGCGTAGATATGTACTGCAAGTTCACATCCTTTCGTGCAACCATATCTTTTACAAAGTTATACTTGGTATCTATATGTTTGGTCTTGCCATGATACTTTGATCTTTGGTGTACGCTATAGCTGCTTGGCTATCACAGTTAACCAACAATGGATTTGCAGCTTTCTCAATAACACCTAAATGATCCAAAAATCTCTTAAGCCAAACTGCTTCTTGTACCGCTGCTGATAACGCCACGAACTCAGCTTCCATCGTGGACAAGGCTATGCATGTTTGCTTCTTACTGCTCCATGATATGGCGCCATTGTTCAGTAAGAAAGCAAAACCTGAGGTAGATTTTCTTTCATCTAAATCTCCTCCCTAATCAAAGCATCTCGAATAGCCTTCAAGTCGCAGATCCTTTCCTTGATAATTCAACTTGAAATCAGCAGTTCCCTTGAGATACCTCGGTATTCTCTTCACGGCTTTCCGTGTGCTGGACCACAGGTTGGATTGGTATCTACTCACCATTCCAATTGCAAAGCATATGTCGGGTCTTGTACACATCATAGCATACATCAAACTCCCAACAGCACTAGCATAAGGAACATGTTTCATTTGTTCCTTCTCTTGTGGAGTCCCCGGACACGTCTATGGCTCAATCCTTCACCTTTTGCAATAGAAGTGTCTATGGGTTTTGAGTCTTGCATACGAAATCGTTCAAGAACCTTATTTATATAGGTTTCTTGCGAAAGAGACAACGACCTCTTCGAACGATCTCTCGAAATCTTAACTCCAAGAATGTATGCAGCATCACCCATATCCTTCATCTCAAAGTTAGAAGACAACCATCTCTTGACAAGTATTAACCAATTCCATATTGCTTCCGGCAATCGTATGTCATCAACATATAATGATATGATCACAAATTGATCCTTGGATCTTTTGATATATACACAATGATCCTCATCAATCATTGTAAAATCATATGCCACTATGGCATTATGAAAACGTATATACAATTGTCTTGATGACTGCTTAAGACCATATATCGACCTCAAAAGTCGACATACTTTTTCTTCTTGGCCTTTCACTATGAAACCAGTAGGTTGTTCCATATATATTTCTTCCTCTAATTCTCCATTGAGGAAAGCAGTCTTTACATCCATTTGATGTAACTCAAGATCCAGACTAGCTACTATTGCCAGAATAATGCGAATTGAGGTAAATCTCACTACATGAGAAAATGTATCTTCATAATCAATTCCTTGTTGATTATACCCTTTCGCCACAAGGTGAGCCTTATGCCTTTCTATCGAGCCATCAGTATTTTGCTTTATTTTGAAAACCCACTTGTTCCCAATAGTTCTGCGTCCTTTTGGAAGATCAACCAGTTCCCAGACTTGGTTTGATTCCATTGACTCCATTTCCTCTTCTATTGCACGAATCCATTTTTCTTTACTAGGGCACTTTGAGCCTCATTGATATTTCTTGGCTCATCCTCATCTTGTGGAGCAACCATAAAAGTTTCCCCTTCAATGTCAAAACGTCGACGGGGAATACTTTGGCGACTTGTTCGCCTTACGGGAGATTGTACACTTTGCACATCATTCCCTATTACGCTCCCACTTGGATGAACTCCACCAATATCATTATCTTGATCCAAAGTCTCCAATAGGGAGTGATCTTCCCCTATTTCGCCCTTCTTAGGAAACTCATCCTCTAAGAATGTGACATCTCGTGATTCATATTCAGTTACACTCCCACTTTCCTGCTCACCAATGAACACATACCCTTTTGAGTGTTCTGAGTATCTTATGAAAATACTCTTCTTTCCTCTCGGGACCTAATTTCCCAAATTTGTGAGAGGACTCATGTGTGTAGGCAGCACAACCCCATGGCTTAAGAAAACTTAAGTCCGGTTTTCTACCTGTCCATAACTCATATGGAGTGGAAGTAACTGATTTGGAAGGCACCCGGTTAAGTATATAGGCAGCAAGTTAACAATGCATCACTCCAAAAGGTGATAGGTAAGTTAACATGCGCCATCATAGACCTAACCATTTCCGGTAGGGGTTGTTTCTTCTCTCTCGCAACACCATTTTGTTGAAGAGTATACGGAATAGACAACTGTCTTTCTATTCCTTTTTCATCACATAATTTTCTGAACTCATCGATAAATATTCTCGACCTCGATCGGATCTCAATGTTTTTATTTTCTTGTCTAATTGATTTTCTACCAGGTTCATAAACCTTTTGAAACAACTTATTGCTTCAGACTTATGAGAAATCAAATAGACATATCCGAATCGAGTATAATCATCAATAAAGGTGATGAAATAAACAGCCCCATGCCTTCCTCTCACATTCATTGGACCACGGACATCGAATGGATTAAATGCAAAGGAAATTCAGCTCTTTTCCCTTTCCCAAATGGTTTCCGTGTTGTTTTTTTTCCTTCTAGGCAATGCTTACATATGGGTAAATCAACTTTTTCAATGTTACCCAACAAGCCCTCTTTGGCTAGTCTATTCATACGTTGTTGGCCAATGTGACCAAGCCTAGCATGCCACACATTCACATCAGTATCATAGGTATTAGAAGATGTGATAAGGGAATAACAAACATTAGCATTAACATAATCAATATCTAATACAATAAAACCATCTAGAAAATAGCCACAACCATAGTAATTTGTCTCCAAAAACAAATTCACACCTCTACTACGAAGTTCATATTAAAACCTAATTTAACCAACATTAATACGGACACTAAATTCCGACGAATCTCCGGAGCATACAATACATCATGAAGAAACAAGGTGCGTCCACCACGCATATTCAGTTGGCATGTGCCAATTCCTTTCACTTCAGCTCTGGAGTTGTTTCCCACATAGATCCACTTAGTTCCAGTTGGTACTCGTCGGAATTCCACGAAGGATCCTCTATCCTTCGCTACATGGTCTGTCGCTCCTGAATCCACAGTCCACAAAGGATTAGACTCAGTTAGGAACACAGAACTCGACACATAAGTAAAGTTCTGAAAAGTACAAGGGGTGCATACCTTCTTTGGCTCACGACAGTCGCGAGCATAGTGACCCTTCTTGTCACAGTTGTAGCATTTCACCCTTGCAAGCTTTTTCATGCGAGGACGCTTCCCTCTTCCATGTTGGTTGAATTTGGGTTTCTTCCCCGAAGGACTGCTTCTTCCTTGCCTTTCCCCTTATCAAACCAGTTAGGGCGCTTACGCTTGGAGCTCGAAGCTCCATTTGAGCTAGAACCAGCATAATAGAGTTCAGCATCCGGCTTAGCCGCCAACAGGCGGTCCTCTTCCAGCTCAAGATGACGCATCGCATCCTCAAAGGTTTTGATGTTTTCATTATGAGTCAGTGCACCTTCATATGCTCCCAACTCGAGGCAAGGAACGAATCACTTTGCTTGCACTTGCTGCTCATCTCGTGAGGACATGGCCAGCATCTTTTAGCTCGGTTATCATGTTTGACATCTTTCTAAGATGTTGCTTCATGGTCGACCATGAGGCTTCTTATAAGAGTCAAACCGATAGTGAGCTGTCTCGATCTAGTCACCGAAGTATGACCATATCTAGCGCCAATGCCTCCCACAATTCCTTGGTATTATCAAAACGCGAAACTCTCGCATGACGTCATTTTCCATGCTGCTCAACAACGTGATGCGAGCTAGAGAGTTCATTCTTTCCACGCTAAGAAAGCTTCTTTGTTTCTTTTGTCTTTGTGCGGTGGTTCCCTCTTCGGGTTCTTCCATGGTCATGACAAGAGCCTCAAGTGCTTCTTGCTCTTCCAAGACATACTTGGATTTTCATTTGCCAAATCTCATAGTTGTCTCCATTGAGCTTTTCACCTTTGTTCAGCTTGGCAACTATGCTCTTTGTGGCAGAAGCCATTGATCTCGAACAAATCGACAAATATGCACGAATTATTAATGCCTATCATTTATGCATCCCTATTTACATAGACCCATCATATTAATAAATAATTTCAAGTAAGGCTTTAGAATCAAAATGTCACTTTGTTTCCAATCATCCTCCAAAATCCTAACTTAAAACTATCATTAATATGATTGTCATATGCAAAATTAATTCTATGAAGCTACAAAAAAACTTCTAAAACTACCCACGCCTAATTACCCACAAGAACCAGCAATAACGAAAGCAACGAGATAATTGAATTCCAATTAAAACAATAATGCTTTCAATCAATACAACTAACATATCAATTGTCACATCAATAACAATCGGGTAGTAAACAATACATTATATGTCCACAAAGCACACTTAATACATATCACCAACACAACTAACACATAGTCAAGACACGAACTAGGAAAGATCCTCTTTTGTTCAATTTCTTGATCTTTTCCCTTGTAACAATACAGTAATATTCATTTACAAAATCTATCACAATTTTCTTATAGGAAGCAGCTCCGTTGACATCCCATATGCGATTCAACACATCTTGCCATTCAGGTGGAAGAGTGCTTATGAAAAATCGCACCATTTCGACTTGTGACATAGGACGACCATTCCATATGACTGTTAAATTTTCCCGTTGACTTCAAGGACGTGATCAATTAAGTCACCACTCTCCCATCGATGATTAGTCGGCTCAAGAATCAACTTAGAGAGCCTTTCCTTTTGTTCATCTGGCCATCTTGCGCGAATAGGTGTGCGCAACCTCGAGGGGGAGGCATTGTTCCGCAACAAATGCAGAACAAATAAGGGATTACATATAATCCACAAAGACTTAATTGAAAAAGAAACACATTCTTTTCCTTTTTTTTTTTTTGGTCAACGGTCAAAGTCAACGGTCAAGTCAACGGTCAACGATCAATAAACGGTCAAGTCAACGGTCAACAGTCGTCGCCGGTCAACGCTCGTCGGTCGTCGGACCGGTCGGACCGTTCGGACCGTTCGGGCGGACCGGCTGCACGTGCCGCGCGCGTGCGCGCGATGACGTCACGCAGACGTCAGCGGAACGTGCCACGCGCGTGCCATCGTCAGCGGGTCGGGTCGAGTCGGTTCGTGGGTCGGGTCGCCGCCCGGTCAACCGACGTCATCGCTGATGTCATCGATGAAGTCACCCAGCGGTTACCGTTGGGTGACGTCATGCCGTCGCCGCACGCGTCGATCCGCGGACCGGCGCGTGCGGCCCGTTCGCCGGCGGGCGAGCACGCGCCGATTCGCCGACCGGCGCGTGTGCCGCACGCGCTCGGCGATCGAGCGCTTCCGGCGCGTAGCGCCCACGCGCAGCCGCCCCGCCGCGCGTGTGGGCGCGTGCGGCATTTCTCGGCGCGCGCTCGAGGCATCTCGCACTCGTCTCGACGTCCTCTTTCTCCCAGTTCTTTCGGAATTTGGTTTTGACATTCGAAAACTCATAAAAATGGCCGAAGAAGTCTCGGGTGTCGGGATTGCTCGCCCGATCCGTACGGCCGAAGTTCCCTTTGCGAAAAATCAATCAAAACACATCAAATTGATCGGGAAAAACGTGAAACAGGGCTCTGATACCAATGTTGGGAATAACGGATCCCCGAAAACTGGATTCGATACCGAATCGAACCCCTAAATCAATGTGGAAGCGAAGCCCAAGAAAACGACACGTATCACCGATCCTAAAGCACACCACGAGTCGAGCGTACCTTTTAATCCACAGATTAGACACCGACGCCAATGGAGGAAGAAAATCCGGTCGAATTTGATCCGATGAAGCCTTGAAGGGAAGAATTGAAAGCCGTATGCCTTGTTCCTTTTGAGAGAGAAACACGCGGGAGAGAAAAGACGTACATGAATTATGATTTTCAACCAACGTCTTCTCTCTCTCTCTCTCTCCCTTTTATACCCCATTCTCTCCACGGGCCCCTATTCCCATGGGCCGGGCTTTCTGGGCCCAGCTTGGGCGGACAGGGCCTTAAGCCCTTTAATTAAATAAAGCTTTCACCGAGGACATCAGTACAGGTGTCCTTTTGGGGATTTACTTAGAGAAATGGAAAAGGTAAAGGCAAATGCAGAGGGAAAGGAAAAGGAGCAGGGAAAGGGTAAGACAACGGGGAGGAAATGATGGAGAGATTTTGGCTCCTTCTTGAAATATGCTTGGGGAGCCTTCAGCATATTTTTTGTAGCGCCCCTCCCTCATGAAAGCAACAAGCTGTGAATTGTGAGAATCAACCATCATTGGCTTCTCCAGGATCTGCACATACTCCCTCCACCATTGCATATAGCTGCTTTTCTCCAAAAATATGTCAGGCGAAACCTTGTACTCCTTGATCAGACCCATAACATATTCCTCAAACTCCATTAGATTCGCTATTTTGGACCTGTTTGATGATCCTCCGCTTTCCAGCAATCTGCTCAACTGGATGGCCTCCTCCACGCGTGCCCAAAAGCACGAATCCTCCGTCACAATCGACTCAATGTTTTTCAATTTCGAATCCGAAAGACCAGCCTCGTCCTTGGGATTATTTTTCAGATAATCGCCCAGCCAATCCTCTAGCAGCTTGTAGTGTTTTGATCTTCCCCGATTAATGTAATCCTTTCGGTCCCTTTTGTAATATTCCGCTATGTCCAGTGGTTCCACTATCCTGCGGTAATTTGTCCCTCCAAAGAGCCAACGGCGCCGCAGGGGCTTGCCCCATATTTGAGGATTCTTCTCCGCTTCTTCTCCGCTTCTTTGACCACACGCTCCCAGTAATCCGAGAGGATTGTCTTGTACTTATCAACTACATTGTCACGCCTTTCTCGTGCATTTTTGAAGCTGTCATAGTAACCAGGACCCTGGCCGTTTGCTTTGCATACCTTCATGTACCACTCCAAGAAAGTCAGGTACACTTTCATTTGGCCCAACTGCTTGGCAGGATCCAATGCCTCTCTTCGTTGTCTTATGACGTCTCGTTCCCACTCTATTATTTTATCTATCAGAGTACCGCCCTCATTCAGCTGCTGTCATTGCAATGAGAATCCACTCAGTCAAAATTTATAAATATTCATAACATCTAGAAGCTTCCACCTTTAGCAAGTTTTCCTTTTATCCCGCTAAAATTCTGAATTAGTTGATCCGCGTTTTATTATGGTAAAACATAGTCAATATGGCAAAAGTGGGATAACTGTGTGGTTCAAAGCAACACAACTACGTGAAATATCTGTGTCGTTCCAAGCAACACAACTATCTGCTAAAAGGCAAACTTGCCCTTGATGGAATGTAACCATGAGAAGAAGGTCAAGTTCAGATACCTGTCTTGCCTCGAGGCTGACCGCTATGACTTGAGTAGTAACCCCAGCTTTATACGAATCTGCTTCTTGCCCATTCAACCATGACCAATCATTGCGAATTAATCTTTGCTCTAGCCGTTGGATGGCAGTCTTATAATTGACACAATGGGACTCTTGGTTTCCAAAACCAATTTCCAACATGAGCAGCTCCATGATGGACTTAGGGGCTTGAAACAGGCACCACCTGATTCGGAACACAAAAGGAAGGTACCAAAAGGTTTGTATTGACTTGGGTTAGTGGTGGAAGAGTGAAGGAATAGTCTAGGAAAACAATCATCCTTATGAACTACATGCAAAAAGCAAGAATTCCATTTTAAATATTGCGATACGGCTTGTTGGAAGGCATTGTCCCCAAGGAGTGGTGAACCGAAAGTGATACAGAGGGGGAGTGTTCCCTTTGTTGTATCGAGTGTGTTTAGAAGCCATAACATGAAAAGGGAGGCGATGGATCCACCCAAACAGTGTCCTGTAATAATATAGGGAACAGAGTCCTCAGACTTGGCTGAAGCTACAACCTGCATTGAAGCAGAATAAGCATCAATTTATATTCTCAACTTATAGATGCCATATACCATCTTTCAGATGAGATAAATATGCACAGTTTATAAATGAAATGAAACTCTACGCAAACATATGACTAAGTTCAATGAAAGATTCAATTTAAAGGGATTTTCGCAACTATGCTCAAAACAATGAGAAAAAATCATTTCCATAGCAGAACAGTGCTTCACTTCTCATCTAATAGGCTTAATGATAAGTGGTAAACAACTTGAAATTCCTCAATTGGAGCAATAATTAGCATGTCTACTTCAGCAACGATTTCTGTAAGCAACAATTCCTAGATACATGCGTACTTATTATCTCACAGCTGATAATAGTGATAACTAGAATGGATAACTTGAGAGAATATATAAAATTGCCACCTTTTCTTTGAGTTGAGAGAGCTCATCTCGATGAGAGTTAAACAGAGAAATTGCAGCTTTGTTTATATAAAAGTTGGACTGCTTTCGGAGCATAGGAACTTAAAGTTGGGGAACTTGAATGAAGGAACCAAATCTCTTTCCTCTTCAAGACGGCCTGTAGTAACTGGTGAGGTGACAAAGGCAATGATATTGTAGTTCAAGTGGCATACTTCTGTGATTTTTACACGGTCTTGAAACACACTCTTTACACAACGCAAGAGGCAGTGTTCATTGATTCGCTGCTCAAGTTTGGGTATGGCATCCCATGAATCCTGAAGAAGATTTGATGACACAGCCAAGTTTGCCAGATACAGTCCATTGCTAGATCTGCAAGAACGTGGATTAGCAGTAAAGTCTATTCAAAATGCATCGTCTCTTCACCGATTGCCGAACCTAGAATTCTGTTTCAGAAACAAAAGGCAAAAGAAAGAGAATTTCTTTACGCACAGCGAATCTTTATCTCAGTCCATTCTCAGAGCTTCGTTGGGTCTGCGCAGACACGGCAATTTACCATCGTGCCTCCATTTTTAATCTCATTCCAGAGACAAATAATGCGAGTGCCCGTTTGCTTGATAAATCTCCCAAATCACCCAGCTGGCTTGGCTGAGATTTAGATGTGATGAAAACTTCCTGTAAGAATCATACGTTCACGTTCAGTGTCTTCAACCTGATTTTTCAATTCCAAGGTCATCATCCATTGGGGAAAAACCAAAATGAAAAAGTCATTTCTTTTCCTTTTTTTCTTCTCTAGGGCCCTAACCCTAGATACGAAGGACCAACAGGCAACAAACAATTAGAGCAGGCCTATGGATGAGCATGGTTTGGGTGAGGGGGTTCCCACTTTAGAACTAGGAACCGCCCACTATGGACTGGTTCTGAAAAATTGGAATCAGGAACCGCTTATTGTTTCCATGAATCCACCCAAAAATCGGACCAAACTAGCAGTCTAGTGGGTCCATTGAATTGGTCCCCAATCCCTTCAAATTGCATTCATCAATTTATATTATGGTGCACCTAGTTTATATTTATGCTCTTAAAATGAGCCGTTGGCTCTTAATCTTATACATGACAACAAAGCGCTACAATATTTATGGACATGTCTAATTGGTCCTCTTTTTCCTCCACATTTGTTTATTTTGTTGTGGTTGAGAAAGCAAGTACATGGTTATTAGAATGGGAAAAAAAAGAAGTAGAGGGTTAATCCTATTAACAAAAGACGAAATTAGTTAATAATATCCAAGAACTACAAAATAAGTAAGTAATTGAGATGAAATTTATATATATATATATATATATATATATATATATATATATATATATATCGGTCTAGGCTAAGTGGGTAAGTGGACGGTTCCACGCCTATAATTGGGAACTAGACTGAGCACCATGGGAATCGCTGGTTCTAGTCCAATCCAATCCTATTCCAGCCGATCCGAGTGGTTCCTGATTAATTTGCATACCCCTAGCGAGAACACATAATGTTTTAAGAGTTAATATCATGGAAAACTCCAAACTATAGATAAATTTACTCCAAACTAATTTGTTGACTACTAAAAACTCTAAACCGATACATTTGTGAAAAATTTATCCCAAATGACCACAAAAATCCTAAACTAATATACATGTGACAAATTTACAATTGACTAATTTTTTGACCCTAAAACACCTCGAATTGTACATTTGTAACCAATATACTCTTTGTTAAATTGGATTAATAGTACAAAAAATCACAAAACTAATGCAACTGTGACAAATGGAGAATGAATCTCAAACTAGTATACTAGTTAATTATTACATATCATCCAATTTAATAATTTGACACTCAAATTTAACGGAAACTAATATAGGGTAAATTTGTTACGAGTATATCAATTTATGATAAATTTGTCAAAGGTGTACTAATTTGGAGTTTTTGGTGATATAAAAATTAGTTTTTGGTAAATTTGTCACAAGTTAATTAGTTTTGGGTTTTTCGTGATATTAATACATATTATAAATGTAGCAGATGGCAAAAATAAACTATTCTTTGCATTTCCCCTTGGCATTTTATAGGGGATACAACAAGGCAACCCAAACTACACATGCTTCGACCCAACCTGGCCGATATGAACCATAATAAAATTACCTTAAATTTATCGGTGTAGATCAATTTGATCACTCCAACGAGATCTCTTATTGATGGCTACCTAGGCAAAATTCTAATGTTCCATTTGCCAAAATTTGCACTTGGTCCATTATACAGTAAATTCTAATTAGGGAAAAGCCACGAAAACCCCGAACTTTGCCCAAAGAGACACATTTACCCCAAACATTTTTTTGGCAGAAAAAACCCTAAACTTTTTGTCGTGTGACACATTTACCCCAAAATTATAGGGCATTTTGGTCTTTTCTCTTTTTTTAAGTTTTTTTTCTTTCTCTTCCCTCTCCGCCGGCTGGCTGGCGGAGGCAAGTCAAGGTCCAGGTGAGGGCTACCTCGAAGGTGTCGGGCTAGGGCTACCCTTGCCGGCGTCGGGTGAGGGCGGCCCTCGGATGGGTCGAGCAAGGGCCTCCCTCGCGCCCTCACCAACAACGAGCGAGGGTGTCCCTGCCCTTGCTCCTTGCCCATTGCCAAATCTGGCGAGGGCCACCCTTGCCTGCGTCGAGCAAGGGTGTCCCTACCCTCGCCAAATCTGGCAACTAGCAAGGGAGGCCCTCGCCCGACGCCGATGAGGGCCGCCCTCGCCCAACGCCGGCGAGGGCGACCCTTGCCGGACACCGGCTTTCCTCTGCCATGGCCAGTGGAGGGAAGAAGAAGAAAAAATGAAAAATGAAAAAACAAAATAAAAAGACAAAAATGCTCTTGATGGGGGTAAATGTGTCACGGTTTGAAAAGTTTAGGGTAAATGTGTCACTTTGAGCAAAGTTCGGGATTTTTTGTAGCTTTTTCCATTGTAATTAATACAGGTAAAATCATGTAACTGGCAACCCATTGTTCAAGTATGGTGATGGTAATTTACGAACAATGTCATAATTTACAAAAGTTAAATGCTGTTAGTAAATTATCAACATCTTTAAAAATTGGGTTAATACCCCGAAAAACCCCAAACCGGTATACTTGTAACAAATTTATCACAAACTATTTTTTTAACCACCAAAAACCCCAAACTGGTATACCTTTGACAAATTTACCCCAAACGGGTACACTTGTGTTAAATTTTATTCTCAAATTATTAAGTTAAATGATACGTGATGCTTAACCGGTATACCAATTTAGGATTTTACACTTCGTTTGTCACGGTTTACAATTTTTATGATTTTTTTTGTGGTATTAATCCAATTTAGCATATGGTATATTTGTCACAAATTTAGTTTAGTTTTTTTTTTTTGTAGTCGAATAAATTAGTTTGGGGTAAATTTGTCATAAATATACAAGTTTAGGGTTTTTTTTATAGTCAATGGGTAAATTTGTCACAAGTTTACCAGTTTGGGGTTTTTTATGGTAAAAAAAAAATAATTTTTGGTAAATTTGTCACAAGTGTACTAGTTTAAGGTTTTTCAGGGTATTAATCCTTAAAAATTTACCTCTAAAATGAGAAATTAGCAATGAAGATAGCAAGTTACAAGTGAAATTAATGATTTACCAGCCAATATCAAATTTTATTGTAGTAAAGCAAAGCAAGAAAATTGATCGATTCTATGTTAAAATATAAGGAAAAATACCAAAAAAGTTGTAAACCTATTGCATTAATATCAATTCAGTCATGAACATTTTAATTAGACTAAGTTAGTCCTAAAAATTTTCATGTTTTACCAATTAAGTTCATTTGGGTTGATGTGGATGCATCCAACTTGTGAAAATTTTTAATGATCTTTTTTTAATAAATTTTCTTGTTCCCCCCTTTTTCCTCGCTTTTTTTTCTCTCTTTATTTTTGCTAGTGGCTAGTCGCTGGCCACCCTCCACAAGCCATGGCTGGCTCATTGGCGCTTGTCGTCACAGGCCATAGCCTATGGCTGGTAATTGGCCAATGGCAAAAAGAAAAGGAATTTAAAAAAAAAAAGGAAAAAAAGAAAAATTTTAAAAATCAAAAATTTTTAAAAACTTTCACATAGTGCCAATCGGACCACGTAGGATGATTAGCATTCATGTCAGCAATTTCCAATCTAAATTGGTTGAATAACCTTAATTAGTAAAACGTGAATAGATTAAATTAATCCAATTGAAATGTATAAGACTGAATTGTATCAATGAAATAGTTTTCAGAATTTTTTGGTACTTTTCCTAAAGAAATTTATCACTAAAAAAAAACGAAATTAATAATTTACCGACAAAGTTATTGACAAACTATGGAACTTAACAACTTCAATTAGAATGTAAATTGCCAGTTACGTAGAAATTTACCACTCAAAAGAAAACTCGGCAGTGGAATTAGTAGCTTTCCTGCATAGGTCCGCTTACAAGTAATTACCAGTAAAGTAAGTAATTTCCCACTATAAACAAACTGGAATTTATAATTTAAATACCAACATAGTTCCACTACCATCGTAGTAAATATCCAACAACTTGGGACTTTACTCATGTCTAATCAATAGTACGTTTTTAAGTTGTTCATAAATTAGCCATTAAAAACACATTTTGAACATTAAAGCTAGTAACGAAATAGGGAAAGTAGTAACTTATCTGGGCAAAAGGAATATTGACTAGTCCAGATATTTAGAGAGACATCAGCCCACGTCTAAACTTATCCATGAAAAATTCTGGTGATGTCCATCTAGGTAACCCATTAATCAGAAGACTGACGAGAGGAAATCATGGCCCTTCTTAATACACAAGCCATATTTGTCCGTCTGCCATCTTATTCAAATTGAAAAGTTCTAGCACACAAAGTGAGAGGAAATAACACAACGGCAAGAATTAATATCAGCCCAAACGATATAGACAACAGGTGTTATGCCCTTTCCTTTTATTTTTCACTCACAGAATGCTTTGCTATAGAATTAGAATGTCGTCTTGCTATACTCATTTTTGAGAACGTTGACTTGGTGTCTTCAAATTCAGGCGACGCGTCTCTGTCAGTCTTGCAACGAAGCAACGGCTAAGTAGGCCCTCTCTCCTTAAATAAGAAATCATCGATATTTCTTGGCTGTAACTAACGAATAAGTATTTTACTTGTGCTAAGCATCATCTTCATATACATAGACAAGACATGGTATTTTAAGAAAGGGCGTTATTAGTTCACAATGATGCCCACTTCACCAGTCAAGCCTTCTTGCACATCAACTCAATCCAATCAAGAAAATAACACTACAAATAACATAACTTGCATATGGCGCTCTTGAGTGTCATAGCTTTTTTTATGATCACTTGAATGTCATAATTTATATATTGTGCTTACTTGAGTGCTATAGCTTTTTTTTTTTTTCTAATTACTTGAGTGCCATATAACTTTTCAATCAACTATTTGAATGCCATGAGTTTTTTTTTTAAATGTTCATTGTAAGTGTCATGCCACATCGAATTTCCGATACTTAGCAACCATTTCAAAAAAATTATATCATTCAAGTGATCAATCGAAAATTATAATACTCAAGTGAATATTTTTTTAATAAATGATGACAATCAATTGATCGGAAAAGAGTTAAGGTATTTAAGTACATATCATATGAAAATTATGCCATGTGTGGTATCCTTATCCTCATCTAGTGATCCTTTCTTGTTTTAATTGACTTGTCTATTTTTTCCGTGCATTTTCAAGTAGAAATTGCAAGTAGAAATTGCAACAAACTCAGCTCTGAATGGCCATCTTCTTGGGCAACCAAAATATAGGCATTTTATTCTTTCATAATATCAAAGGGATACAGTGCAAGAGTTATTAGTTGAGTAAAAATGAAACGTGATCTAGCCTTCCGTGTTGTTTTGCATTGTTGGTTGCACCGATTGTTCACTCTATGCTCGCATACAGT
The DNA here is from genome assembly GCA_014182585.1 of Eucalyptus coolabah. Lineage (NCBI taxonomy): Eukaryota > Viridiplantae > Streptophyta > Magnoliopsida > Myrtales > Myrtaceae > Eucalyptus > Eucalyptus coolabah. The sequence goes on from CM024622.1 coordinate 9,872,200, forward strand.
TTTTCAAGAACAACAACAAGAGCTCATGTTGAAAAGCAGATAGCACGTCTAGTTCGTCCACCACCTTGACTGGAAATTTCAACTATGATGTGTTCTTGCTATCCAAATATTAACTTATTTACCCTCAAAAGCACGTGCAGGATACATATTAATGGAAAAGATTAACGGTGTTATTGAGCATACCAAAACGCAGGGGGTTGGGGAGGGATGATGCAATTGTTTGAAGTTCGAGGTCTGACATGCACGCACTTCAAAGTCATGGAGGGTATAATGATATTTTCCCTTAAATATAATAATGATGAATTATATTCTACTTTCAAGTGCATGGGTCGTAAATGTGTCATCATAATTTATCTATTTTGACCTAGTTTCCTCGTTCTTAAGCAATGTGGTTGCATTTGATCACAGGCAATATTTTACTCTATACCTGGTTGGAGAACTTCCTCCAATTATATATTTATTTATCTTCAAATTATGGATACCATCCACATGCAAACTTACCATGGGTGATGACCATGTTTATAATCACCAATTAGAGACATAGCATTGATAAAGAGAAACATGGATGTAGTAATCTATAATATAAGTTTTTTGGTGCATGGAGGGGAAGCCTCTAAAGATTTGAAGAAAAGAAGTAAGAACACGAGTGTCTTCATTAAATTAATTAGTTTTCGTTCTTTATTAAAGTTTATAATTTGATAAAAAGGAAATTAATCTAAAAGAAGAGAATAATTTCTTAAAGCCTAGAATTAACCTTATAAAATTAAATATGTTATCTAAAATACATACAGCGAATTAATCCCTTTTAGATAAACATGAAGTGTTACTCCGAAGAACTTTTGATAGGCGGTTGACATTCTGCACTCTCCATAAGTGATATCTATCTTAATTTTCTTTTGAAAACATTTCCTTTAATTTTTTCACCTTAACTGAACTAAAGTTCTTCCCTTTTGGTTCAAGGGGCATATAAGTACTTCTAATATCATGCAAAATCTCTTTTTCTCATGATGATCAAGACTTTTAGAATTATTATTTCATGTAATGTTTTTCACAAGTCTTTTTCCTGCGCAAAGCACAGTTTTACAGGCTAGTATAAATAATAACAAATCAGCTCATGTCGATGTCGCAACCTACCTTTTCCATTCATTCGGAAGAGGGGCAAGACATAGGTTTAGGAGTATTATCTAAAATGTGGGCCTATCGCTCTTGTTTAGGTGCGAACTCTCCATAGCTTGCGTGACATTAGGTATTAAAATTAACACTATAAGAATTTTTTTAATGAAGAGTCGCCATTAGCTTATTTGAGTCACTTAGAAATCAAGTGAGGCATGCAAATATATTTTAGTTCCTACACAACTAGAGAATCTATCGGTTTACACTAATTAATCAATTAGTGCTTTTTTAGTACTTAATCTTGTTCATTTAAAAAAAATCAAACAATCCCGATTATTTTTAAACTTATCTACCAACATGTGAGATAATTATACAAGTGTGTAATTAGTAACCAATGAAAGCTTTAAAAACGTTGCGAGGCAAAGCGAGGTCTAACGTTAAGAAAATACACATTCTAATTCAACACAATCAATATAATATAAGTGCTCAATCAATTGATAATTCGTCTTAAAAGAGGAAGCATTAGAACCCTATGACAAAGCCTATGAAGCACAGACACATTGCCTGTTCTTCCGTGTCGTGTTCGACACGTGTCGGAGCGTGTTGGACACGTTGACACGCTCGGACACGGTTGGACATGCGGTCGACTCGTGTCAAATTTTCGGCATATGATCAAATTTTTCCCAACACATATCAACACGTGTCTGGAAGACGATGGAGGGTGGAAGTGACAGTGAGGGAGTAGAGACGAGGTCGCAAGCCCACGACGGCAAGAGAGGGCCAAAGAAAGAGCATAGACTAAGACGAGGTCCACAAGGGCCACCACTATGATGCTGCGATGGATCCAATGAGGCTACAACTGTGAGGGAGAAAGGGCCAGAGGCGAGAGGAAGAGGAGAGGAAGGCGGTCGTGCAGCAAGGAGGAGAGGAGAAGGATCAAGAGGAAGAGGAGAGGAAGGGGGTCGTGCGGTGTGCGGCAAGCGGCGAGGAAAGAGAAGGATCGAAAGGAGGAGAAAAGGAAGGGTGGGTGCAACGAGCAGCAAGGAGGAGGTAAAGGAGCTAGTGTTTTTGATAGGTTACTCAAAAATAATTAAAAAAGGGGACTCTAATGGGTCAACACATACTTTGGAGGGAGGGGAAGTAACAGGGATAGCCTGTCTATTAGTGGTGGGGAGGGAAAGGGGTGGGGAAATGGATGATGGTGGAAAGGAAAAGAAAAATAAATTTGGGGGTATGGACAATGAAAAGAAGAAAGTGGGGTGAACCCTAGTGGGGATTTTTTTAATCGAAAAAGTAAATAAATGAGATTAAAAAATAATTTCAAAAAATAAAAATACTGAATTTGAATTAAAATAATTAAAAATAAAAAAAAATCATTTAATATATAACGTGTCGACGTGTTGTGTCATGTCGTGTGTCTGTGTTGCATATTGATGCTACTTAGGGCAAAGCTCTAAGAATTTGTTCAAATTTTTAGCATGATTTTTTATCAAAGATTTTCACATATTCTAAGTGAGAACTACTTGAAAAATTAATTTTTAAGATTTTTTTAAAGATTTCTGATTTTCTGAATTTTTGCTGAATTTTCTAAATTTTTTGAAATTTTTCTATTTTTATAATTTTTCATAAGTTTTCTGAATTTTCAAAATATTTCAGCATTTTAATTTTTAATGCTCTTAATAGTCGGGAAAAGGGGTTCGGAGCGAGCCCGGTCCGATCTGCTAACACGGATCCGACCCGCTTCAGATTAAAACCTAATTTTTAAAATCATTTTCTTTTTTTCTTCTTTTTTTTTTAAAAAAATTCTTTTATTTCTTCTTCTTTGCGACACCCCTCCTTTAGGGCTGAGCGCGGTTCCCGGTTACCCGGGAACCGGAACCGAACCGAAGGAGGGTCCGGTTCGGTTCCCGGTTCCAAGAGGGACCGGTTCCGGTTCCGGTTCCTTTTTCTAGGAACCGAACTGGAACCGGAACGGATCCTGGAACTGGAACCGAACCGGTCCTGGAACTGGAACCGGAACCTGTTTCGAACCGGAACCAGAACCGGTTACTTAGGGCAGAAAAAGCTCGACTTTGGATGTTCTAGTGACTTGTATGTGATGTTCTAGTTCAATTTTGGCTTCAGCCTCTAAATGAAAGTTGTAAAGGACTTCTTGGAGTATAACATACTCAAATTTGGGACAAAACAAACAAGTATAAGTGGGTGAAATCGTTATTCTTTGGAAAGACTGGATCTGGAGATTTTGGGACCGACCCTTGATGAATGCATGGACTGTAAGGCAACTTTTTTGTCGAAATTTCATTTCCGTTTCTTAACAAAAAGTTGTAAAGGACATCTTGAGGTACCACATATAAAAAATTTAGAGAAAAAAACAAGAATAGGTAGGTGAAATTGTGGTCCTTTGGAGATGGTTAGATCTGGAATTACGGTACTACGAACAGAGACCGTCCATATTTAATTATCTAGGACGAATTTTACTTCAATGTTTTCATGAAGTATCTACCTTATGGTCTTGGCTATCACATAGTCGAATTTCATAATTTTTGAAGGTCATTTGGGTATTTAATCGGAAATTTTTCTAAAACTATGCAATCTGATGTGTTCGGATCTTGTAAGTTGCAATGCATGGACTATATCATTTTTTATGAGGTTCTTTTGGAAATGTGTTCTGCATGAAATATCTCTCTTCATATCTTCCCTACAACATATTTAAATTTCGTAATTTTTTTAGTTCATTTGCCTATTTAACCAAAAAAATTTCAAAAACTGTGCAAGTAGAGAATAGGAAAAATAAATCGATTTTATCTTTTAATCCATAACGAATTGGACTACGATTTCTTCATGAAACTTGTACCTCTAGGTCTTAAATACAATGTATCCAAATTTCAGAATTTTCTGAGTTCATTTAAGGGTTTAATCAAAATTGTTTTCAAAACTTGTACCTCTAGAGATTCTTGTTCTAGTGGTGTTTTATTTCTACTTTCTAGTTTGCTATTTGTTTTGAAATTTCTAATTATATTCTATTATTATTGTGCAGTGCGAAGTTAATGTATCAAGATAACATGTCAATGGGAAGTTACCGTGTAGTATACACGTACATTATAGTTTTTTTTTTTTTTTTTTTTTTTTTTTTTTGGTAAAGTGCGCATGCATTATATTTTTTTAGTAACGTGCGTGCAAGTTATAGTTTTTTTGGTAACATGCACATACGTTATATATTTTTTTTTTATAACGTGCGCATATGTTATAGTTTTTTTTTTTTTTTTGGTAACGTGTGCGAACGTTATAGTTTTTTGGTAACGTGCGCGTACGTTATAGTTTTTTGGGTAACGTGCACATATATTATAGTTCAAATCTGAAAATAACCAAAAAAAAAAAACCGTTAGAACCCGGAACCGACCCTGGAACCCTGTGACGGGGTAGGTTCCAGGTTCTCTGTTCCCACAGGTAGGTTCCAAGTTCCTTATTTTGAGGAACCTGTACCCGATGGTAGGTTCCATATTCCGACGGAACCGAATTGAAACCGGAACCGCTCACCCCTACCCTCCTTCACCGGCGCTTCCCCTCCCCCAACTCCCTCACCGAAACAGCAATCCCCTTTTAGACGAGCCTTCGCCGGTGCTCAGGCCACCACCGAGTCACTAGCCGGCGTCGTCCACTCCGAACACCACTCGTAGGCCGACCTCCCCGCCGCCGGCCGAGAGCCATACCACGGCCAAATATCGAACAAACTACGGCGATGATGGGAACGTGGCGAACGGCTACACAGCCGCCGCCTAAGGTCGCCCAACCCCACTGGAACATCCCAATAGAACACGACGCGCACGGACGACTCGATTTCGGCCAAAAGTGGGAGGACGAAAACCATATCTCACTTAAGCATTCTATCGAACAGGTGGAATACGCTAGAGGAACGAGAGATTTCGGCTCGACCCGAGACTCAAATCCGGACCGGAACTTTCGACAAGTAAACCAGAACACATAGCAGCTCAACGGACAACCGGCGGGGCGGACTCGTGGCGTGCCCAAGACAGGGTCCGAAAAGGGCAGACAAAGGGGCTTACCGGTTCAGCCTGAGGACTTCGACCGGAAGAGCTCGTCGGACTGGGGTTCATGCGTGGCCAAGGCTCTTCTCTCTCTCTCTCTCTCTTTCTCTCTCTCTCGGCGAGTCTGTCTCTCTGTCTCTCTCTTGGATTCCCAATTTTCTTGCGGTTAAGGCCTAAATAAATAGGCAAAATTTCCTTACCCCAAAAAAAAAGGCAAACCTAAAAACCCTAAATATTTTGATCTGGCGGCATCCCAAATGTGAATAAACAAAAGGCCCTCCAATGATTTTTGAACTTCCGCCCAAAACCTGAATGGTTTGTGAACCTCCGCCCAAACCCCTGTCCCCCGACTCCTCCATACCCCTACCTTGAATCCCTCGACGACTCCGCTCGCCCCAACGCTGGACACCGCTCGGCCCCGGACGACGCCGTTGACGACGACGCCCCGGCCGCTTGCCGCCCTTGAAGTCGATGCCGCTCGCCCCCTGCTTGCCTCGCTGCTGGACACCACTCGCGCCCCCTCCCCCCGCTGGACAATGCTCGCCCCCGACGACGCCCCGCCGCTTGCCGCTCACCCCCCGCTTGCCACCTTCGGGGCGTCCTCCGTAGTATTCGATTCGGCTCTCTCACAGTGCTCTCTCTTTCTCTGTGGCGTGGGTTTTGTGTTCAATTCGTGGTCAGAGATGGTATTTATCTTGCATGACTACTGTTCCCAAATCATTATTGAGAAAAATTGAGACTTGCAGGCCATCTTGTTTTCACATTTCTACTGTAGCAGATATTGATAAGTTCTTGGATTTTATTTCATTGCTTTAGAAACAGTAGTCATGCAAGATAAATATATTTATCTGCCCATGGCATCTTTGCCATGAAGTTGTTTATATTCATTTTCCTGAGAAGCATACATGATGTAGCATTTCCTTTTAAGAGATGATATAACTTCAAATTCAACATCTACCTCTATGGTTACTGAACATTCTACTTTGTCCTTCTGTACATTCTTCTCTTTTACGCAATAATACCTATTACTGGTTTTGTTACTATTTGACTTTGTATATTTTACTATGTCATTAACACTGAAATTCATTTCTTTCCGTCTTTTAAGAAGTTTCGTGTCACGTTGCTTTGCTGCAAATGATTGTCGGATTTTGATGATGAGTTTTACTGGATTACAGGTGCAAAGGCCTGAAATTCATTTATTTCATTGCTTTAGAAACAGTAGTCATGCAAGATAAATATATTTATCTGCCCATGGCATCTTTGCCATGAAGTTGTTTATATTAATTTTCCTGAGAAGCATACATGATGTAGCATTTCCTTTTGAGAGATGATATAACTTCAAATTCAACATCTACCTCTATGGTTACTGAACATTCTACTTTGTTCTTCTGTACATTCTTCTCTTTTATGCAATAATGCCTATTACTGGTTTTGTTACTATTTGACTTTGTATATTTTACTATGTCATTAACACTGAAATTCATTTCTTTCCATCTTTTAAGAAGTTTCGTGTCACGTTGCTTTGCTGCAAATGATTGTCAGATTTTGATGATGAGTTTTACTGGATTACAGGTGCAAAGGCCTGAAATTCATTTCTTTCTGTTTTTCCTTCTTCATTATAGTTCAAAGCTGAAAAAGAAAAAAAAAAGAAAAAAAAAACATGTTGGAACTTGAAACCTATCCTAAAATCGACCATGGAACTTGTGACAGAGTAGGTTCTAGGTTTTTTATTTTGATAGGTAGGTTCCAAGTTCTAAAAAATGAAAAACATGTACCCGATGATAGGTTACAGACAGAATCAAACTGAACAAGGAACCGCTCACCCCTAAAATTTAGGTGTCAAATGGTCGGGTCGACTCTTGACAACAAAATAAGAGTGCCATCATTACGAATGTCTCAAGTAGCGGTTGATTGTCAACAGGTTATGTCAACAGGTTATATGATGCATTTAACATTTAACTGCCGCAACTACTACATGCATACTTATCATCAGTCAAGAATTTTAAAAAAAAAAAATTGTGATGGCATCTTGGAAGAAAATTATTCTAGATAATTTTATTCTTAACAGAAATGGTCATCGACTAAAGTCCATACAATTTTAGATAATATTGTTCTTGAGATAAATGGTCATTCCGAAAAATTGTGGTGGCTTCTTGACCACTGAACAAGGCCAAGATGGCACGGCGCAATGGGAAGGGGCCTTCGACGAGGCCAGGGATCTCCCCCATCTTGAGGTTGATCTGTGGAAGGGACAGTGAGACCTCCGAGTGTTGGATTGCATAGGACCTTGGTAGACTTGTTGCATCGATGGGGCACGTAGAAAGACGTGCCCAGCCCTTTGTGGAAGGTTGAAATGAATTGTGGGATGCGCATATGCATAATTGAAGATGCGAGCGAAATTAACCCGTTAATATGATTTATTCTAATTTTAGAGATCAAGCCTTTGAGATCAAAGAAGGCCAAATGGGTAGTGACTTTCAGTGAGGGATTATTATCTAAAGTTCTTAATATATTGAATATATTGTACGGATACCAATTTAGTTATAATATTTTCAAGTTGGCTAATTTAATTCTGAACTTTTTAACAATTTGCCAAGATAATCTATTTTAGCTAGGTTAAACAAATGGCCCCCAAATAACATCTATTAGTGTTGGGAATTGGTTAGCTCGAAAGAATTTCATGAAGCTAGGTTCTCAATTTTTTATTTTTATTTTTCTTTTTGTTTTCTTATCTCAAAAAGAAATTTAAAATAAGCAAAAATTAGCCATGTCATACAACTGGATCGCCTTTTGTCATGATTATAGAAATCAATTAGTACGTATGGTCATTGTCAGGGATGGCTTTTTCGCCCGATTCCTTTTACCCATTTCCATAGATAATATGTGAAGGTCAGATAGATGTAGCCAATGAGAGAACTAATGCCATGGAATATGTAAATGAACAACTTAATAAGCTAACAATATTTTCCAATTATTTTGGCTGCAAGATTATCTGCTTCTATGGTTTTGTTAACTTTAATCGGGGAAATTACCAAAAAAAAAAGTCCTAAACCTTTTGCAATTGTGTCAATTTAGTCATAAATATATATTTTTTGATTAATTGAGTTCTAAACATTTTACAACTGCGCCAATTCAGTCTAGTTCAGTTTTTCCGGCCAAAATTAGCTAGTTGACGCTGGCAACTAATTTTTTAATATTATTTTATTTTTCCGAATAATTTTATTAATTTTAAATATTTTTACCTCTCTCTCTCTCTCTCTCTCTCTGTGAAATCCCAAATTTTCAGTCTTGTTTTCTATTGAATAAATTAGGCATTTCATTAACACGTCTATAGGGCTGTTCTCAGAACTGATCATTCTAGAGATAACTAGACTATTATGGGAAACTATTAAGAATTTTAAGGCAAATAGACTTGAGAATTCGCCCAGAAACCGGTTGCTCTACCGTGTTCATCCGCTGAATCATTACGGCACGCCCGTAAATTGATTAGAGATCGAGATATAGGTCGGTTCGACCGAGATGCGTGAATAATCGTGGGTGACACCACTAAATTGAAAAATTCTCGTCGGTCGACACTAGATTGAATTCTCTATCGTTTTGATACCCCGTGTCCGTATTTGAATTTTCGAGATTTCTACGACAATCGAGAGTTGCCAATGTGTCGAGTGGGTTCATTGTGGCTCGAAGAAAATCGACCATGGGTCATTTGTACTAAAAAGTTCTAAAAACTACCCGATAGTCTAGGTCACGCTAAAAACACATCGAATGGAATTTAACCGTGAATTCGAACCCGATTTTAGAATTTGAAAGTTCGTGGTATCGCGAGTTATTTTAGGAGTGTCGACTCGGTCTCGGAAGATTTTTCGACACCTAACACTTTATGGGATAAAAAAGTCGTCACCGAGTTGTTTTGTGCGAAAAAGTCGCGAGTTGTTCTTGATGGAAAAATTTGAAAGCATGATAAATATGTGGGTGAGGAAAATGCCGATGTAATCGATGGATGACCAATTGAACTTATAGAAGCCAAATGAGGATGATTTGAAATTATTCAAGTGTCCAATTGAGAGGAGATGATGCCAATTTCATGTATCCCCCACACCCTAGCCAATTTTAGACTATTGGAAGGTTATTTGAGATGTTGGTGTGCGTAGAATGAAAGAAAGATCTTGGTTGAGGGTTGAAACTTGGGGAGCAAGGTGGAAAATTTGGACCAAGTGGAGCCCCCCATCACACTTATCTCTTCTCTCTCTCTCTCCTCTCCCCCATCAGATCGTGCAGCCCATTTCTTCCTTCCCTTGAATTCGCCCGCCCATAGCAGTGAAGAAGCAACGGAAACAGAGGCAGCCAGCAACGCCAGGACCGCCCACGCCACTGCCGAATCCCCACCGCCAGTTCGTGCTTCCCCACACGTCCACCTCCTCCTTTCGCTGAGTCAAGCCCCAGCAGCAAGCCGCGGATGTTGACTCTCCACCAGCGTCCACCGAACGTTTCATCCCCTAGCTTCAAGCTGCCACGAAGACTGCTCCACTCTCGGTTGTCTAGCTAAGTCAACAAAATTAGCAAATTTCTCCACCTTTGACCGAACCAACGCCAGCATCTGCTTCTCCTAGCTCTGCCACGCTCAGTCCACGATCAAGAACCTACAGCTCCACCACTTCACCATTTCGTTTCTTCTCTGCCGCCCCCACCACCTTGCATCGTGCTGCTTGGTCAACGTTCAATGAAGAAGACCGCGTGCCAGCTGCCGTGCGTCTCCTGCAGCTCGGACGAAACTGCTTCTGCATCAGCATCTTCATCTCGTCCGCAACGCCAGCAACCGCACGTCCCCAGCAACACGGTCGAAGTTGCTCCTTCCTTCGTTGGATTCCACTCATGCTCGACCCAACTATCAGGCCAATTGAAGTCCATTTTCAACCGCTCCTTTCAGCCCATGAAGCCCAGCGAAAGTTCAAGTCCAGTAGCCCAACAATCAGCCCAACAGTTGGGCCATTTGAAGTCCAAGAAAATCCCAACAGCCCAAGTCTTTAGCCCATTAATTTCAACAACCCACTTGGCAAGCCCAATTCCAGCAATTAAATTTCAAGCCCAGCGAAGCCATCACCTTTGGCCCAATTGCAATCAAGCCCAGTGAATTCAGCTCCAAAGCCCAGCAAAATTAAAGGCCTGCGAGGACAGCCCATTCAAGGCCCGTTCTGTCAAGTGAAGCCCAGTCCAGTGCAAGACAAATCTCAGTTAGGCTGAGATTTGTTGGGCCAAGGTCAAGGCCCGGTCCAAGCCCGCCGGTGTCGTCGAAAGTTCGGATTTCGGCCGCCATCGCGTCGCCGTTGCGGTGTCCCGGTCCCCGCTTTTAATCAAGTGAGTAATCTCACTAATCCTTGCTTAGTAGACTAATGATGCTTAAGGGTTGATTAGATTTAATTAAGTGCAATTATGTGGTTAGATTAGTTTAGAACAATTAAATTAGTGACTTAATGATGCCTGTTAGGTGGTTAGACTTAGTCATTAGCAAGTAAAGATGTACTATTATTTATTGAATGCATCTCGGGAATTTTCCCGACCCGTTTTGGGCTTCAATTAGGCATTCGGGCCTAAATTGGATTTTTAGTATTTATTTATTAATTTTCGAAATTAATTATTTAATTATTTATTTTTCGGAAATTAGGCAAGGATGGCCGACGACCGAAATTTCATTCCGATTGTCGTGGTGCGTCTGTTTATTTATTTGAGCTCTACGTTGTGCTAAATTGAATTAATTGTGCAATTTGAGGAATTATTCCTAAATTGATTAAGATTGAGTAATTGAGTAGCGGATGGCCGTGTACGATTGTTTAGCATCAATAATGCTTTGATGGGCTATTAATTGGAGAAGTTTGTAAGAGTGAATTGAATATACTTTTGGTTGAGATCCGGCGGGTATGTTAATATCCTATGAAAATTGAGTGAGTTGATGAGTATGTGGGGATTTATCCCAAAATTGATCAATGTCGTATTCAATTAGAATTTGACTGTAAGAGGTTGTGAGTTGAACCTTGAAAGTCACCCAAAGTATGGCTGTGTCGGCAGGGCCGAGTTCTCGCCACCGAATTTGGAGTCGATCACGCCCGTTGGGGCCGTAATCCTGCCACCGATATGGGTCGCGCCTGATAAGGCCGTAATTTGCCACCCGATAGGGGTCACGCCTAATAAGGCCGTAATCTGCCACCATTAAAGGTCGCGACCATTGGGCCGTAATTTGCTACCTAAAGATAGGTCGTGTCCTTTGAGACTATAATTTGTTGCCAAGAAATTTGGTAGGCTATGCTCGTGAAGTTGTGAGTACAATTTGAGATTGAATAAGGGAAACAATCGGGAATGGTCGAATTGACATGAAATCGACTAGGTTGATGGATCGAGATATTGATCTGTGATGTAATTGCTTTGGTGCCTATTGAACTGTGCTAATATGCAGGTGGAATTCGAGGCCAAGGTAAGTCCTCTGACTCGTGCGTGTATAGGCAGCCCGGTTAGCGTATTGGTTTTCTAATCGAGTCTTAGTGGGGTAGAACTTGCTGAAACATAGTGTCATCCCGGTTGTGGGACAACATTTCAGGACCCTAATGAGGAGTATGAGGAGAAAGAAACCGAAGAGGAGTACCTGGAGGAGAACCCTGATGATGATCCGAGTACGACCCGAATGAGGACTGAGATCCTATCATCTTTTGTGAATCATGTCTAAATGTGAATAATGTGAGACCATAATGTTATGAATAGTCTTGTGAATAGACTTTGAGTTATGCCATGTATAAAGGTTTGGTTGTGGATTCAATATGAAAAATATGACATTACTTTTCTATCACATTGTATTGTTGTGTGGGGATTTATAACTGCTTTCGCACGTGCTTAATGAACGAAAAGGGTCGGCAATACTTAGTCCTGGGACATCGCATTATAAAATCGACCAAGTAGAAGGATGTGTGCGTGCCTGAGGATCGGGGCGTGACATCCCTTTTTTGTGGTATCATAGCTTAGTTTAAGATTGGAGTGATAAGGAGCGATGAGTCATGGGATAGTAGTAAGAAAGGCCTTTAAATTCATGCCGGTGCATGTTTGTGGTAGCTGAGTGCTAGAATTGCTTGTTGTTTAGGTCACTTTGTTTCTAATTCGTGGTGGAATTGGAAGCGGGCTCTAGTAGATAAAGTTGAGCCATGAGTGACCAGGAGCCGAGAACTCCTACAAAGAGGGCCGGTAGGGCCGTGACTCGGGCGAACGCCAACCGGGGTCGGTGCCGAGGAGGTCGTGGTAAAGCGCCAACTGTGGCTAACGCTAGTGGCGAAGCATCACCTCCTGTTGGTGCTGGGGTAGAAGCCCCTAGTGATCCCAGATTTGATGGGATCATGCGTGTATTGGAAGCAATAAGTACAAGGTTAGATCAGCAAGCCGCTACTATTGAAGCCGCTACCCAAGCCTTTATGAATCGCCGCCGCCACCGGAGCCGCCCGTAGTCACACCTATCGTTGCTCCAGCCGCCGTGAATGTTGAAGGTCCACTAGGGATAGTGGTTGCTGCAAGACCAATCCATAAGCTAATGGAGCATTTCCTAAGGCTAAATCCATCGTTGTTCACCGGGACAGGAGATCTCGAAGTTGCTTCTTCATGGGTTTAGAAGCTCGAGAAGGCGTTTGCATTATTGATGTGCAACAAGGCGAGAAGATAATGTTAGCAACTTACCAGCTGGAGGGAGTTGCGGACCCTTGGTGGATGACTTCCCGTGAAACAATCTTTCAGTAAGGCGCATTTGTTCAAGAGTGGAACACTTTCCATGAAGCCTTCAATGAAAAATATTTCTCCGAGACGCCGAGAGAGGTGAAGATGGCGAATTCCAACATCTTCGCTAAGGTTCCCTAACTGTTGATGAATATGAAGCGAAGTTATTTGAACTTTCGCGACATGCCCCGAGTTAATCGAGAACCCCGTGAACTGAGCTAGAAGGTTTAGAGATGGATTCAGACCGGACATGAGGAGTGCCTTAGTCCTTTTGGATCTGAAGACTTACAATGATTTGTATCGGAGAGCTCAGAAAATTGAGAAGGATCAAAATGACAGAGCCGCCTTATCGGATCAGGTTCAGTTCTCATAGAGACAACATCGGCCAAGGAAAGAGGCCTATGCCTAGAAACAAATTCCGAATTCCACCCATAAGGGAGGGTGGAATCAAAAGATAAGGTCTAGCCAGAATGGTGTGTGTCGCCTATGTGGAAGGCAACACGGATCCGCCCCATGCCATTCTAGATCGGGTACTTGTTTTGGGTGTGGCCAACGGGTCACATAGCCGGGACTATCCCGAGACGGGGAGACCGCATCGGTTGCCACCACCGCCGCAAATGGGCCAGATCGAGGTATGCCCCTCATAATGCGCCGCAGGGAAGACAGTTGAGACCTCCAGTCCAAGGCACCATGTACACGATTACACGGTCGGGTCGACCGAAGCCCGATGTAATCACAGATATGGCTCCGTTGAATAGACCGACAATTCAGAGATTAATCGAGTTATGCACTGAGCATAAAAGGCAATGTTCCTAGGACAATTATATCAGAGTGGCGGAGCAGAATTTTGGTTAAGTTTATAAAACTTCAGTTGTTGTAATGAAGTCATATAAAGCGAGAATCACTAGTTATAGTTGTACTTGAATCCTTTTCCTATGTATAACTTTGATACCGTATATGAAAAGGGTTAGCTCGAGGAGCTTTTGTGTAATAAATTGTTGCTGTAATGTGATATAGTTTAATCCATCAAAGGGAGTTATATCGAAAACAGCGTTATGAGTTAGAATTTTAGAATAACGATGATTGAGACGTCCTGTATCACCCTGGGAAGATGCTTTAGTTGACAAACCATAATATTTAGAAAATCCTACAAAAGGATACTGGTAGGGGAAAAGTTGACATTAAGATTTCGGAAAATGGAACATTGAGGTATCGTAAGTGATGATAAGTGTCAGACAGTACGAAACTTGAGGAGGAGACCTTGTCAGGAATTCACTATAATAGTTGCAGTATTCGACCATATAGTGTAAGGTAGGTAAACCAATATGAAGATAGTTATCGTCGACGGGTTGCAAGTGTCAAATATGCTAGTAAGTGAAAGTTCAGTAATGCAAGTCGAGAGAACATTTACAATCACTCAAGAGTCCCAAGTGGGAATTGAAGTATATCACGATGGAATGTTGTGATAGGTTTACCAAGGGGTCATAGGAATAATGACTCCAGTTAGGGTAGTGGTCGACAGACTGATGAAGTCGGCTCACTTTATTGCTGTATGGAAGGATATTGATTGGAATAGGCATGCCTAAGTGTATGTGTGTCAAACAGTTTGTCTGCATGGAGGACTAGCGACGAACTTATATCGGATCTAAAACCGAGGTTCCCAGTTTTAGCAGATCAATCAGATAGTTCATTTTGAGGCAAAAACAGAGCAAAGTGTTCAGAACTTCATTTTGTTGAGATGAGATCAGAGAAAGAAAGATCACATGCCGAGGGTCAATTCAGCAGTCAGTAGTTGCAATTGCCGTGATTAGTGCCGGAGTCTGCATCTGCTCATAACGCTGCGAATAATCGAATTGTTGAGCATTGAAGGCCCCAAAAGTTCTAAATTGGTGAGTACATCTTTGAAGGTGTCACCAATGAGGGATACCTTGCGTTTTAACAAGGAGGGAAAAACTGAAATCGAAGCACGTTGGACCCCTTGAGATTCGAAAGAATCGGAATCCTATCGTATCGTCTTGCATTGCCGCGAGGTTAGCGCAAGTGCATGACATCTTTAACGTGTCGATGTTGAGGACATATGAGCCTGACATGACCCACGTGCTAAATCTTGAAAAAAATTAGGCGTGGACGATAAAGTGTCGTACATGAAAAGTTCGGTTCAGCTTGTGGATCAGAAAGATCAGATTCTGTGTACCAAGATAGTCCCCTTGGTTAAAGTGGTCGACAACGCCATAGGACTGAAGAAGCAACCGGGGAAAATGAGACTAGACGAGGCGACGGTACCCCCCACTTTTTTGTTTAAGGATTGGTAAAGGTTTAAATTTCGAGGAAAAATTTTTATAAGAGGGGAAGAGTTGTGACATCCAAGATGTTTAGTCTTGTTTTCCACTGAATAAATCGAGCATTTCATTGACGCGTCTATAGGGCTGTTTTGAACCGATCATTTTAGAGATAACTAGACTATCATGGGAAACTATTAAGAATTTTAAGGCAAATAGACTTGAGAATTCGACCTGGGAATCGGCTGCTTGACCGTGTTCATCCACTAAGATCATTACGGCACGAGATGTAAATTGATTAGAGATCAAATATAGGTCGGTTCGGCGAGATGCGTGGCTAATCGTGGGTGACACCACTAAATTGGAAAATTCTCGTCGGCCGACACTAGATTGAATTCTCTATCATTTTGGTACCCTGTGTCCGTATTTGAATTCTCGAGATTTCTACGACAATCAAGAGTTGCCAATGTGTCGAGTGAGTTCATTGTGGCTCGAAGAAAATCGACCATGGGTCATTTGCACTAAAAAGTTCTAAAAACTACCCGGTAGTCTAGGTCATGCTAAAAACGCATCGAATGAAATTTAACCGTGAATTCGAACCCGATTTTAGAAATTGAAAGTTCTGTGGTGCCGCGAGTTATTTTAGGAGTGTTGACTCGATCTCAGAAGATTTTTCTGACACCTAACACTTTCTGGGAAAAAAAAGTCATCGCCGGGTTGTTTTGTGTAGAAAAAGCCGCGAGTTGTTCTTGATGGAAAAATTTGAAAGCATGATGGATATGTGGGTGAGGAAAAATGCCGATGTAATCGATGGATGACCAATTGAAGTTATAGAAGCCAAATGAGGATGATTTGAAATTATTCAAGTGTCCAATTGAGAGGAGATGATGCCAATTTCGTAATCCCCCACACCCTAGCCAATTTTAGACTATTGGAAGGGTTATTTGAGATGTTGGTGTGGCCAAATGAAGGCCAAGGAAGAGTACTTGATTGAGGTTGAAACTTAGGGAGCAAGGGTGGAAAATTTGGACCAAGTGGAGCCCCCCATCACACTTATCTCTTCTCTCTCTCTCTCCTCTCTCCCATCGATCGTGCAGCCCATTTCTTCCTTCCCTTGAATTCGCCCGCCCACGGCAGGTGAAGAAGCAACGGAAACAGAGGCAGCCGGCAACGCCGGGACCGCCCACGCCACCGCCAAATCCCCACCGCCGTTCAGTGCTTCCCCACGCGTCCACCTCCCTCCTTTCGCCGAGTCAAGCCCCACCAGCAAGCCGCGGACGTTGACTCTCCACTAGCGTCCACCGAACGTTTCATCCCCCGGCTTCGCCATGAAGACTGCTCCACTCTCGGTTGTCGGGCCGAGTCAAAAAAAATCAGCAAATTTCTCCACCTTTGACCGAAGCAACGCCGCATTCGCTTCTCCTAGCTCGCCACGCTCGGTCCACGATCGAGAACCTGCAGCTCCACCACTTCACCATTTCGTTTCTTCTCGCCCCCACCATCTTGCGTCGTGCTGCTTGGTCAGCGTTCAACGAAGAAGACCGCGTGCCGGTGATGTGCGTCTCCTACGGCTCGGACGAAACCGCTTCGCATCAGCATCTTCATCTCGTCCGCAACGCCAAAGAACCGCACATCCCAAAGAACACGGTCGAAGTTGCTCCTTCCTTCGTTGATTCCACTCATGCTCGACCCAACTATCAGGCCAATTGAAGTCCATTTTCAACCGCTCCTTTCAGCCCATGAAGCCCGGCGAAAGTTCAAGTCCAAAAGAGCCCAACAATCAGCCCAACAGTTGGGCCATTTGAAGTCCAAGAAAAATCCCAGCAGCCCAAGTCTTTAGCCCATGAATTTCAATAGCCCACTTGGCAAGCCCAATTCCAGCAATTAAATTTCAAGCCCATCGAAGCCATCACCTTCGGCCCAATTGCAATCGGGCCCGGTGAATTCAGCTCCAAAGCCCAAAGCAAAATTAGAGGCCCGCGAGGACAGCCCATTCAAGGCTGTTCGTCAAGTGAAGCCCAGTCCGCAAGACAAATCTCAGTTGGGCTGAGATTTGTTGGGCCAAGGCCAAGGCCGGTCCAAGCCCGCCGATGTCGTCGAAAGTTCGGATTTCAGCCGCCGTCGCGTTGCCATTGCGGTGTCCCGGTCCCGCTTTTAATCAAGTGAGTAATCTCACTAGTCCTTACTTAGTAGACTAATGATGCTTAAGGGTTGATTAGATTTAATTAAGTGCAATTAGGTGGTTAGATTAGTTTAGAACAATTAAATTAGTGACTTAATGATGCATGTTAGGTGGTTAGACTTAGTCATTAGCAAGTAGAGATGTACCATTATTTATTGAATGCATCTCGGGAATTTTCCCGACCCGTTTTGGGCTTCAATTAGGCATTACGGGCCTAAATTAGATTTTTAGTATTTATTTATTAAGTTTCGAAATTAATTATTTAATTATTTATTTTTCGGAAATTAGGCAAGGATGGCCGATGACCAAAATTTCGTGCGATTGTCGTGGTGCAGTCCGTTTATTTATTTGAGCTCTACGTTGTGCTAAATTGAATTAATTGTGCAATTTGAGGAATTATTCCTAAATTGATTAAGATTGAGTAATTGAGTTGCGAATGGCCGTGTACGATTGTTTAGCGTCAATAATGCTTTGATGGGCTATTAAGTGGAGAAGTTTGTAAGAGTGAATTGAATATACTTTTGGCCGAGATCCAATGCGGGTATGTTAATATCTTGTGAAAATTGAGTGAGTTGATGAGTATATGAATGGACCTAGACTTAGAACCAGGAAGGAGAGTAAATTTTCTGCAGGTATGCATCCCACATTGGGCGAACAACTCCCGTTCAAGCCCTTCGGGGACAGCCTTTTGCGTAAAACCACTCAGCCCTTTAGTTCGAGCCTAGAGACACTCAGAGGATGCCAGGACAGAAACGTTTCTAATCTACCCAAGCTGCATTTCTCGAAGGATCATACCAGGCTAGAGAAGAAGAGGGATTTTAGAAAGCCATAGAGAGAATTTCACAAAGCACACACTTTACTTCAAGGGACTCTGCCCCAAACGATACAACAACCAAGCCTTATATAGGCAAAAAAAGAAAGACAAGGACACACAGGGACCAACTCACGGGTCCAGAAACAAACAGAGATGCCGAAAGCCTACGGGAGGGAATTATTTGCACACTATGAACAAGAATCACCGTGAACAAAGTACATTCCCTAGCCTAGTGCTACAGTAAAAGTGAACAGTACTTTGCTATAGTGAAATTGTACGGACTCAACGGTCTCGTCCGTCACGGGCATTGTAGCTACATACTGAATCGTCATCTGAGCTGTCTTCTAGGAGGTGTGCTTCATACTTCTGCTGGAGAGCTTCAAGATCTTGAGGCGAAAGGATCTGATCCAGCCTTTGGGATGAGGATGCTTCATGAGCCCAATGGGATGCTTCTTCTGCTGCCCAGTCTGTGTTTTCGTCAGCAGTGTTGTCAGGAAAGCTTGGCTGCGGCCAGTTTAAGGGTTGTGCATAGTATGATGTATCCATATGTTGGGATGAAGACGAAGGTTCGGTCGTAGGGATTCTAGGACAGAGGTCCTCCAAATCGTGCATATGGGTCTTGAGTAGGCGGACAATGTCGTCTTCACTTGTCATTTCATGCTCTTGGGACGATGCGGCTTTGTCCAGTATTGACCGAGTGCTTCCTAGCCTTCGGTGCTAGGTCATAATGATCCCACGTAGTGGGTGCATTATTCCGGACATCTTTGGGAATGGTCTTGTTTTCTTGGCATAGAATTCTCTCGGAGTTCTCGGTATTCATGTTCACAAAATCTAACAGATCTTGGATAAGATCCGTGAATCCTAGCTTCTCGATTGTTCAAATGGGGCTTATAGGCTGTAGTTCCTATTTCGAGTGGTGTATCGAGAATACCGTCATTATTTCGAAGAAATTCCATGGACGTCCGCGGGATGGTGTGAACCGGGGTTTGGTGTCATGGTTCTCAGTTCTCTTTCCAAGTCTTGTTTCCAACATGTAGGATGATAGAATCGTTTAGAAATTCTAAAAGATTCTTATCACATTCTTTTTCGACATTTCTTCCGAGCATGAATATCCTAGTGAGATTGGCAATGAATCTTCGGTAGGAATTTCAATGGCTATTAAGTACTTATTGGTTAAGTACCATAATAGTGTTTTGAGCTGATCAGGAAAATCATCTTCCTTCCAGATAAGAGGATGAATAAAAGGATAATTGCAATTGAGCCCGAAAGGATAAAGAATCGAACCTCCGTTGAACCCTGAAAGGTCTCGTGTGGCATTGCCACATAAGGCTTTCCATGTTTTCGCAAGACCGTCATTCTCGGGATTTGCTTGAATAATTTCCCGAGGAAATTTCCAGCTTGGCAAGTCTTTGATCTTCTCAATCTTGTACTTGACACCATGATGGAGCATATGGAATGCAGGTCTCTTGATGTACATGTTGATCTCGGCTGGTGCCTTAGGTCTTGACAGAAAGTCGGCAAGCACATTCTTTTTCCAGGAATGTGTTTGGTTTCAAAAGAATATTTTGAAAACCATTCAGACCATCGAAGCGGTTGAGGGTTAGGAATCATTTTCGTTTAAACTTGGTCATCTCGAGGAAAAGATGCCATGTCTAATTCTACCAAGAAGTGATGGCCGATGAGATGAAATTCAAACTTCTTGATTCCATTTTCTTGCTAGGATCTCTTTGAAAGTAGAATGGTAATGCATTTCGGCTTGGGAAAACTTTCCACTTTTATGAGTACAAAGGAGTCTCTTACCATCAATTTCTTCAAATAGAACACCCTGCCCAAAGTATTCATCACCGGCGTCGTTTGAAGAATTCTTTCCCGTTGATGGTATTTGAAGTGGTGGGAGATTCGCATAATCTCCTTAAGCTCAGCAACTGCTTTAGTTTGAGTTTTTCCCCAAGGTGGGGAATTCTTCTTCAACATGGATTGCAAAGGACTCAAAAGCTTTGCAATATTGGGGATAAAATCTCTGAGATAGTTGATTATCCCCAGAAATTGTTGAACTTGTTTTGTTGTGAAGTTATCTTCAGGAAACTTCAATAATTCTTGAGCAATATGTGGCCCGGATAGTATGTACCCTTGTTGAGGTGCATACCAAGAAATTCAATTTTTGTCCGGGCGATATTCATTTTCCTTTGAGAAAGCATAATTCCATGTTGCTTTACAATTTCCGCAAATTTCTCAAGGAGTTGACAATGGCTCATTCATGGGGCTATAGAGCGAATATCGTCGATGTATATGGCCGCACTTGCCAAGATTGGCTGGAAAATACGACACATAGCCTTTTGGAAAAGGGATAGTGCTACCTTTAGACCAAAAGGAAGAACTTTCTCGGAAGTGCCGATTCGGAATACGTAATCTGTCTTGGATCGTCTTCGGGATGAATACCCAGATTGCCAAAATCCGGCTTTGAGGTCGAATTTGGAATAAATGTGGGCTTTGGTTAAACCAGCAAAGAGAGAATCTTTAAATGGTAAGGGAATTTGTCATCTTGGAGAAAAAGGTTGAGGGGCTGATAATTAATTACCAATCTCATTTTTCCTCTCGTTTTGCTCAAAGACGCTTATTGACATAAAAAAGCTTCACAAGCCCATTGAGAATCTGAAATTTCAATAAGGCCTTGCTTTGTAATAATTACGAGCATTCCCTTTGAGCTAGAGCCAAATGTTCTGGGTTCATTCCCGTATGACTTGCCCCTGGTCGGATTGATATCTTCGTTCTTCTTGAAGGAAGAGAACAAAGAACTCAGGATTTTTCCATAAAGGATGAGAACATTTCGGGCAAATTCTGAATGGGATTACGAACAAGATTCTAGCAATTTTTGCATGATTGGATCTAATAGACTCATCTCAATGGAAAAGAGTCTCTGAATATTAACGAACTCAGAGAATCGGTCTTTGAATCTAAGACCCTTTTCGGGAATGATTCGAAGTTGAGAGATTTGAGTCATGATATCCCACCCAATTATCAAGTCTTTATTGGGGAGGCTTGATCCAAAAATCTTTGTGGTTATGGAACACCGAGGAAAAACTGGACGGTGGATCGAGTGCGGTTTTGACATTTGTGGAGAAAGTATCTCCTGAAGCAGAATTGAAGTATTGAATGTAAGGAGTCCAGAATTCTTCAGGTAGTACTTTTGTATCGAGAATGGAACAACTTGATATATGTCAATAAGAGCAATGATGTTGATAGGCTTAGCAAACTTCGAGGTGAGAATTTTAACGGGAAAATGAGGGCAGTGAGTTTGACTTGAGAATATGTCAGGATTTATCTCTGAAGATGTAGGAGATATGTGAAAGATGTCTTGATTCGAGTCAAACTCGTTTCACTTTGGAAGTTTGGTAGAATGGAATGACACAAAGTGTTTGTTCGGTTGGTTCATCATCCAGAGAATAAAGATTCAATATCATCATTTTCAAGTGAAAAACCTGTTTCATTCTCTATTAGATGATTCGACCTTTTTTGCCCTGGGACAATTTTTGGCGAAGTGTCCTTTCTTGTTGCAAATGTAGCAACGGCTTGACTTCTTATGGCCTCGTGCGATCCTTTCTTTTGCGTAGGTATCGCCATTTCTTCTTTTTCCGGAAATGCTTGGAGCCATGTCTGGATTTCTTTATGGAGTACTTTTTGTAGTGCTTTTTCTTCCGGGAATACTAGCCACAAGTACCATCACAATCTTACGGAGCATTTGATTTTAACTTCGATGGGAACAGTCGTTTCAAGCCGCTTGTCATCTGTGATATATGTTTGGACCATTCGGCGCTTTAAACATAATTCTTCAAGGCATAGATGGACTTCTTGCTGGATTTCTTCCATGGGAACGTCTTGTATCCTTCTTTGTTTTCCAAAGAAAGATCTTTCAACCATCCGTGATAGCTCCTTAGGAATAGATGTGAGGAAGACATGCTTTAAATTTGGATCTCGCTCCAATTTGGTAAAAGAGCTGAAGCATTAATCGATAATGCTTATCAAGATGCTTTTTCTGAAGAGAGCAGCATCTTCTTTCAAAGAATTCCCTCCTTTTGAGTTCTTTGAGATCTCGGGTGTTCCCACAAAAACATGGTATAGAAAATTAAGGGCATGATAGAAACCGGGTGATAACAAGAACGTAAGCTGGTCCTCGTTCGTGAGTGATTGCCACCAAAATTTAAGGCTCCCGTGAACCTTGTAACAAAATTGTAAAGGACATCATTCATATCATGGTTGGTGATGGACTGTGTGCTCAACCACGTATGAAATTCTTCAAGTCGTGTGGCCATTTTGAATAGGGAATATCATCAATGGAGAAGAATTGTTTTGATGCCATGAACACATGTGCAGCGTAATTGGTTCTAATGGGATTACTTGTCTGTCCCAGTCGGATCGAATAGTTTGATTCCATTTCATAGTCATAGTCTGGAGGAGTGTCAGCCATGAATATTTGTGAAGTTGGTGAGACAACAGGGGGAGAAGTTGGTGAGACAGCAGGGGGAGAATCATCTGAAAAGGATGAGAAAGAGGAAAGGGATGCTGAGTCTGATGTGGTTGAAGAAATTTGTTCAGCGAGATAGAATCTGCTTTTCCGGGATAACGAATCAGCTCAGCCGTTGGATAGGATCTTGAGTAGCCAAATCCTTCAAGAAGGATTCTAATGGATTTGATAACATCATCCGTCCGGCCTTTCTCTTATAACAATTGAACTTGATTCTGTAGGTGGTGTCTTTTCTTTTCCCTTTTCCTTCTTCAAGGCTTTGAGACGACTTCGCAAATCTGTTTCTTGTTTAGAGAGATCTTCGGGATATTGGCAAAACAGACACTTGAGGTGTTGGGGATACATACCGTCCGAAAGGAGGTGCCAATGGATCGAAAGGTCGAAACCTTCCTTCTTCAAGAAGTTGAATTTGCCTCTTGAGTTTCTCTATTTCGGCTTTGGACTTTCAAGGTAATGGTACCCAAGATGTTGTCCTGATTCCAAAGCATGAAGCCTTTTTTGGAATTCAGAAAGTATCTTCTTGGTACTCTGATTATACCTTTGGAGATCTTGTTGCACATTTTCGATTTTGGAATCAATAGCCTTAAAGGCATTGTTTTGTGCCAACAAAGTCTCTGATTGCCAATTTAAAACGGCTTCAGCAGCAGGAGTTTTCTTCTGCCTTCCATGTTCGTCCACATCGGTGGGGGGTAGGTATTTTGGGAACATGGCGGTACCCGCCATGTGGATCAATAAACTCTTTGTAGGGAACGAGAGTTTAGAACTTTCCTTGACAAGAGGGGGAAAGTCGGTATCTTGGAACATGGCAATGGAAGAAGTGGGTGGTGTTTCGCCGGGACTTCGAGGGGGTAAGAGTGTTTCTTAGCCCATTTGAGGATTGGCTTATAGAATGGGAGAGAGCTTGCTTTTGGGGGAGGAGAAAGTGGAGGTGATTTTGGTGGATCTGGTGAGACTTGGGATGTGGTACTAAACTTTGGTGGTGGAGGTGGTGAATAAGATACCATGAACCGATATTTATCACACTCACCAAGAGTATCGACGGAGGAGTCTCCGTCCAAGTACCTTTGGTACACCTTATCCTTTGACTTTTTCTCCGAGGTGGAGATTTTGCATGAGGATTTACCTCGTCGGAGAGTTTAGACAAAGTAGGAACATTGGCAAAAAGGATCCCAAAACAATGACCATGATTGTCTTTATAGTAATGAACAGGGATGTCCATCACTATTGAAGTGCCTAACATGGTTTTTTGGGTCTCGGTTCGAAATAGATTCGGAACACATGGTTCAATCATGAAGAGGGTCTAGAAGATAGAAGGACTTTCTTCCTTTTCCTTGCCAAATTTGATGGAAACAGTTCCATCTTTTTTCCTTACAAACTCGAGTCCGTAGACTGGAAAGGCTTGTTATGCTGGTGTAGTTTTTCGTAGTTGGTGATCCAAGTCTCTCGGAAGGAGCTTGGACGGTGTGTCCTTCGGGATCTGCCTAGGGACATGAATGCGGGACGCTTGGTCATTTTGCATGGAGATGAACAACGCATCTTCATTACCATTGTTGAAGTTGAGGTCGAGAGCATGATTCTCGCACTCGATAAACCATCTGTAATGGGGGTTGCGGCTACGAGATTCAGCGGTTTGGGGGCTCCGGTGAGCTATACTTGAACTTTCAAAAAAGAAAAATGGCGGGGTCCGATAAAGCGATGTTGAAGTTTGGATACGAGTTACAAAAACTGTTCCAAAGCATTCAAAGTGGTTTGAACGGTACCAATGCAAGCATCTTTGGTATTGTAAAAACCTAGTGTCTAACAAAGCTATTCTCGCCACAACCGGCAAACCTTTGCGACCATGGAAAGTGAGAGCAAGATGAACAGCTCCATAGTGGACATGAGAATATCCTGTTGTACCCATTGTCAGGGAAATTCTGGAGGGATCGAAGAGTAACAAAGTACTCCTTCTCGCAGCGGGGATGGGATCTGGTCGAACTTGGAGGACTGAACATATTCCTTTACTTGCTTCGGGGTCAGTGGATGAGTTGACGAATGGAGCGGATAGGTGAGAATGATGAGGTGGGTTTAGCGAAAGCTGAATAAGGGTTCATAAGAGGAAGCTGAGTTTTGGAGATCTTGGTTTCATCGCTAAGAGAGACTTCATAGAGATAGTCTATCTTAGAAGCATTTGAAACACGAAATTCGATAGAGGGCGAGGAAGAAGAAGAAGAAGGAGCAAGAGAAATGGGTGCTTCGAGAATTTCGGATCGTCATGGTGTGTGAGGATCTTCTCAGCACTGGATTCACCTATCAAGCGCATGGAATGGATAATATCAAAAACGAAACCAATGGCTCTGATACCATGAATGGACCTAGAAATTGATCAATGTCGGTATTCAATTAGAATTTGACTGTGAGAGATTGTGAGTTGAACCTTGAAAGTCACCCAAAGTATGGTTGTGCCAGTAGGGCCGAGTTCTGCCACCGAATTTGGAGTCGATCGCGCCCATTGGGGCCGTAATCTGCCACCTGATATGGGTCGCGCCTGATAAGGCCGTAATCCGCCACCATTAAAGGTCGCGCCCATTGGGCCGTAATTTGCTACCTAGAGATAGGCCGTGTCCTTTGAGACTATAATTTGTTGCCAAGAAATTTGGTAGGCTATGCTCATGAAGTCGTGAGTACGATTTGAGATTGAATAAAGGAAACAACTAGGGAATGGTCGAATTGACATGAAATCGACTAGGTCGATGGATCGAGATATTGATCTGTGATGTAATTGCTTGGGTGCCTATTGAACTGTGCTAATATGTAGGTGGAATCCGAGGCCAAGGTAAGTCCTCTGACTCGTGCATGTATAGGCAGCCCGGTTAGCGTATGGGTTTCCTAATCGAGTCTTAGTGGGGTAGAACTTGCTGAGACATAGTCTCATGTCGGTTGTGGGACAACATTTCAGGACCCTAATGAGGAGTCTGAGGAGAAAGAAACCGAAGAGGGGTACCTGGAGGAGAACCCCGATGATGATCCAAGTACGACCCGAATGAGGACTGAGATCCCATCATCTTTAGTGAATCCTATCTAAATGTGAATAGTGTGAGACCAGAATGTTATGAATAGTCTCGTGAATAGACTTTGAGTTATGCCATGTATAAAGGTTTGGTTGTGGACTTCAATATGAAAAATATGGCATTACTTTTCTATCAAATTGTATTGTTGTCTAGGGATTTGTAACTGCTTCCGCATGTGCTTAATGAACAAAAGGGGTCGGCAATACTTAGTCCTAGGATATCGCATTATAAAATCGACCAAGTAGAAGGATGTGTGTGTGTCCGAGGATCGGGGCGTGACACCCACACACACACACACACACACACACACTCTCTCTCTCTCTCTCTCTCTCTCTCTCTCTCTCTCTCTCTCTCTCTCTCTCTCTCTCTCTCTCTCCTTTTCCCTTTGGCTTCGACGACCGGCTAGTCCTCACTGGTCATTGGATTGAGGCGATCGAGTGAGGTCGGCCTCGCCCAGCGACGGCAAGGGAGTCCTCGCCCCTTGCCCAGCGATGGTGAGGTGAGCCCTCACTAGATCCGATGGGGGCTTGCCTTGCCTATTGCTAGGCGAATTCACCCTTGCCCAACGACAACAAGGGAGTCCTTGCCCCTCACCGTCCATGTGATTGGTGAGGCAAGCCCTTGTTAGATCCGGCGGGGGTTCGCCCAGCCACCTCAGTCTGGTAACCGATGAGGGTTGGGTGGTCGTCGAAGCCAAAGGAAGAAGGAGGGAGGAAAAAGAAGAAAAGGTAGGATTAAAAAAATTAATAGAATAATTAGAAAAAACAAAATATTATTAAAAAAATTGACCGGCGTTGACTCGGCGGTCACGTTAGCGCCGGCTAGTCAATTTTAGCCATAAGGACTAAGCTAGCACAACTGTAAAAGGTTTAGGACTCAATTGGTTAATAAAATAAGTTTATGACTGAATTGACACAATTGTAAAAGGTTTATGACTTTTTTGGTAACTATTCCGACTTTAAGCAATAGTGACTCTTTTTAAAAGTATTTAGTGTTGAGTCGAATACAAGTGAGAGCAACTTGGGGCCATGATCGAATAATTAGCTCTGATGAAGGAAAAAAAATAGGCTCAAAGGAGGTCTTGATCTTTTTATATTAGTTTTTCACCTAGCTGCACATGCAAATTGCAAGGGAGTCTTTTCATCTTAGTTCTTCATTGGTACATAGTAAAAAAAAAAAAAAAAAAAGGAGTAGATTGTTGATGTGGTTGTACCCAAAAAAAAAAAAAGCAAAAACTTTTAGAGCTTAGAATTAAGCTTATAAAATCAAATATGTCTCATGCATAGATATTAAATAAATACAGTAAATCTCTCTTGTCAAATATATGTAAAGTGGGCGGCTGATATGCGACGCCCAGCATGAGAAATGTTTATCTACTCAAATGGTTTTATCATCGACTTCTTTCAGCACTAACGAGTCTTTTTAAAGAACTTGTGTTAGATTGAATATAGATGAGAGCTACTTATGGCGACGGTGGGATGGCAAACTCCGATGCATAAAACAAAGAAAATTAGGCTCAAAGATGGTCTTGGTCTTTTTATATTATTTCTTCTAACATCTAAAAGGACAACGACATAAACGTTAAACAATGCTCCCGTGCATATTGACTCCATTCGGCGCCAAGATGGAACCGTCACGGGATAATCCCTGAAAGGCAGCCATCAAGCACGTGGAGAGGAAGACTACTAGAAGTGAAGCGGAGGGGCCCACTAGGAAGGATCATTCAAAGGATAACAGCTAATAAGACAACGACCCATAGACTTTGCCAAGTCCAGGTCAATCGATTAGTTTATTTTTCTAATTACGTCAATTATGTTATCAACGACTGAGGAATGTTTTAGTCAATTGCCAGTTTTTTTTCCTAATTACGTCAATATGCATTTCTCTTAAGATTGTGCATTATTTCTCCTAGGCTTAATTTATTTCACAGAAGATAAATTATTTGAAATTCTTTTTCATAAAACTGATCGCTTTTTCATTTTCAACAATAATTGATGTTTATATATTTTCGTAGACAATGAAATTTTTTTCAATAATTCATTTTTGTAAACGATATAAGTAATCATTTTTAGAAAATATCTTTTCAAATCATTATTTTTCACAAAATAAACGAAATTTTCATTAATCCCGATTAATTGTGATTGATATTGCAATATTCTATTACTACAAATAGTCATTTTTTGAAAGTTTATAAACATGCCCATGTACTCTTCTTTATTGAATATATAGAAATTGCTCAATTTTTTTCCACATTATTCTTTTCTTAAGTAACTCTTCAATTGGAATTGGTTTTCTCATTAGCAATAGTGCCCGGAAAAGACAAAAATTTGATATAATCCTCGATTTCTCTAATTCTGGGATAAAACCATTATAGGAACTGAAACTGGAATATGGCTTAAGCAAAAAAAGAAAGAAAGAAAGAAAGGAACGATACAATTCGGACGAAACAGTAACAATCCCCAACAGTGATTTTACAAAGTAGTTCTGTCTTTAAAGAGTGATTTTAAACTTTTAAGGCACTGATCAATTAACCAAATCATGAATGCCTTACAATTTCTAACGAACCGACTTCTTTTATGTATAGTCAATGCATTTGACATGGGATCAATTCCTTATTAAATACTTTTAGCAGGAAATTCCATAGCATCGATATTCCTCATGCACTTGTTAATGGAATGTCCCAGTTCGTAGGTTCTGGATGTTCTGATTCTAAATTGTTTTTTTCTTCTGGACGGAACTTATGCTAAAGTATCTAAGTGTGAACTTTGATATACTGCAAATTTTTTGGTCTCTTTATTAAGTTTTTCACTGGCCGAGTTTCATTGATGGCAGAATATTCATCACATCCAGTTACGAAACTTCATCATTAGCAAACTATCCATCAAACTGATCCAGTTTGCAATTACCGCTTTCCCTTCCCAATATCAGTTTCGTTCGAATGATTACCATGACTTCGGCGGTCACAAGAAAACAATTAGCAAACACAGGAACATAACAGCTCAGTATAAATTACAGAGACATGACAAATAAAGAGCATCTCTAGATGCAACTGCACTGCAATCAAAGTGAATTTCGTGGGACAATAATGAAATTTTACCTTTGCACCCTGCTTTTTTTTTTTTTTTTTTTTTTTTAATGTACATAGGCTTTTTTAATTTGAAATTCGGGGGCAAAATTGATTGGACTAGAGCTTTTTTGGGTCATGGCTTGATTCAGAAATTTTTTGTACGATAATAATTGAGAATAAAACCAGCTCAGGCTAGTTCAACTCCGTGAACACAACCTGTAACAACTAGGTTCGATGAGGACAGGGAGTGATCAATGTGGCGCGAGGGCCTAGATAATGAATGACTCTTAGTAAGCGTCTAAGATGGCGAAAAAGTGGGAATGAATTGAATTGCACAAACACCTTTTAAATAAAGATAATGCCTAGTTTTGGAACTCTAAAGTTAAACATGCTTAAGTGAAAGCACTACTAGGATGGATGACCTTTTAAGAAAGTACTTCGAGTGAGTTGAATTCAAGATGTCACAACATAGTATCCTCTAGTTGGTGTATGGTTCAAGGACCGACCACGCGGAAGCTGGTGAGTTTGCAATGAATAGAATTACCTACCGATCGGGGGAGAGCGTGCCCCTTTCAACATAATGGCAAGTGTGCTTAAATAGAAGTGCTATCAAAATGGATGACCTTCTAGGAAAATGTCCACTTGCACACCAAAGGACAAAAGTGTGAGGATTTGTATAAAGATGGGTCAAAGTGGACAATATCTTGAATAAGTTAAATGTGGGGTGTCACACAACACAAAACCGCTCACTATTTTAATTGCCTCAAGTAGTTGTCCAGGCTACAAGTCGAGAATTAGTCTCTTTCTTTATGTGCTAAATCAGGAGTATATTCTGACCAAAAAAAATTCAAGGAGTATTACTTTTGGCTTGGAAAAGATTAAAATGCTATAGACGAACGCAATGACATCAGACCAAAGAGGGCAATGAGTGCGTAAGCATTATTTGATTCCAAGAAGGCAAAGACAATAGTAAGCATTAGATTGTACTGCTATCAGTCAATGAATCATTAGTTAATCGCTTAATAAGCTGTAAAGTGCGTGGGCCTCTCGGAACAACTAGTCAACCATTTCATGTTCACATCCATCTAGACTCATTCAGAAGGCTGGGCACTTTTGCCAGTAGGCGGGTACCGCTAGTCCACCAACACGGGAAAAAGAAGAAGAAAAAGAACAGTACCGCTAGTCTAGTCCAACTTGCTTGTTTTTCTTTTGAGGCAACGGGAAGGCATTTGTGTCGTTTTCCTGTCGTACAAAGTGACAACTCTAATGACCAATTACTTTCAAGTTCTCTGGATCCAAAGCGTCTAGATTACATTATAATGTATCGTTTTATGAGATTAATTTAATGTGAGACATAAGGTTTATTAATTAGTTTAATATGGGCTTCGTTAATATGAGCTGATTGAACCTGACCCGTAATGAGATTGACTTATTAGAAACTTTTTAAATAATGTTAAAGTTTCTCTTTTTAACCATAATTCTTATAATTATCCTCATAAATAAGCGTTTATCTAGCGTTAAAGGGTGAGGGATCATCTCATTGAGTTAGTGATACAGAGGGCAATAGAGAAGAATGACTTGTGCTTGGATTATCGCTTTTCCGCTTTCGCATCAAGAACGATGGATTCAAAAATAGGTAAATTTTTCTACTCGATTATATGTGTTCTTGTTCTAATTATGGAGATTATGGGATTGCGTATTTTAACGTCTAACATGCGGTATAAGAGCAACCATAACTTAGAACTCAAACGCATAGATTTTTGCCCTATTTTCATGATTTTTTGTGTATCAAAATTTGATTTTTTTTATACCACCGCACTGAGTGGCGTTGCTGGCTTCGGGCTTTCTCCCCCTCCTAGAAGTTCGAATCCCTAGCACGTTGCGGGTGGACTTACGCTTCACGGGAATGGTGGATTCCTCCGTGAACCCCAAGGTTTGCCCGCCAGCTGTCGGCTTACGGGTTTCCTTGGGTCATAAAAAAAAATCGATTTTTATCATATAAATAGAAAGAACTCAACAATACGAGCAAAATCGTGGGTGGTGCACCACTAGGGGAGGCCCCCTATGCCACTAGGGAGGCCCACCACCCCCACACATGGCCACGCGTCGCCTAAGGCATTGAGCATGCTCCCATGTGCCCTCACGTGCAATGATGCGTGGGCATGGATAGCGTGTGCACCGAAAGGGCTAGTATAAACACTTAGAGGGGGTGAATAGATGTGAAGATCATTTTTGCAAAGAACAGTAGCAATATTTTGCTTTTGAAATTGACTTTGATGATCATCGATTTTAAAAGAGTTCAGACTTTAACTTCAAAATTAAAGTATGAATAAAATAAAGGAGTTTAGGGATGAGAAAAAGAACATATAATTTATAGTGGTTCGACTTAGATCAAGCCTACTTCGACTCTCCCACGCTGACAACCTTCTGGCTGGTTTCCACTAAGAATCAAAAGAGAATTTAAAATCTTGTGATCTCGACTTCACAGTGAAGAGTCTCTACTACTCTCACAAAGTCACGGTGTAAGTCTCTCTATCTTTTGAGTACAAATTTGAGCACGGTGTAAAGAATAACAAGTGAGTGGAAAGTTTCAGACTTTGGAATTCTTCTTTCATGCACCATATCGAACAACTAGAGAATCCTACTTAAATACTCCTTCATGCCTTCTCGACCGTTAGTACTTTTCAAATGAATTCTTCCAATCAACTTTGTTGGACAGAATTAATCAAGGAAATCTTCAAGCCATTTGAAGATTGTGATGGAAGCCCGTCAATTATATTCGCCCATATAATCAGGATATTGGTTTCCATAAGTAGATTATTTCCAAATTAACTTGTTATCCGAAAAGATTTGATGTATCTAAATTGATTCCAATAAGAATAATCAATCTCGTAGGTGATATTTCAAACCAGAAGGTCATATATATCCTATACGAACCAAACCCTTGAAGAAAGAAAGATAATCTCTCATCTAGATAAGTCTTCATTCTTCTCTTGCTTTCGATCCGGAGTTTATCGAGTAGGCGGACTTCTATTATAAGATAAACTTTAACACAAAAGTCTAGCGATCTTGGAATAGACTTTAGATAAGTTTTATCAGCTTCAAAACAACATAGGAGTTTTCTCTAACAATCTCCCCATTCTTTTATGGTGACAAAACTTTCCTACATATTTAAAGAACTATATCCCGCAAAACAACACTTTAGCAAGACATGATAACTTATAAAAGCAAATTGAGGATCTGGATAATATCGATTCTCGCAACCACAAAAATTTGTTAATCTTAAACAAGATTCAATCATCCATATCCATAATTATATCACAACCACAAAAAGGTTAACTGCAGAATATAAGTGTTCACACACACAACCAGTTCCAGTTCAAGGTTCAAATCTGCAAACAAATAATTCAAAGTTCAAATATGTTCAAAATTCAAATCTGCACACATTCTCCCCCTTTTTGTCAACAACAAAAAAGAGAAAGAATTTCAAAAAGATGGAATTGAAAAGATGAGATCAGGTGTGTCTGGGGGCTCGAAACAGTCGGAAATCCTCAAGCGATTACATTGCCTCTTCCACTTTATCTACAGCCTGGGATGTATATTGATTCAAGGTCTCAACTTTAGCATCAAAAGACTGCACCTTACTATCAAGTCCATCGAGAGAGTGTGGAAGACTGTTGGGCGGTGTAGAGATTCTGAGTCTCATACTCCATGGCATATTGCTGAGCCTTCACCTCCAAAAGAAGCTCAACCAACCTTGCATAGTTAGGATCATTTTCAATTTGGACATTGGCTTCAACGAAGTTAGTTTTAGGAAGTTAGTTTAAGGAGTATCAAGAGATTGAGGAACATCGACGTGAATACGAGCTTCTTGTTGCTTGTCCTGATTTGGAGTCTCTTCTTCAATCTCGGTTTAGGAAAGTGAGATGCAAAGATTTCTTACGGATCTCGCGGGGATCCGCCAATGCCATCACTAGCGGTATGAATGCCATCACTTGTAGTAGGAATTTTCTCAAGATCTCCCCTTGACTTGTTGCCTTCAGGTTGAGATGAGACTTCTCCTTCTACAGCCTTTTCTTTCTCAGCACTGGATCCCTTCCCTTGTGGATTTTCTTCATCTTTGGAAGCAGCATCTCCTCTTTCTTCTTCTGAAACTCATTTCTCAGTCTCATCTGAAAGGGGTATGGCACCACTCACTCCATCCGAGTCTTCTTCGCATGGTCCTTCTCGATTGATTTTTTAGGCTCAACATATTCTTCTCCTTGTTCTTCCTCTTCTATTTCTCCTTCCATTTTTGGTTCTCCTTCAACTTCTTCTTCCTCTGTTTCTTCATTATCAATTCCTTGAAGATTCCTCAAGGCAAGAGCAGAGATGGTCGGGTCATCCTCCTCTTCTTCATTCAACAGGAGGACACGCCTCTTCTGCTTCTTTGGAGTTGCTTGGGCAACACTCTTCCCTTTTCTTTTCTTTGCAGAGGTTGATTTTGCCTTGGTTTTGCTGGTTGATTCCTTCTTCAAACGCTCAATCGCCTTGGTTAAATCCTTCAACCTCATCTTCGAGATCATCTTCAATCCTATCACCACGGGACTAATGGTTCTTGTGCAGAGCGAGAGAGGGGAATTGGATCTTGAAATGGCAAAACAACTTGGTGATCAAAGCCAAGTAAGGCAATTGCCCTTTCTTTTAGGATTGTCCTGTACATGTGCAAGAAAATAGTGTGTAGTAAAGAAAAATCAATGCCATTGCAGATGGGCCACATTATCTTTGCTTTGAATCTGGACACGTCAGTCTTGGAGGCTGCCTTGGGTCTAATGCAGTTGATCACAACCTTGTGCAACCGAACGTTAGATGCTAGCGGTCGAGAGTAAGTGATACTCCCAATAGGCATCCTGTCCTTCACCAAGTAATGCGTTGCTTGACCGATTGAGATTTGGATCGGTTGAAAGCCACTTCTTTCTACTCCCAAAATGTCAGCGAGAGTATCAACATCCACAATAAAAGCTTTATCACAAACAATAAACTGAATGTGAGTTTGGTCAAGAAAAGACAGATTGGAGTAAAAATAAGCAGTCAACTCAGGATAGGTGTGGCATCCCAAAATTCAGAGCCAAGCCATAGGTATGATTTTGACGTTATTATAGGAATGGACTGGCTTCGTAAGTATCGGGCTAGAATGGATTGTTATAGAAGAGTGATTCAATTTGTTTTACCTGATCAGTCTAGTTGTGAATTTTTAGGAGGTCAGACCCATTTTCCTATAGCACTTATTTCGGTAGTAGAAGCATGTAAGTTACTTGACAAAGGATGTCAAGGGTACCTAGCCATAGTTAGAGATTATGCCAAGGGGGAGCCTAATCTTGAGGAAGTTCGTGTAGTTAACGAATTTCAAGATGTATTTCCTGAGGAATTGCTCCGGATTGCCACCGGAAGCGGAGATTGAATTTGAAATTGAATTAATGCAGAAGCAGGACCAATATCAAAAGCCCCGTATAGAATGGCCTTAGTTGAATTGAAGGAATTGAAAGTGCAATTGCAAGAATTGCTTGATAAGGGATTCATTAGACCGAGTGCTTCACCTTGGGGTGCACCGGTCTTGTTTGTGAAAAAGAAAGATGGATCGATGTGCTTGTGAATTGACTATAGGCAGTTAAACCAAGTGACCATTAAGAATAAGTATCATTTGCCTAGAATTGATGATTTATTTGATCAACTCCAGGGAAGTTCGGTCTTCTCTAAGATTGATTTGAGGTCGGGATACCATCAGTTGAGAATTAAGAAGGAGGATATTCCTAAGACTGCGTTTAGGACTCGTTATGGACACTATGAGTTCCTTGTTATGCCATTTGGATTGACTAACGCTCCAGCTGCATTTATGGATTTGATGAATATAATATTTCAGCCTTATTTAGACCAGTTTGTGATTGTGTTTATTGATGATATTCTGGTATATTCAAAAGGACCTAAAGAGCATGAGCAACATTTGAGAATAGTTTTGCGGACCCGAGAGAGCATAAGTTGTATGCTAAGTTTAGTAAGTGTGAATTCGGTTGGACCAGATAATATTTTTAGGACATGTGGTGTCAGGAAAAGGAATTGCAGTAGACCCGACAAAAGTTGAAATGGTAGTAAATTGGCCGAGACCAACGACACCCACTGAAATACGAAGTTTCTTAGGACTGGCTGGTTATTATAGAAGATTCATTGAAGGATTTTCACGACTAGCAGGACCTTTGACTAAATTGACTCGAAAGAATGCGAAATTTGAGTGGAATGGGGAATGTGAAAGGAGTTTTTAGGAGCTCAAAAGGAAATTGACTTCGGCTCCAATTCTAACTATACCTACTGGACCTGATGGTTTCACGATGTATAGTGATGTATCTCACAAAGGACTGGGATGTGTTTTGATGCAGCATGGCAAGGTTGTAGCCTATGCATCCAGATAATTGAAACCACATGAGCTAAATTACCCGACGCATGATAGCTAGCAGCTATAGTGTTTGCCTTGAAGATATGGAGACACTATTTGTATGGGGAAAAGTTTGAGATTTATACGGATCATAACAGTTTGAAGTATCTGTTCTCACAAAAGGAGTTGAACATGAGACAAAGGAGGGTGGATGGAGTTGTTAAAGGATTATAATTGTGAGATAAAATATCATCTGGGAAAAGCGAATAGAGTAGCAGATGCTCTTAGTCAAAAGTCAGCTATGGAGATAGCTAGTTTAAGGATGGCAGAATGGGAATTGTTAAAATCTGTAGCAGACTCCGAATTTAAATTGGAAATGGATTGTCTTACTGGTATGCTTAGTGCATTAAAGATTGAGCCAGAGATTATCTAGAAAATTAAAATCCTGCAAAAATCTGACCAAGAGATTTTGAAAGTGAAAGATGTTGTATCTTTAGGGAAAAGATCAGAATTTCAGATCTTTGATGATGGAATAGTGAGATGTCAAGGACGACTTTGTGTTCTCGACAATGAGGAATTGAGGAAGGAAATTCTGTCGGCGGCACATAAAAGTAATTATAGTATCCACCCAGGTAGTACAAAGATGTACAGGAATTTGCGTCGGCAATTTTGGTGAAATGGTATGAAGGCAGATACAGCTAAGCACGTTTCTCAATGTTTGACGTGCCAGCAAGTAAAAGCGGAACATCGTAAACCCGCAGGACTCTTGAGACCATTAGATATTCCCGAATGGAAATGGGAACATATAACGATGGACTTTGTGCAAAGATTGCCAAGGACATCAAGGAGTCATGATTCAATTTGGGTTATAGTGGATCGTTTGACTAAGTCGGCACATTTCTTAGCGATTCGCATGGACTACCCAATGGATAAGTATGCGGACATGAATGTGAGTCAAGTGGTACGCTTACATGGTGTTCCAGTGACCATTACTTCAGATCGAGATTCGAGGTTTACTTCGAATTTTTGGAGAAGTCTTCAAATTGCATTAGGGACTAAGCTTCAATTTAGTACTGCTTTTCATCCTCAAACAAATGGTCAATCGGAAAGAGTAATCCAGATATTGGAGGATATGTTAAAGGCTTGTGTAATTGACTTCAAAGGAAATTGGGATGAAAAATGGCATTTGGTGGAGTTTGCCTATAACAATAGCTTTTAAGAGTATAGGCATGGCACCTTATGAAGCATTATATGGAAGGAGACGTAGGACTCTGTTTGTTGGAGTGAGATAGGTGAAAGGAAGTTGACAGGACCTGAACTAGTACAAGCTACCGTTGAAGCTGTTGATATTATCAGAAAAAGACTTAGAGCAGCTCAGAGTAGACAGAAAGGCTATAGACGTAGAAGACCTTTGGAATTTAGTGTAGGAGACCATGTATTCCTTAAGGTATCTCCTATGAAAGGAATATCTCGATTTGGGATGAAGGGTAAGTTAAGCCCTAGATTTGTTGGACCTTTTGAAATTCTTGAGAGGATAGGTGATGTAGCTTATCGTTTAGCGTTACCTCCTAAGTTAGGAAATCTGCACGATGTGTTTCATGTATCGATGTTGAGGAAGTACCAGCCGGATCCTGGTCACATACTCGATCATGAAGCCATCAAAGTGGATGAGAAAATTAGATTCATTGAAGAGCCTGTGCAGATATTGGATCGAAAGGAGCAAATTCTTAGGACCAAGAAGATCCCATTGGTTAAGGTATTATGGCAACATCATGATGTGGAAGAAGCCACGTGGGAAAGT
Organism: Eucalyptus coolabah; assembly: GCA_014182585.1. NCBI lineage: Eukaryota > Viridiplantae > Streptophyta > Magnoliopsida > Myrtales > Myrtaceae > Eucalyptus > Eucalyptus coolabah. Next base: position 9,909,223 of record CM024622.1, read on the forward strand.
GAGGATCAAATGAAGGAAAAGTACCCTTACTTATTTCAAGATGGCGTGAGTGGTGTTTGAATTTCGAGGACGAAATTCTCTAAGGAGGGAGAATTGTGGCATCCCAAAATTCAGAGCCAAGCCATAAGGTGTGTTAAAGTCTTTAATTAGGTGATAAAAATTTACATGGCTTATGCTTTAGCCATTAATCTTTTAATTAGATGATTTGTGCATATGATTGTGAGAATTTAAATTCGACACATCAATAATTTATGCTTGGCCATAAGATTTATAAATTTAAAATCTCAATAGACAAAATGTCCCAAGACTTTGGCCAAGATGAAAATTGAAGTTGGAAAATATTTGTAGAAGAATTTCAAAAAAAAATAAGAGAGGAAAGAGGGTTAATTTTAGGAATGGGCCTTAAGCCCATTTGGCCTAAGCCTTTAATGGGCCAAGATGAGCGGCCCAAGAGGGGAAGTCGACCGGCCCAATGGAGGCCCAAGAGAAGTGGCCGGATGGCGCAAAAGCCCAAGCCCAAGAAGCCCAAATTCAATTCAAAATTCAATGTGACAAGTGGCAAAGGGGAAGGCCATGCATTGGCCATGGTTGAGGTGAAACAATCATTGCAAATGATGAGCTCTAGGGGGGTATAAGAAGGGAGAGAGAGAGAGTGACCGGCCATTTTGTTCGCCCAAGGAGAGAGAGAGTGAGAGAGGTGTGCGAGAGAGGAGGAGCGGCCGAGAGAGAGAGGAAGGAGGGAGTCGCCGTCGCCACCGTGCCCGTCCGCCATACGCCGTCGATTGTTCATCCTAGAGGCAAGTGGAGTCCTCTAGCTTCTCTTGCATGTTTGTATGGTTGTTTGCATGTTAGATTTTGGGTGTTTAAGTGAGAAAAACCGAGGTAAGGTTGGCTTGTTCTTAAATCGTGTGACTGTTCTTGCTCGGATTGTGTGAGTCAGTAACTTGTTTGAGCTTGCATGTATGTTTGGAGTCCGATTTTGGCTTCGATGACTTCATTAAAGTTGTAGCTAACATCTTTTACTATAACATACTGAAATTTCGTGAAAAATTATGGAGATTTGAGGGGTTAAAGTCGTATCTTACGGACACCTCAGATCTGGAGAGTTTTTACTAACCTTTTGCTGGATTTATGGTTGTATGTTGGTTTTTGTTGAGAATCTTACTTCGATGTCTTCATGAAAGTTGTAGGGAACATCCTAAAATACAACATACTCAAATTTGAAGTGAAAAGAAGAAGTATAGCTTGGTAAATCGACTAGATCTTGAAGACGATGATTCTGGTGAAGTATTCCGAGACACCCGAGACTTAAAGGACTAAAATGAGGACTATAATCTGGTTATTTGACCTAGATCTCTTCATGAAACTTGTAAAGGACACCGTGATACATAACATATCCAAATTCCAGAGGAAATGAAAGAGAATAGATGGGTGAAATCTTAATATTTCGGAGATGGAAGCACTGGACGATGCGGTAATAGATCCAGAAGCTTCGTGAGGTTGAATAAAATAATCTATAAGTAATCTGGCTTGGAGTTCTTCATGAATGTTGTGCGAAAATGTCTTGGCCATAATCCAGTAAAATTTTATAATTTTTGGAGGCCATATGGATATTTTAATTGAATTTATTCGGAAACCATGCATTCTGGTTTTATCCGAGAAGCATAGGATGTTTTGGGAAAATTATGAGATTTTGTAAAAATTCAATGTGGCCATGAATTTTGCAAGTAATTATCATCCTATGGGTTTGTTTAATAATTTCTTGAATTTTGATAATTTTGGGAATTTATAGTTATTTAAAAAATAATAAATAAATAAATAAATATAAATAAAATAAAATAAATGAATAAAAAGGAATTATTTCATTGGCCATAGATTCCATTCAATTAATTCATGTTGCATGTGAAATAAAGCTTCGATATGTCGATGATATTGAATTGAGATGCACGTATGATAAAGCTTTGATATGTCTATGATATTGAATTGAGATGCACATGTGAATAAGCCTTGATATGTCTATAGTATTGAATTGAGGTGCACATGTGATAAAGCCTTGATATGTCTATGATATTGAATTGAGATGCATATGTGATAAAGTCTTGGCATATGTATGGCAATTGAATCAATGCATGTGTGAATGTCATGCCTACTATGATTTGTTTGATATCATGCCATGTGCCATGTTAAAATGTGAATAAAATACTGGTAAACATGGATGATGGTAAATGAGGAGATGGTTGTGATGGCGGATGATGCTCGGAATGTATAGAGATACATTGCCGAAATTCCCGGGTGATTCAAGATGCCCGGAATGTGGGGGCCGGAAGCCCGTCGAGGTCTTTGCCCGAAGGGAATGCCTCGCGATACCGGGATTGGGGTGCGAGATGCCTAGCTAGAAAGGTAAAGGCCGGAAGCCCTGTCGGAGGTTTCTGCCCAAAGGGAATGCCTCGTGATGCTAGTTGAGATGCGAGATGCCCAGAATGTGGGGGGCCGGATGCCTGGTGGCCTGGGAGGCTAAATGCCGGGGAACCTCGGAGATCTTTGCCCGAGGGGATGATGAAATTGATGATTTGAGAAATGGGTGATGTGGTGATCAATTGAAAAGTAAAAGTGGAAATTAAACCATGATATGGTATGCATGATGATATGCATGATGATGATAATGATATGTGATGTGAAATAACGATGATCACCCATGATGATATGATATGCATGATGATATGCATGATGATGATGATCATGATATGATATGCATGATGATATAAATGATGATGATGATGATATGGCATGCATGATGATAATGATGATGGTATATGATATGACATGTGTAATGTGATGATGTCATGATGATGATGATATGTATGATACGATGATGGTACACGTGTATGTGTTATAAATTGATATGATGATGCATGATAGTATGCGCATGGCTTCAAGGTAAGTTACGCCTGCAATGCATGTATGATATGCCTGATGCATTGAGTTGCTATTGGATTTCCCTATCTGCTGAGTGGTTGTACTCACCCCTTTTGGGGATAACATTTCAGATTAGCCAGTATGCCGCTTCCTGCCGTCACAAGAGGTACATTTTACGGGTTACCGTCCGACGTTGAGGTAGAGTGTGAGGAGTTCGGCTATCCTTCCGTGCTTGGACTCACCTACATTCGCGTACGCTGTCTTGTCATGTACGACATAGGCTTGGCTGGGGGCCTAGTTGTTCGGGAGTTTATTTTTGTTCACGTTCGCCGCGATGGGGTGATGAGAGGGATGCTGCCACCACCACCGCCTGACGCACCGGACTGACTGTGAGACCTGAGCGTGACGAGTAGGGGCTGTGTTTTTTTTGGGATCGTTAGCCGACACTTATGATGGGGGGATTATACACGTGTGATGTAGAGGGTCGATGGTTCTTTTTGAGGTTTTAGGCTGGACATGGCAGAGTCCTAGCTTTTCCTTGTTATGTACCGATCCAAGAGTAGTCCCATCATTGAAAATATATGTAAATAAAGTGTCGTCGCTATTTATAATATCCTGATGTTTAGTGGTGTGTATTTGTATCATGGTTGGTAGGGGAGAGACGTGATATTTAATTTGCTTCGCTAATAAGTCGCGCCTGGGACCATTTTGTTTTTTAAAAAAATGTGTCTATGAATTAAGTCGCGTCTTCTAAGGAGAAAGGTAATAAGGAGTAACATTGGCGCTGGTGACGACTGCGAAGGGTTGGGGTGTCACAATAGGCCACCGTAGTTTCAGAACAATTTTTTTTTCAAGTTGAAGAGCAACCAACTTTGCCCTTAAATCAATGTTGATTGAGTTGGGGAAATCGAAATCCTTTGTTCAAAGGTTTATGACCCCTCTCTTCAACATCTCGGGTATAAACTCTTTTGTGCTCCTTAGAACGAAATAATCTCGTTCTCTCCAAGAACATTAGCAATAACACCCATTATGGGTTTGAAATTTGAATAAAACCGCTCATCATCATCCTTGTTTTCAGGATGCTCGTAACTAAGCCTAGGGTTAGAAGGAAAATAAAGAAAGGCTTTGTCTCGCCGATCCTTTCGGCGCTATACCCAATTGTTCCATTGTTCTTAAGAACACAGTCTCCTTCCTATGCCCGTGTCCTTTTAGGAAATTAGTAATAAAATTCATGGGAGAACCACCTGCTTTAGATAACTCTAATGCTTATAAAGAACTTGGGGTGTCAAAGTTTGGAGAGGAACCGCATCTTGCTCGACTTCGCTTCCAATGGTTGGCGTGGAGGATTCTATGTAAAGTTATTCAAAGAGTTTTGTGGAGATTGCTGTGGAGAGTCTTCTTCAATGAGATCAAAATGCACGGTCCTTCGGCATGCTTCTCGAACCTTGACTAGCAATCCGAGATGATTTCCTTTGGAACGACATAGATCCAGACTTTGAAGATTTTGAAGACGTGTTTGAGTGAAAAGATGGAAACTTACGAAGGGTTTTGAGAGTAAGAACGAGAGTGAGAGTGAATCGATATTCTAGGGTTTTGAGAAGATGTGATTGAAAGAAATACTAGAAGGTGTTTTAATGAAAATGAAACGTCACATCAAAAGGGGTATACGAAACGTCATAAGAAGGAAAATTGCCTTTTCAAAACACATTTTAAAAAGGTAACTGCTAAAGATTTGAAATCCGAAAATTACCAATAAAATAGTAATTTCTAAAAATAAAATAGGCAAGCGACGATTCAAATAATCATACATTTTCATACCAAGAATAAAATACTTGGATTCGAGATTTTTCAACTGCGGTAGCTTCTTGAAGTCCTAAGTCTGACCATCTTCAGACTTTAGTCAAAAGGAGAAACAATATTCATGTACTTTATACACATGGCGTCTTGAGAATTGCATGGCATCCCATACTACCATGCAACTCTTGAGATCAAGCTTTCAAATTATTATTGCTGCTCAGGACCCAAGGCCAACCCAAAGGTTCACAGTTATCTAGTGTCACGCCCGAACCTCGAGCACGCGCACATCTCTCGTGGTCGATCAAATAGCGACGTTCCTAAGATGCGTTGCCAACCCAATCGTTTCTTGCACATGTAGAAGCGAAAATAACAATCCCCACACAATAATCAACATGGGATAGAAAAGCAAGACAACCAATTTAAACATACTTTATAGACAAACTAGGTCAGCCATACAAAGTTATATACAGGAGGTTAAGATCCAAAAAGAACTACCAAACTAACCCTACCCCGGACCCTCCTACTTGGGATCCGGGTCCACTACAACACCGTCATGAATGTCGATGTCTAGTGGGTCAGCTACCTCCTCTACTTTGGGCTCCTACTCATCCTCAGGCAATTGGTTCTCCGCGATATTTGCAATAATATCGGCGTCCACGACAGGGTCGAGTACCACATCACCCTCACCCTCAACGGTAGGTCCGTCGAAACCATCCACAGGACCCTCCCTAACCCCGCCAACCCCATGACGAAACCACGCTTTGAATCGATGAGGTACCAACTGAGGTTGGCCCTCATCGACTTAGATTATGGTCACGACGAGCTTGCAGGTCCAAGGATTCCCAGGGACAAGGAAGACAGTACGCTCGGTATCGGCCTCTCACGGCTACCCAAAACGAACTGCTGCACCTCCATTTAAGGTCCTATAAAATTGTAAACCATGACGAGGTGAAACGATGTCTCAGCGAGTCTATACCCTAAACCTCGATAGGGACGATAATACACCTAAGCACACATCATATGAGACTTACCTCACATCAGCATCTCCCTACATATTAGTACAACTCATATACATATGCATATAGTAAATGTACTTAGTAATTGGAACACTTTAACTCATATGTCAATCAATCACAGGAGTCCATTATAAGGCCAAATCATTATGACACTTTTTATGCCACACAATTTCGTCCCATAATCAGGTGCGGTTATATTTCACTCAGTCAAGCATTCCAATTAATTACGACTCAACAGCCATGGCCAACTCAATAGTCGACAATCATCCGGCATAATCGGGCATTATCTCGCCCTATCGAGCATGGCAACATCTACATCTAGACTGCATTTCCGAATGAGCATCGGCTCGGCCTCCACTACAACCGGCATCCGTTGACAAGGGACATTCCCGAAGGAATATCGTCCGGCATAAACGCTTGTGACGGGTTCTCATAACGATCACACGCACATCCATATCCAGCCAAGAACATCGTGCTTTGCACTCAAATGCCTCAATTTCAAATAATGTACTTGGCCTATTTTCTTCATATTAAAAACACCTGGTAAAATAAGTGTGCGTGGTCACACGATCGGATTGAATCATAAAACGTGATATCATCACTTTTAAAAATCCCACGATTTTATATGGTACTTAAAAACATTGTTTTGGCGTCAAAATCCGACACCTGGTATTTTTTAATTAAATACCAAAGTTTCATATTTTTTAAATAATAAATCAAAATCATCAATTAGCATCTAATTGCATAATTTAACACTCAATTGCACAAACCAACTACACCACGACGATCAACACAAAATTCGACGACCGATTATCTCGGTATAATTTACCAAAAATAATAAATAATTAAATAAATTACATTTAATTAAATAAATTACAAAATAATTAAATTAAACTACTAATTAATCTATTTATACTAATCTAACCACCTAATAACTAATTAACTAATCTACTAAGCGAACTAATCTAATCTAACCACCTAATAGCTAATTAGACAAACTAACCAATCCTACTAACTTAGGCATAAAACTAATTACCACTAATTACCACTAATCTCTAATTAAACTACTAATCCACCTTTAAGCATGACTAGCACCCTAATTAGAGTTTAGGACATAAACTCACAGGATTAGCAAATAAACCAATTCACGATGACGACAACGCGAAGGCGAGCAAGACTTGGGCCTACGGCGACACCAAGGAGATCCGGGAGGGCCCGAAAACGGCCAAGCAAGCCTTAGCCCACAACTGAGGTTTGCTTCTGTTTTGGGCCGGACCAAAGGGAGTAGAGGGCTGGAAATGGGCTGGACTGGCGTGAGAACGGGCAAGGGTGCTGGAGCAGCGACGTCAGTGGCTGCGATGGCAACTCGAGGATTGCTACGGGCGACCAAGCGTCGTGGGCTGGCGCGGGCTAGGGACGCAGAACACGGTGGTTGCACAAGACAGGATCGTGGGCAAAGACAGGCAGCTAGGACGGATGGCGAGGGGGCTAGGTTGTGGCTTGCGGGCTGCCTGCTGGTTTGGTAAGGTGTTGGAGGTGGCTTGGAAGCTATGGAAATGAGGTTTCGCTAGTGTAAGTGAAGAAGAAGCTGCTACGAGGAAGGATGGAACAAGAGGCCTTAAAAGTCCACCAAAATATCCTAAATACTTTAGTAATAAGCCACAAAGTCTTCAGCCTTGATCCACAACCAATTCCCTTCCCAATCTTCTCCAACAAGCCAAGTTGATGGCCAAAAGTTGTAGCTCTTCTTATGACATCCTGAAATTTTAGTCCTATTTTCAATTTAATAAATCAGGTCTCTCATCAACGCGCTTATAGTGCTATTCTCTGAGCCGATCACTCATGAGATAACTAGACTATTTGGAGAAGCCATTAAAGGATTTTAATGCAATAGACTTGAGAATTCGACTAAAAATCGGCTACTTGACCGTGCTCATCTGCAGAGATTATTACGGCACAATTAAAAATCGATTAGAGATTGAATATAGGTTGATTCGACTAAAAAATGTGATTAAGTATAGGTGATTCCACCAAATTGTAAAATTCTGGTCGATCGGCACTAGACTAATCTTTCTGTCGTTTTGGTACCATGTGTCCGCATTTAAAATCTTGAGATTTTCACGACCACCGAGAATTGTCAATGTGTCGAAGATGTATGTTATGGCTCGAAAATAATCAACCACGGATCAATTACACTAAAAATTTCTAAAACCGCCCGGTAGACTAGGTCATACTAAAATCACACCAAATTAAAATTAACCGCGAATTTGAATCCGATTTCAGAAATTGAAAATTCTATCATGTCACGAGTCATTTTAGGAACATCAACTCACCCTCCGAAGATTTTTTCGCAAATCAAGATTTTTGGTGGAAACTCAATTTAAGGCTGTTTTCAACCGGAAAATTCAGGGGACCATTTTTTTATCGCGTTTTTGGGATGCAAGTTGGTTCTATTGGTGAGGAAAAATGTTAGTTTGATCGCAAACACCTTGGTGGATTTTATATGACCGAATTTGGCTTAAATTGATTAGGATTTTGTTCAATTGGAGAGGGAATGCTTTAAAATTCGTAGCTCCATGGTCCTCCACACTTTTGGACCACTTCCTTGGCTTCTTAAGGAAGCTCTATGGCTACAAGTGGCTGAGGAAGTTAGCCAGCCATGGTGGGTCTTAGTCAAGTGGACAAGAGGATAGTTTGAGGTCAAGGTGGCCCCCTCCAAAGGCTGCTGTCCCCCTTCTTCTCCATTCAGTCGACTTCTCCATTTCCAGACCAGAGAACTCCAAAGTTGCAAAAGAAAACCGGAAGAGAGCCCCCTTGCCGTCGAGCAGCCCGTCGGAGCTATTGAACGCTCGTTGCTGCCACCGCGAGCCCCACGTAAATCATGCTAGTCCCATGCGTCGTTTCGCCTCTTTCGCGTCTAGCCCATCCCTAAACCTACCCAACCACCGTTGCTAGCCGTTCCCATCGCTTGGGCCACCGTACATCACTGTCCACCTCCGCCCGACCTACTGCAGCCCATCCACCTGTCCCGTGCCGTTTCTAGCCCAGCCAACCTTTGTCCAACCTCCTTCGGCCCATTGACCAGAATCAAAGTCTAGCAAGAAGCCGTGGGCTTTGGTGCCTATTTCCAAACCCTTCCCGGCCTCATAGGATGCCCTAGCCAGAGTTTGTTGTCCGTCTCCACCTCGCCGTCGCCGTGAACTCATCGAATTTCAAAATCGGTGAGTTTACTCACTAATCTCCGATATCTCATGTGTGCTTAGGCAGCTTTTAGATGTACTTCCTTCCTAGTCGGAGCTTAGGAGGTGAACTCGCTGAAACTTTGTCTCACCCCGTTATAGAATAACATTTACAGGTCCTTAGATGGTTGTACCTCCCAAATGTTTTGGCCAATTGAAGAAGGTCACCAAACAGCACTCTCAAATTCCCCTCCTTGGGAGCCAAGGAGCTTGGGTCTACGAACTCGTAAGATCCACTGTCTGGGTTGATGCGAGTCTACCCCATAATGTACCCCATAAATTCATATCGTGGTATTGTCACAAGCAAAATGGATCAAAGAAGGCTCCCTTCCAAAGTCCGAGATTCCTAAATCGGTATTGGAGATCACTTTTAGCAAGGGTGCGATTGACCCTCCCGATGGTTCGGTGGTAGACTCGGATCTTTCGGATCTAGAGTCCCTAGAGTATTTCATTGAAGACTCGAACGCTAAGAGGATCTGTAGCCCTTTACCCCTTTTTGTAGACCTTGTATATATCGGCTAATATTGTATATGACTAGTTTGATATGTATATAAGTGTGTTGTGGTTTTAAAAATTTGTGGTCCTGCTTTTCTATTCCATCTTTTTGTTCTCTGGGGATTTATTATTCGCTTCCGCATGTGCATTAGAATGAATGGGTCAGCGACGCATCCTGGGATGTTGCAAATTAATCGACCACCGAGGGATGGGCACGTGCTCGGAGGATTGGGGCGTGATACCCCTAGCCTATGAATTTCACCAATTTCCCCTCCAAATCAACTCAATTTCACACCAAGTAACTTCAATTCAATGGCCAATAATGCCAAGGCCAGCGACCCTTGGATGTCTTAACTGTGTGATATGCCTTGGAATGAGATTCCCATGGCTAGCGTCTTGAAAGTGACTCGAGCAAACAAGTGTTCTGGTGTAAATCCAAATTAAGGGCGGAAAAATGATCACATGAAAAACTAAATCCACGAGGTGTATGACTTCGTGTGTAAATTGCACGGTGTCGTGCTTGAAATATGAGTAGGGATCGTGTGTGTGGATCCGACATAGTCTGCTTGCCTTGTCTGATTCATATGAATGCGATATGCTTTGCTAATAAATATTGGATGAATTGGTTTATTTGTTTTCTAGTTCATGCGTATTGCAAGAATCGGGTTGCTTGTTCTTGGACTATGTTTTCCACAAGCGGTGGGCGGATCGTGTAGTCTATGGCCTAGTTGCTTCTCTTATTGGGCGTTGCTCACACCTTACATTTTTTCAGATCGCTAAGATGGATGTCTCTGGTGGCACGATACAGAGCGATTGCCTATATATATGTTTTGTTCCAGGATGTGCCAGACCTGGATACGAGCTTGTTCTTCACTCGTTACGAAACCATTCTTTGGATGGACGATGGACGCTTGGAGTGGATCCATATGCGCTTCATCTCATGGTTTCTCAACCATGAGGGTGAGCACTTCGGACTGATCCGTTTTGGAGGTGACGGACTGGATTCTAGGGCAGCTGGCGCCTTGGAGTTGAAGCGCTGGGGTGGTAGTTAGTAGTTTTTTTTTTTTGTATAGATGGGGAATCGTCAAGTAGAGGAGATAGGGAACCATTTTGGCCATTCCCAGGCGTTTTGGTGCATACCCCTTGGATTTATGGTTATGTGAATAAAAAATGCAAATGTAAATTTTCCCATGTACGTAAGCTGATGATGGAAATGAGAAATGCAAGTAAGGGTTATGCCATCTTCTCTTGCGCGTGTTCAATTCATGTTATAAATACTAACCTTTATAAAAGATTTTTGCTTGAGTGATGACTCTAATTAAATAAAATACAGGTCTAGAAAGTGATGGACTACGACGTCACAAGCCTAGATTGGCAAGCCGACTACCCTCACCCTAAATAGCACCAACACGTCATACTGACATGTGATACGATATGTCGACACGTCATTTTTCAAAAATAGATAATTTCGACACGTTGTGACATATTTATATATTAAATAAATATTTTATATTTTTAATTAATTTGATTTGAATTCACAAATAAATAAATAATAAAAAGAGCTTATAATGAATTTACACTAATAATATTAATAAATCTATTTATAGGAAATTCAAAGATATATTTCTAATTTTAATAAAAAGTATTAATGAAACTAACAACTAACAAAAGATTAGAATTAACTTATTTATATAAATCTATTATATTTGATAACAATTAAAATTTATTATTATTTAATATTTCAGTATTTTAATTTTTTGAAATAACTTTTTCTAACAAAAAGAAGTCCCCCAAAAAAAAAAAACCACCACCCCCAAACCCTTCTCCCCACGGACCAAAACCCCTCCCCCACACAAAAACCCCTCATAAAAACCGCAATCCCTCCAAAACCCCCTCACAGAAACCGCCGTCCCTCCAAAATCCCCTTCCCCAGACACAAAAACCCCTCACATAAACCACCATCCCCCAAAACCCCCTTCCCCACACACAAAAACCGCCATTCCACCACTCCACCAAAACCCCCGGTTCCGCCCCCGGTTTCTCCCTTCCCTTAAAAATTAAAATCATCCTCTCAGCCATCCCTCCTCACCAGAATCCCCATTTTAATATTTTTTCCATCTACTCTTCTTGATAAAAGTTAAAACCCTCCTTCACGACCCCCTATTCCTCCTCCTCGCCTGATTCTCTTCATCTTGACCTCTACTTTCTCGATCATCTCATCACAATCGCTTGCCGCCACGCCTGCGGCTGGCCACGCCATCGCCTCCGTAGCCTCACCTCTGCTCCCTCACCGTTGCATCCATCTTCCATCGCCTTCTTTAACAATTTCTCTACCTTCACACTTGCGGACCCACCCTTGAAGCCACCATGCTTCTCACAATTTCCAAACACACAAGTTGAAGTGTGTCGGAAAAAGAGTTGATCACATGTCGGATTTTTAACACGCGGGTCCGAACGTGTCCGAGCGTGTCGGACACGTTCAGGATATCCGACACGACATGGAAGCTCCTATAACATGTCCGTGCATCATAGCCCTCCCCAACCTAACTAGAAAAGAAAAGAAAAAACGTAAAGAATGAAAAGAGAAGAAAAAAAGGAAAATAAATCAAAATAATAATTTTTTAAAATATAACAAAAAATTATCTATGTTAATGTCAATTGTGTTACGTGAAACAGTTAATGTCAATATCGGTGATTTCTAGCAAAAATTGCTCGAATAAATTCAATTAGCAAAACGGGACTTAATTGGTACTATTAAAAGATTTAAGATTAAATTGACAAAAAAAATTCAATATGTTAAAAGAATTTTTAATTTAATACGTTTAAAATTTTTAGATAACTTTCATTCGTACCTTTTATAAAAAATAAAAAAAAAACTTTTTAGATAGCTTTTCCCTATTTCTTTATCCAACTTGTATTTACTAATTAAAAACAAAAGAATATGCTTGTTTTTTATCCATTGACTCAACCACTATCCAAGACAGGTCAATAATAATTCGAGTCACCTAGCGCGCTCAATTGCCCAAAACGCCCATCACCGGCATCACTCCTTATTCCACCAATCACAGCCGCTCGATGTTAAGACTCATTGGGGACTCACGTGATTGACGATTGTGATCATTTAGGCTTGTGTTCCATTGCCCCCACCGAGCGGTCATCGAAGGGATATTTGAGTAAACTTAGACCGACTCCATTTGGCCTATATCTACCCTTTCCCATCCAAACCGTCAACAAGTGCATTTTGCCGAGAGGAGCTCGCATAGAAGAACGTTCGCATTTACACACAGACCATGATGGAAAGCGATTTCGGCATCATGAAGGCAGTGATAAAGGACGCCTTGTCTGTATCCATCGAAGCTCGTGAGAAACCAGAGAAGCTAAATATTCGCAGCAGCTCTTCGCAGGTTATCGTGGCCTTCCCTGAATCATGGTCTCCGGAGGACTGGTCCTGTAAAGACAGCAAAGCCAAGCCTTTCGGAGAGACCGAGATCGACCCTGTGAAGTTCCCTTCTCTCAGGAGGATCTACAAAGATGAGGTCGCCACAGTCAATGGAGCATTCATGGCACGATTCGTTCGGATTCTGGAGGACAGTAGTCGAACTTTACGCAAGGAGGTATTCTTGAATCTCGAATGATGCTCTGTTTCCTCAGTTGTTTACATGTGTCGAAGAGTCATGGTATTTCTCAGAGCATTTTTTAGTTTCGTGTTGAAGCTTAGAAAACTTAAGTAGTGCCTTCAAGGAGTGCCTTCCTATGTCCAGTTCAGTCCACACAAACTCTCACTGGAACACAATGGGTCGGCAACTAGAGCTTGCGCACTCATTTGCTCACAGCCACACCCTCTACCATTGAAACTCTCATCAAGTTCTCTAATTTCCTCAAGTCATAGTATGTGATGAAGATTTAGGCATTTAGATCGCATAACAAGCGCGTTTGGGTTTGCTTCAGTTTGCAATTTACCGTACGTGGTCATCAGCATTTACATTGTAAAAGTTAATCTCCCGTCGGTAATCATATATGATTATGTGGGGTTTGTGCAGACTTTTTTATACATGTAGTCTCCATTAATTGGAATTCAAGGAACACTCTCTCCAAGTCTATAAGACAATAACTATAATATAGAAGGTTGAGTTTAAATCTCTCTCAGCCTATCATTAGCAGTAAAGATGTACATCATTGACCGAGCATCATTGAAGCAAAAACTAAACAGTCAGAAATAAACCCGAATTTTTCTTTGATATTCAGGTAGAAAAGGCAAAGAACGAGAATAAGCAGATGATATTTACAGGCCATTCATCCGGCGGTCCGATCGCGATTTTTGCAACTGTTTGGTTCCTTGAGGAGCACAAAAGATCACTGAAAAAGGAGACTCCCCGTGTTTTCTGTTTAACATTTGCATCCCCACTAACCACTGACCGCACCTTTTGCCATGCCATCGGGCGTGAGGGTTGGTCTGATTACTTTGTCCACTTCGTTATGAAACTCGACATCATTCCCAGGATTCTACTCGCTCCTTCCTCCTCTGTGGAGGGGTTGCTAAGAGAAATTCACGATTTCATGAACCCCCATCACAAACCCAGTTTAAAAGACTTGATTCCTTCTTTTGTGAATGTGAGGAAGAACGCATCGTCCGTTGCAAACCATGCAGCTTGTGCACTAACGGGAAGCAAACATACGTTGTTTGACACCATGTCTAGATTCATCAAGCTAAGCCCTTACAGACCGTGTGGGAAGTATGTCTTTTGCACTGAGACCCACGTGTTGGTGGTTGTGGAAAACCCGGATGCTGTTCTTCAACTGTTGTTTTACTCTTTACACATGAAGTCTGATCCAGAGCTTAAGAAGATAGCAGAGGAAAGCTTAAAGGCATGTTGGAGATATAAAGAGGCATTGGATAAAAGCTTGGCTAAGCCCACTGTAGTTTCGTTGGACCTCCAAGAATTACCTCTCAGCTCAAATGATGACACACTAAACGACCTTAACCTGGTATAGTCGATATTTCATCTGGACCCAGGATTTTATATGAAGAATGAACTCTAGTTCCCTGATAATCTCTTAACTTTTCAAGAAAAGATGATTGAATATATCACAAATATATGATTTTCTGATTATAGGGCACATCGGCAAGGCTGTGCCTCCGTGCTGCTGGAGAGTCGGAGAAGAAGAAACTGGATAACCTGCAAGAAATGGAAGACAAGATGGGTGCCATAAATAAAGCCCTCGATGCATTAGAAATTTACAGCAAGGGGGATATTATGATGCTTTCAAATTGCAAAAGGAGGAGGTAGACTTCAGGGCTAACATAAAGAGACTTGAACTGTTAGATATTTGGGGCGAGATTATTGAAATGCTAAGACAAGAGGAGCTCCCAGATATATTTGAGGCAGCAGAAGAATGGGAGGCTCTCGGCACGAGGTTTCGCAGACTTGTGGAGCCAATAGAAATAGCCAACTACTATCGACACTCTAAAGATGATGCGGCAGCTCCTTACATGGACAAAGCAAGGCCAATACGGTACAAATATACTCAAAGATGGCGAGAACACGCTAAGCAGTTGCCGAAAGGTTCATGTGGTGAATCCTGCTTCTGGGCTGAGGTGGAAGAGCTCAACCTTGCGTCTGCTAATGAAAAACGGCAGAAAGCTTTGGAGTTGAAGGAGAAACTGAAACAGTGGCACGAGAAAGGGGAGATTAGGGAGGATGCCTCCTCGAAGGACTCTGCACTTGTAAAATGGCTCCTTGGCAATGACGAAGCGGAGTGCCCCATCGAAAGTTTAATAGAGAGCTAAAGGAGGTTTTGCCTGAAAAACCGGGCCCAGCAACTGGCTGGCATCGTTCAAAGAGGATTGTTACGCTTTGCAGTTGCTTTTCTCTATAAAATTAGTGTTATCAATGATATAAGTTATGCAATATATATATATATATATATATATATATGAAAAATTAATCAAGTTGCTCCAGAGGAGAGCAAGTATAACGGTTCTACATTGGTGAGCCATGAGAGACAAACCGATGGAAATCTCACCAATTTTCACTGATAACGTGGACCTCTTACAAAACCATTGTTGCACTGTTATTCGAATTCAATGCTGGTCCTTGAACCATATCTCGACATACATTTATTTTCGTAACTTATCTCCATCGGTAATTTAAGGACAAAATTTTGTTTTTCATCAAAATATTAACAGAGTATGCTGGATCGGTAAATCGATCTGCGGTGAATGTGTTCAAGTTTCTAAGATAAGTTACACTTTTGGTTCTCGTAGTTTTGTAAATAGTCCCATTCAATCCTAAAGTCCTTCAAATAGCATAATAGAGAGACACGGATAAGCCGAGAAAAGATCCGTTCTCAGTACTGTTAGTTTCTTGGCCACAGAGTACCTAAAGTTACGATTAGACCGTAATACTAAGAACTGATCATGATATTTATACTTCTGCCACCACTCTATCTCCCTTTGTCCAGATAATAAACAATCCTCAAATTAATTTTCCCCACAAAGGCAAATCCGTATGAATCAAGTTTCCACTCACTTTGTTCAACCCAAAAGGACAGAGAAAGAGAATATCACAAATTTAGCTAACCATTACACTATCCAAAATCGGTTGTTTAGCCAACTCATTTTCCTTTTAATGGATTTAGTCAACTTGTTTTGACATAGGGAACACTATTTCTTCTTCACCTAAATCGTCCTAAAATTAGCTAAACATAGAACCAATTCTTTTAATGAACAGACTGCTTAGTGGCCATCAATCAGCAATTGAACTAGCAGAGAACCAAGGGTTTTATGTGAGAACGAAACATGTGGATTTTTGTGGGCTCAAATTTTGTGGCTGAACGTGCGAATTTTTTATAAAGAATTTCGGCTGCACATTTGACTTAGAAGCCGCAAATTAAGCACCGATAGTTTCCGTTTGAGATCTAGATTAGAGGTTATAAACAGGGCATTGAAAGCCTCAGACTTTAAGCTGAGAAAGCTTAACAAACAGAGAGAAAAGAGGGCCGTCGGCGACGGAGAGAAATGAAAGAGTTGAGTGTGTGTTTGTATGAGTGGGTGTTGGGGGAAACAATCGATCGAACAGTAAAAGAATAAACGGAATCAGAAAATAAATTGGATAGTAGATTTTTGTAATTTGGTTGATGTAACCTATCTTCACAAGGATAGCAAAAAGAATTTTACTATAAATCAAGAGGTATAATGGAGATTACAATGACAATCGATTAACTCAAACACTCTCACTATTTCTCAACCCTCAAGTATACTCAATAACTCAAACAGTATTTAATCCCATAATTTTTTACGAAATAATATTTCAATCTCGCTGACAAATAAACAAAATCTCAATACCTGATTTTTCCGCAAAAACAGTCGTCGACTTGATCTTGGTGGAATTAACGAGCAGTGCATCCTCTGCTCCACAAAATGGCTTAACTAATAAAACCCAAGAGAACACGTGTATATTCATGCGGTGGAGAATCTTGGATGAAGCCTTCTGGATATAAATTTCCTTTAATTTCCCCTTGCTTTCCTTGTTGTACCGACTTCAATTAGAATTTAATTTCCTTCTCTTATTTTCTGGCCAAAAGTCTGAGTCCAAGAAACGATCAATATTAGGCCAAAACTTCCTGTCGGATTTCCACAAGCACTTATCTATTGAATTTAGTTCAAATTCAAAATATATTTTAAGATTTACTCTGTGTTTTTATTAATGATGTGAGAAAATAGATTGTAAAAGTGATTGAGCTTTTACGCACAAATAGTGTGTGTCATAGTTGTGTGAGATAATACTTTATTTGGGCGTCATACCTATACCATATTTTGGTATAAGTGTGTTTTGGTAAGAATAGATTTTAAATTAATTCGAGGATTGTTTATTATCAAGACAAAGGGAGATATAGTGGTGGCAGAAGTATAAATATCATGATCAGTTCTTAACATGGGAAAATTCCAAATAAGGGTCTTAATATGTGATTTGATTACATTTTCATTCAAAGGTCTAGGATCACACATGATTAATTGAACAATTTGTGATTGAATTGCAATCCGTTTAATTCTTTACGACAAAGATTACAATTTTCCCATTTATCATTTACGTGCTAGAATTTAATTGGCTCCTACCCATGGAAGAGCCGTTTGATGTTTATATTGTTGAATTTTCTGGCCACAAGGTTAATCTTGGTTCTACGACATTACTATTACTTATCTTAAAGCGAGGACAATATAAAAGAAAAGAAGGTACAAGCTTTACTGCCCATGAACCTGATGAAGAAATAATATAGAAAGACCAAGACCTCTTCTCACCCTAATAATTTATATTTTTATTATTTTGCATCAGAGGTGGGGATTCGATCGTCGCCATAACTCGCTCTCATCTATATCCAGACATGCAAGAAATACTTAAGCAAAGACTCACAATTGCTTAAAGAAGTGGATGGTAAAACCATACAAGCAGATGGACTTGCAGCCAAAATAATTGGAGAACACTCGTAGGTGCATAAGTCGTTCAATTGGATCCACATATTTCGCGGCGTTACTTCCTATTCCTACTACATCTACCAAGCACTATCAGTTCTAATAGAGGAAAGGGCACATGTCAACTCCTTAGAGGCTCCCTCTCCATGCATCAAAATACTTACCACATGGATTAGTAGGCGGTGGGACATATTTCCTATTATTCATGCCAAGCCACCGATTCATGGGCAACGAATATTGACACCACCCAAATTTAATTCTAGTAAAGTTTGTATATATGTGATACTCATAACACCGATATCTATAATTGTCAATTTCCTTCAATCAAATATAGAGGAACCCTAAATTTTTCATTAAATTGACCAACGTAGAGAATATGATGAACCTGAGTGAGCGAGAGTTGGGGAGATAGCCAACGAACGACTGTGAATGACAGCACAACTACGGTGGTGGCCGAGCGACAGCGGGTGAGCAACGGCGAGCAAGCAAACGATGGTGGGTGAGTGAGCTACGGCGGCATCGAGCGAGAATTGTAGTTTGTATGCTATGAACCCTAATTTACTCCCTCTTCAACGACACCGTTTTGGCCATAAAGCAATGCGGCGTCATTTTATAACTAAGTCCACGTGGAATAGCATAAAACGACGTCGTTTCTTATGAAGAAAGGAAAACGGCGGTGTTTTATACCATTCCACGTGGACAGTTTTCTTCAATTTTTGCCACGTCGATTTTTTTTTTTTTAATATAAAAGCCACGTAATCATTTTGGCCGGAATCTCTCGCCGGTAGCATCAAAGTGATCGTTTTTCCTCCGATTTGGCACTTAAGTGATCCAAAATAAAGTTCTGGCACCAAAGTGAGCGCCTTACACAAATTTTGGTACTGATAGTGTACTTACCCCGTCCCTTGTAAGACCGGACCATTTGCAATTAACACATCTGAAGCGATTAATTGCTAGCGAATGCCACAATCTAGTCGAACTTAAAGGGCTCGAGGGATTAATAAACTTGGAAGAATTGGATATCCATGGGTGCAAATCCATTGAAACATTACCAGACCTCTCGTGCTTGGATAAGCTGAAAAGTTTATTCATTGGGCATTGTTGGAAGCTTCGTAATGTTAAGGGCTTGGAGAAAATCGCATATGTGCAAAGACGGTAAAATGAGGGATTCAACAGCAAGGCCTCGGTAAATCGCCCACTTCTGTTTAATTTCGAAGATTTAATGGAATGATGGGAGTCATTTTCGCATGAACTCGCGGAGACCACAGAGCTCCACGAAACAGGCCGTCTTTTCTTCCGGCTATTGAAAGGGATTCTTGGGCATTTGTGGCTGCTTATATCCTGAACACTGTATTACTATTCTTCCCTTCATTTGAACTATATTATTCTCCAAATGTGACCGTTTGATTGTATAGCTCTACCTACAGCATAAGTTGAATTATATCACCTTAGCAGCTTAGGTATGGATCAGTGAATAGATACATGAGCAACGGTAATGTTTTAGAGCACGCAGGGAAAACATTTGTGATTGCGGAGAAGTACGTGCATCGCCACGTTGGAGGCTCATGGCAATTGGAACTTCGATGGGGATTGGGATCGACCTTTCACTAGTCACCCAAAGGTAATGATCTTTCGATATGTACAGTATGCCATGACATTTATATGATTGATCTAATTTCATTGATTTGCAAATCATAACGTTGTACGACAGAGAGCGCCTGAATTGGGGGAGGTGGTCACAATGGGAATAAATGCTGCGAGACCTTACTATGATATGGGCGTTATATCTGGTAACTCGCTCTATCTTGATTTCATGACATTGTCGCATTCTACTATAAGCATTAAGGATAAGACTACGAGAGCTGAGATTGGTTAATTGTTTCAGCTAATGAGAAGAAACTCAATCACGAGAACTTGATGAAGGTCGAGTACCATAAATTTCGAAAAGGACAGCTTCTGCGATGGGTGTGTTTCTGTCCTTAAGAAAGACGGTGCCACAGTGGACAGGGGTTGGATTGTCTCTTGGATGCATAATGAAGAAATGGTTGTGTCCCAGGTTAGGTTTAAGAGTTTCAATGCAATCATCATGTAGCTTTGCCTACTGGTAACGATGTTCGATATGATATCGTGTGATTGATGCACAGAAGTTTGAAGGCGAGCCAGTAGCCAAAATCGCTCTGCCTCAAAGGGCACCCCATGGATTCCTTGTTACCTTCGTCCTGATAACGAATTGATGATGGGGACACCAGATCTCATGTACAAATCATAGTAGGAGGCCGTACTTTTCTCATCAGATAATAGGTTTTTTGCCTTTAGCATGTGATGTTTTTTATAACTTTCTATGTCCAGTTTGTGGTAGTATTTATTGCTTATAAGTAACTGTATCCTCCCGGAAAAGTAAGAGTTAAGAGGAACCGCACGGCTCTTTAAGCTACTGTAATAAAAGTTAGGGAAAATTTCAAATAAGGACCTAAAGTAGAGCCATTTTCTCAAATAAGAATTCAGAGTGGACCTTGTCTTAAAAGTGGCCTAAAGTTGTTAACTTTGTCTCAAATGAGGCCCCAACTCATCGGCTAGCCGAATTTTCGCTGGTGGATTTATTCCAGCGATTAGAGCATGGGCAATTTTGTCCAAAAATTTTAACCGGGTGTAAAATAGGAAAATCAAAGATCCCAAATCAAATTTTAGGGCTCTTCACATATTTTCTTTCTTTCCAACGTTTCTCTTCAATTCTTGGTGCTTATTCATTGTAAATTTTGCTCCTAGCCAAATCTGAGAGAATCGTCTTCGCTCTTGAATTCTCTCTATAAATTTTCTCTCAATTAAATCAGAAAGATTGCAAATTGATTTTGTCCAAAACATTCCATTTTGATCCAAATTAAAGAAGTTAGGTTGAATCCTCTCCCTCTATGTCCCGAGCCTATCCCTGGCCTCCCTTGCTACTCCTCCGGGCTTCTCTCAGCTTGATAGCAGTGACGGTTTCTCCAGTCCCACGCCGAAAAACACGTGAACAGCAAAGATGAAGAAAATGTGTGCAGGAGCGAGAGCAAGAGCAAAGAGGATTGCTCATCGTTTGGGAGCGAACGATGAGGACCTTAACGGAAAGTACGTCGCTGGCGAGATCGTGTTCGAGTTCCCGAACAAAATGGTGTGCCACGCGGACTCCTTCTCCCTCGACCGCCCAATCACTGCCCTCACTGCCGACGACAACCTCATGCACAGAGAGAGTACTTTGTCCTTCCGCTCGATGGCTTCCCGAGCCACAGCAAGGCCATTAAAATGAACAAATGAATGGGTTTGTGTTTGCGAGAGAGAGTGAGAGAGATGTGAATGGAGGATATGAGAGATTGAGGGTTTTGGATCGCAAATACACAAGCTTCTCCCTAATTCGGTTGGGATAAAATTTTACAAAGAGAACTAGTACTGAGAATTGAGGAATGTGGAAAAGAAAGAAAATCTGTGAAGAGCCCTAAAATTTGATTTGAGATCTTTAATTTTCCTATTTTTCACCCGGTTAAAATTTTTGGACAAAATTGCCCATGCTCTAATCGCCGGAAATCCACGGGCGAAAATTCGGCTAGCCAATGAGTTGGGGCCCTCATTTGAGACAAATTTAACAACTTTAGACCCATTTTTAAGACAAGGTCCACTCTAGACCCCTTATTTGAGAAAACGGCTCCATTTTAGGTTCTTATTTGAAATTTTTCCTAAAAGTTATGCATGTGTTAGCACGGCATCGGATGTTTGAGCCATTGAGACTATGTAGGCCTCAATCCACCGACTCTACCACAAGGTCATTGGCTGGAATTTTGCCTACTCATCGAGTTCTAGAATTTCTTCACAGAATTCCCCGGCCATTTTGGATTCATTGATCACACTTACGTGTTGAATTTGACCAAGGGTGAAATGTCGATCAAATTCATGTTATCTGGAAAAATCTTCTGATCTTGTGTAATATTCATTCAAGCATTATAATTTTTACCCTATGCACGGTGGATTCATTCCTTTGAAACTCGAAATGGACCTTTGAAATAGCATGATGTACCATATCATGCTATATATGATAAAAGCAACGACGTTCTTTTTTATTTGGGACATGGAAATCAAAGATACCATATGTGGAGTTGGTTCTGAATTTGAGATTAAGAATGGAGTGACTGTGTAAATGTAGGCAGAGCTAGATGTTGTAATTGCTTTATGAGAGTTTTGGTGTCAAGATAACTCTGGAAAGATGGAGATTCCTCACTGGTACATTACGCAGAAGATTGAACATCATAACACTAGAAACAGAGGGCGCACTTGCAGAGTTCCAGGTCTGGCATAAACTAGGTCCATATTCAGTGATTTGAAGTTCTTTCGCTCCTGAGATAATGTATTTTGATAGCTAGTACAGTTGCTGACTAGATGTCAAAAAGCTGTTTGTCATCGATTCAAATGTCTTTTCTCGTCGTTCTTATAGTAAAATCAAATTCGTTCGCCCTAATCATGAGATTGTTAGCCTTAGTTAATTAAGTACAGAAGTATAGACTAGTATGTTCATCCGCATTACTTGGCATTCTAAATTTGTACGCGGATCTTTGGTTTTGAACTCCATGGCCACTTCAGGTTCTTGTCTCTGCAATTAAAATTGAACTCCATAGTCAGTGTCCATTACTCTTCCAATTCTACAGGAAAGGAAAACAGAGGCACTTTACAGTTTTCTCTTTACTTTTTCCCATTTGTTGAAATAGAACAACAGACACGGACAAACAGCTAGAAGAAAAAAAAAGATTCAAAGAAGAAAGGGATGATCACGAAGTGAATGAAGGGATCCGAGTTGATATATCCGTTGACCGTGGGCGGAGATTCAGGGCTTGTGGAGGTATCTCCCGGCAAGCAAAGCAGCTTCAATGACAACAGAGAGGACGTCGACGACATCCTCAACTAGGCATTTGCTTCCTGTAAACGTTTGGCCTCCCAAGTTCTTGAAGTTGGTCATGCAGTTCAGTAAGTTTTGGCTGCACTCCTGGCTCAAATAGTCATCTGCATAACACCCCGCCAGGTCTCAGTGTCACAACTCCATATATCTAAATGGACGACATGACCTGCTCTATGAGTGAAATAGCAAATTGAACAATCACACAATATGATGTCGTCGCCATCACATCCAAACGCAACATTTGACGAGCCAAAGTATATGTGGAAGTTATTGTCCCGGATCGGCCCATGAGAAAGAGAAAATCTAGACATAGCACTTTTTTTTTTTTTTTAATAAAAGCAAATGTTGATGTTATTGCCAACGTGAGTGCATCTCCTCCCCCACAATCTCCTCCCCAGACCTCATAAAAGTGATTAAAGTTGGCTCATGAATGAAGAGATAATTTAGTCACGTTGTGGAAGAACAGAGCCCTCGCAGGCACATTAATCTTACTCATGTCTCTTTTAGTCCCTTACACCACTTTCTCTATATCCACTCCGTAATATACTTTTTCACAACCGTGAGTCCATGCACGTATAGACAAGTAAAGCTATTGTTCACCAATGAAAATGCTTCCGCATCATCCTCATAAGATTATGTCCATGCAAGTGCGCAGGCAAACGACTAGTTATATCAATCAATTGAATGAAGAAAAGTTGAAAACATCGATGTCGAAACTCACTGTTTTTGGATTGAACGCAGGCGTCAGTGCTTCATGCAGCAAGCATCAAGGCCATCGCAGGGCCTCTCCTCTGGACTTCCACTATACAAGAGCCCACAATACTTGCCATATCTCAGAAATGGAGGCACTGTGTCATTTTCAATAATATTTTCGATTTATGTCAACACTAATTAATCAACCAATGAAAATTAATCGACAATCCTTCATCACACTGCACAAGAAGAATTTTTCTTTTTTCCCAGAGAAGCGCAAGCATCAGTAGATACCTGAGCAGAACTCGGACTCGCATTTTCTGCTACAGTCTTTGCCCTGCGAAAATTATCCATTCACGTAAGAACCAATGCGGGTTTCCTCCTCTTTACTTCTCTTTCGATAGCTTCAAATCAGGGTAATTAGAAAGATTCGAACTCACGACGGAAATCGCAGCGTCTGAGGCCTGAACGCCGACATTGAGGGCGCGGGCGGGGACGCCAGAAAAGCAGAGGACAAACAGGGGAATAAGAGTTATGACAAGAGCTAACTTCGATGGCTGCGGGCTAACCATCGTCACGGCCGGCCTGAGAGAAGCGCTGAAACCGGGGAGCTTCGTTTTGCTTCGAGGCACTGATTCACAAAGAAGAGAGAGAGAGAGAGAGAGAGAGAGAGAGAGAGAGAAGGCGCAGTGAAGAAAGGGAGGGCTGAATTTCTTTTGTCGTGTTTCGGCTCGTGACGTTCTTTTGGAGCCTTGTTCACACTTGTAAGCCGAGCTGGCTGTATAATATATTTATGTTAGAAACACGGTCACGAGTCTGCTGTCGGCGGTTGCTCCACCGGAAACCTGTTGTTGCCGGTCTTCGGTTCTTCGCTCCCGAGCGATTGGATTTTGAGCTTGAAAAAGCAAGAACAACGAAATTGCAAATTTAGGAAAAAGAAACAAAAAGAGAGACTGTGGTGGCCACGGATCGGAGAGGGGAGGAGGCAGAGATGCTGTGCTACCCTTGCTGCCCTCGGTGATGGCGGCAATGCTGCCTTCTCTCTCGCTCTTCATCTCTCTTTTGATGACCTCAATCCAAAAGTAAGTAAAAGAAACAGCCCGAATCAAACCGAACCAATCAATTATAGGCGATAAAGCTGAGACCAAGAGCAACATGGAAGGACGGACCACGAGCTCAGAGCAGAGAGAGCATGGGAATGCAATTGTGCAGAAGTGGTGCACCCAATGCAATCCAGTTTCAAAATTAGATGATCTGATTCCGGGCCAAAAATTGGGAACCTGTCTCTTTGGTCCATTTCTCGATTCCAGAGTGGGAGTCAAACTACTAGAATAACGAATCACCTCTATTTCAATCGTGTGACTTAGTTAAGAGCACTTTTCTTTGGACTTAAATAAAAGCAACAAAATTAAAAATATTATTCAATTTCATTCGATTATGGAGAAAACTACATGTGAATTTATATGTCGAGACATTTGCATATCGTGGAAGCTTCATGTATTTTGAATTAAAAAAGTTGAAAGATATAATTTGTAAAATTTAATTAAATAATAAAACAAAAAGTAAGAACCATCTCAAACGCTTCCCAATTCCAGGATTCAAATTTAGAGAACGGGAAGCTAGCAAGTTCCCGGTAAAAACATGTGATTACAAAGGCCACGTGTTCCTTAATCATGGGGAGCCCACATAAGCGGGTGTAAAATTTGATTTTGACTAGCATTCCTCGTGTAGATATATATTTCTCATCTAGGTACGGATTTGAATGGAACATGTGGGGTTAGGCGGTCGGTCTCATCTCGTGAACGTGACTTTTGAACCCACGCAATACCTAAAAACAGAGGTTACAGAGGATATCCCATTCGCTTCGTAGATTCTTCGGCAAACCCAATTTTTTAATGCCTCTGAATTCCCTGTTGGTGACCGACGTGATTTTAGAAATCGCAGATCATTTTTCAAACTTGTAGACTCAGTCCTTTTGAATTAGAGGAAGGTCGATTTCTTTCCTCAGTTTGTGGACAATCCAAGATCGGCAGATAGGCAATGAAGAAAGATCAGCTGATTGGCCATGATGAAGGCATTTCAAGCCGTGTTTTGTGAAGGGTTGGACACTTCGCTCTCGTAGGGAAGAAAGATGATGAGAGGAGAGTAAAAGCTGGCGAGGTGGACTTGTCGAGGTGCGCTAAAACTGGCCTGGACGCCTCATGACTGCCGCATGATCGAGATATAATCACTATGGTGCAATACCAAATTGATCTCACGATACAGATGTTCATTGTAGTCTCTTCTATTGGATCGCAGATCGTCATTGTAGCCACTAGTTACCAGCTAATATGCTCAGTCGAGTTCTTTAATAATGGATTTTAGTTCGAAGGCAGCATCGCGGAAAGCTGATTTATAAGAGATGTGACTGCCTTTTAGTGTGGTTCTGTTCTTGAAGCAGCTATTTTGCATTGTTCACCTTATTCCGACATGTCACAGCTTGAGACTGGATGTCTATAAATCTGATTCCCGATTTGTCGAGGCAATGCAAGCAAAAAAGTTAAGTTAGATCAACCATGATGCAATTTTTCCTCCTCCTGAAGATTGAGAATCTTGATCGCCTAGGCGCGTTTTAAGCATTTGCATAACATCAACTGATCGTTAACCAACAATCTTCATTCCCAATCATCAGACAATGCCTTCAGCTACTGCTAAGCCTGAAACGACCCAACTTCTCTTGTTGTTACTCAAAGTAGATGTTAACAGCCTTTCAAGTTCAAAGTTAAGATCCATATACTGTGGAACGGGTCAAATGACTCGCTGCAGCAAAAAGAGCTGAGCAATGGATTATCTGCATCTATCCTGGACCGGTGTATCATCGCAGATGTACACATGTACAAAATTATTTCAATGAATGAAAAATTGCAATGCCAATTTTGGTGAGAACCAATCTGACAAGTTAGCTAATACGAATCCCAGGAATACCTGCAAGTAAGAAGCCACGAGCAAATTAGTCGAGGAAAACAGTGCTCGAAACTTGTAGAGCCAGTGATTTTCTGTCACGTACCTGGACCGAGCCAAGAATGTAAATCAGCGAAAACCGCCGACCATGTATTAGCATGTCTTCCACCATGGCAACGGGTATCGTGAGGGAGGCTCCAAGCGACGCCACGAGAGGAGTGGTCCAAACAACACCGAGCGCCCTGTTCGTAATTTACAAGTCTTATTAATCAGATCCAAGAAGGTGGAAGTCGTCGTTTCATCAAGGTATAGCCTCTGAACTAACCAGAAGTAATCGGAGAGGAAACTTCCGGCGAAGCCGTTGGCAAGAACAACTCCCCCCACGGCCGCAGACTGAGGAAAGGCAAATTTGGGCTCTATGTCTAAAGCAATGAGAGGCCAAACTGAAAAAACCCAAGCATTAAAAATTAGTTAAGACACCATTGTTTGAGGAACAGAAAAGTACTTGGTTTTATTGCCACCGGTTCTGTTCAAAATTTTGAAAATCATTAAATAAATCAGCACACCATCATGCGAAAACTTATACTCATGAGGGAGTTGAAATTAGGGATTGATCTTACCAAGCCACCAAAGTGCAAGAAGCGAGAATAGTCCGATCCAACCGAATAGCTTTTGCATGTCCACCCTTTCTCCTTCTTCTCCAGCGTACTTCTTGAGAAGCACTGAAATTTTCATATAAATATCGTTAGCTGCTACATCTCTGTTGAAAATTTTACCCGAAAGAATTAATTTGGAAGACAAAAAGAATGCCGTACCAGCAAATAGTCCATCAGTTGCAGCCGAGAGAATTGCGAAAAGATTTCCTAGAAGAGAGTAGGTTCTGTTGTTGAAGGAACAGATTGAACACAAAAACAAAGACTTAATTAATTGCTGGCAAGTAATTTCAGTCAATACGCCTAATAAAGTACGAATTAAGAGGAAAATGAGCGGAACCCAAGAGCAAACTAAATAGGCAGATAATAATAGGGAAGGATTTACACATATTTATTTTGTTATTACATCAGCTTGATTTGAGTTCCAAAAGAACTATCTCATGAGAATGTCGGATCTCTAATAGGAAACGAGCAGAAAGAAAACGAAATTGTGAAGTCAAAATGAATCTGGAAAACAAAGACTACATACGCAGCTGTGTTGGATTGTGATTGATTGGTACTTGAAGTCTTCCCTAGTGTAGTCATGGCAACTCCGGCTATACTGATAAGGACCGAGATTACTTTTACTACACTTATGGAGTCCTGTCCTAGAAATGCACCAATCAGAAGGGTGAAAAGTCCTGATGTCGAGAACAATATCGTGGTGCTGGCAACGCTCGTTCGTGCGAGTGCAGCATTCATGAAATACTGCAAACAATAATAACATGCTTCAATACTAGGCTTTATCTAAAGAAAGTGCAATTTCCTCTTGGTATTCAACATAATTACTAATTAAGGCTCTCTTGGTCTTTAGATGATGCAGGTCATAAAAACGATCATAGTAAGAACAGACATTGTAATCAACTGATTCTAGCAGAGGATAATAGATGAGTGCCAACTTTATGCAAAATTATATTGAGAAAAGACATGATTTTATAATAGTAAATCAGTACTTCTCTTGCAAGCCCCATAATGATACTTATACCAACTTGAGAAGCTGTGAAAATCACATGCTTTGTATCAGAAAATAAATGATCAGTCACTTAAAAGTAAATTCCCAGTAAAGAACGTTATTGATAGAAACAAAATGGTCTCTTACCTCAGACGCAAACCAAATAGGCGCAAGGATGCAGGCGACTTTGAGGATTTGCTTGCCGTTCAACTTCTCCTCTTGTTCCACAATGATATCATCTTTTTCTTCTGGAACATAGGCCTTTCCCTCCTCAAGTAAATGAAGTTCTTTTCCTGTTGAATCTACCATGGTCAACTTTTCTTGATTTTCCATTTCAATATTACTCTGCTTGCCATTATTTTTGCCGGGAGAATCTGGACCTACAGAGATTGCATCGACTGTCTCTGCACTGTCGCCACTTTCGCTGGTGCGGGATCTTAGGGACTTCAGTAACCAGTCCTTGAAGAATGCTATGGGAAGATAGAACGCCAAGAGTGAAATCCCGAGATAGGTCACTGCAAATGGCTGATCATAGTCCTCGAAAACACCCTGTTGCAAATTTATGTGTTATGCTGGTAAGAGTTACTGCGATGGAGGAACTGATGTTCTTCATATTCAAAAAAAAAAAAAAAAATCCACAGGGAAAGAAAATTAAATTACTGCCTAATAGGATCAGAAATTGAAGCAAGATAAAATAGGCACCTACGGTTCACCGAATAAACAATGTAAACAATTAGGATCGCCAAATAAAACTCTGAAAACAACGTCAAGGTGTGTCACTTATTTAGGCTCTGATCAATAACTCACTTATTTAGGCTCTGATTAATAACTCACTTATTTAATGGAAAGCACATGATGAAACCTGCGCGAGTATAACGAACCTCGCATGCTGAGTTGGCTCTATTTAGATGTATATTCTCATATTAAGGGATGCTTAGCAACGTTAATTAGCTTATTATAAAATGATTAAGCATCATGAGGTGTATTTACTCCCATGTGGAAAGATAAGGACACGGAAGATTATCTGATCAACTTTCGTCTTTCCCAGAACTTCTAAACCATTGGGTAAGCTCCAGGATTTACACATTTGCAAGATCATGATGCATTTTGATTCTTGACCAGATTAGCACATCTTACCACTTCATCATAATGATTGAGCATGGTTTGCTGATTTTTTTTTTATTCTTAGTGCTGCTTCTGTGTAATCCCACTCAACCCACAGATTCACATCCTTTGATTGGAGGATTATGTGTGAGACAAAAACATAATCAAAATGTTCAGCCGCACCCAGAAAAAGAAAGCTCGCCATAACTCAAGAAAGATTGAAGCCATATCTTCTACTTCCTCCTCTTCTTCTTCTTCTTCTTCTTTTTCATTTAGAAGAAAATATAATAGGCATGCAATAATGAATTTCGCACAAACAGAGTGAGAGAGAGAGAGAGAGAGAGAGAGAGAGAGAGAGAGAGAGAGAGAGAGAGAGACTAACCTGAGTGACTTCTGCAGAAGTGACCCACATGATCACAACGGTGATAATGAGAATCAACCCACCTTTATATCTCCAACTCATTTTGCCAATTTTCACAGAAATGAGCTCACGAGCAAAGAAAAACAAAGAAGACAGAAAAGAACCTTGCCCAAAGAAAACGAAACGTTTAAGAGCGGAGAGAGAGAGACAGACAGACAGAGAGTGAAGAGCTGGTTCGTCTTGATGTGGTGACGGTGGAGGGGGAGAGATATCGCTGAGGTTGCATGGGATGGGTACTTATAGAAGAGAAGATTAGATCCCATGCATGAACCACCGAATTAGAAATAAGCAAATATTATTATTATCGTTGGTACTACAGAACACCTTGGGGATGAATTAGATAGTTTCAGTTGTCTACTTCCACCGACTGAGTCAACCGCGTTCTCTCCCCTTCCTCCGAGTTGCCACAGCGTGTCTACGCTCGGCCCCACACCGGGGTCCCAACTCTAACTCTACCTGTCTCCTGTCTTGCTGTGGGACGAAGTAATTTGACCCGATTGAATAAAATGACTGAGACATTGGGGGTTAATTTTACAGCTTAATTAATTGCGGGGGCTGCTATTCGTTTCCTTCTTTACATACCCTCTTGAGGTCGGGGTATGACTAGGTGCTTGGTAAAAGAATGTCAGCATAAGCTTGAACATTTCGATTTTTCAACTAGTGAAAATAATTATCAAAGCTAGGAACGCACATGGTTTTTTGATCTTTAAAGATGTTAGTTATGTATACGTGCCCTCCACGATGTAAAGTACTGCTTATCCAGCTTGACATCACCAATTTTTCTAATACAAAAGATGACAAGTTGCAAAATGAGCACGTTTAACTTAATCAAGTAATTAGTTGTTGTAATTCTCCGTTTGTTCTTTAGATTTATCCAAAAACCCCTGTTCTTCCACTTGGTGATTACGATTTTACCCAATGTCATTTTATTGAAAGCTCATAAATAAATAAAAAAAAGTTACCTTAAAGCATTGTTACCGTGGAATGGTGGATACAAAAACCGCCAAGCTTTCCAAAGGAATGACATCCTTCCTGACGATCGTTCCATGGTTTTGCATCAAATATAAAACTGCCAAGGCTATTTCTTTCTTTCGTTTGGCTCACTAGAAGTGTAAACGAATGGACAAATTTCAGTTCATTTTTGCTTTGACTTCTCGGGAGTCCTTCCAGGAAAGCTTCCCCCTAAATGAAAACTCACTTTCATATTTCCAGCGAGATCTAGGTCTTTTCATTTGGTGGAGCAGTGCATCTGTATCATATCCTTAAAAAAGGACAAAGTTTCCAAAAAGCACACATTTCTTATGTAACAACTCAACTCATTTCACATAAGTCAAATTTTAAATCGAGTACTTAATATAATTACAAGATGATGACCATTTGAGATATATGTTAACTTATATATCACTTGATAGGGCCCCTCTCACTCGATGTAATATTTTGGAATGGTAGAAAACCCCTTCATATTTAAAGCTAATGTCCTCGTAAATTTTAATTCTCGTCCCTCAAAGATATATTTCTTGTCTCTCCACCTTGTCTGAACTATTTTTCCATGATGATCCCTCCTCACCTTCATTGAATCAGATATGAGCTTAATCCATCCACGAACCACACAATTAAAGCTAAAGGAGGTCCTATTTTGATACCCTTTGTGATGATCCCGACTCATTTTTCACACAGTCCATTTCCAAAAGATATTGTCGACGTAGAGTCCCACCAGCAAATGGACATTCTAGTTTCACTCCCACTAGCAAATGTCATTTAATTTCGTGGCGACTCCGGACGAGTCATTGAATATTGATCTTTTTTTTCTTTTTCTGTTTTTCATGGAAGGCAAAAAAAAAGGGAAAGAAAGAACGAAAAGAACAACAAGTAGAGGAAACCCCACCAGCTGAGGGGGACCAACCTGTGACCTCCACAAGAATCTGAAAATTGAAGGACTTTAGGACTTTCCTTCCTCCTACGAGAGTCTCAAAGCATTTCTTGGCTGCTGTGGCTTGGACAGCACCACCCCGAGTCAACAAAAACAGTTGTGAACTCATTCAGTAACAGTAGCACGAGTTTCGGCTCCTCCCCTATGTCATTGCATTCGTCAGGAGTCAACACGTAGTCGTACATCTTCTTTCACACTGCAT
The DNA here is from genome assembly GCA_014182585.1 of Eucalyptus coolabah. Classification (NCBI taxonomy): domain Eukaryota; kingdom Viridiplantae; phylum Streptophyta; class Magnoliopsida; order Myrtales; family Myrtaceae; genus Eucalyptus; species Eucalyptus coolabah. Next base: position 9,941,008 of record CM024622.1, read on the forward strand.
CTTCAAAGGGCAATCGGCAAAATTTAATAATCGAGCACTATCCCGTTTTTATCTGATCGTCTTTTCTTTATCGTTGTCTAGGGTTTCCTTTTGCATTATTTTCTCCCTTCACATTGACCTAATCGTGAAAGTTGAGTGATGCCCATCATCTTCATACGGCCCACCAGTTTCTTTCGTGGATATCCAGGTTATTATCTATGTATTTCTGTCACTGTGTTTAATGGGAAGCAATCTACTATCAGATTTTCGTCACAAATTCCGGCTGAGTAATAATTATTTAACCAGACCAAAATAACACAAAAGACAAAAGAAATCGATCATAATAAGACCCTATTTGTCTTCGAAGGGGAAAGTTTACTTCTTCTATTTTTGGCCAGACGGCGGCATGTATAATGGATGCGGCGTGCTTGACATTACAGATCAGTGTGATCATGCCAACCCCAACCATGAAAAAAAAAAGGGAATTCATTAAGCATACCTGGAGAATTAGATGCCCGCATAATTCTGTGTCTCTTGGCAAAAGTACAAGTTTTGGAAAACTAATACCAGGAATTTGCTCAATAATCAAGTGTTTGAATAAGAGTCCTAAACCTAAAGAACGCGGCTAATCTTGACCTTTGTACTTAATCAATTTCCGTAATGTCTTCTTTCTAAAGTTGTCTATAAGTCTTGTCGGAGCATGTGCGGAGAGGTAGGCTGGATGTCAAGTGATACCTCAGATTGGATCGAGTACCGGTACTGGCCAACCCACCTTGGGTACCTCAGCATCAGCATCAGCATCAGCAGAACAAAGCACAAGAGAGAAGAACGGTGATAATTTTGTTAGGTCCATTGAATCCAAATATTTTGTAGTAGCTGCCAGTAAAACACAAACCCTAAAGCCAAATACTAGTAAATCTAATTGAATCGTAGCATTCTTTTCTTGACCACTATATAATAGGCAAGATCGGTCAATTTCAACTCATTGTACATTGCCTTATCATATGTGCGTGTCCGCTCAATTTACAAAACAAAATGGAATGCATATATTATTACATTATTCGTGGTAAAATCACTACTGGCAACAAATTTTACTGCAGCAAAATTAACATTCGTCACCATGAATTATCAAAAGCAACAAAATATAGTATTTGTGGCCTTACGGTCAACCAAAGGCGACAAATCATTAAATTTGTCGCCTTATAATTAGGGGTGATCAGTTGCCAAGTTGTCCATTTCCCACCCATGAATCGGGAATTGGACCAAAGGGACCAATTCCTAGTTTTTGGAATTGGAAACCAAACCGATGCCCCTTATAATCGAGCCAACTAGTCCGATTAGGTTCCCAGGTGGACTAATGGATTCGATGGCATGTTAATTTTTGTTTGTTTGATTTGTTGTTAATGTTCAAGATGAAATCGAAAATGTTCTTGATAATCAATGCATTTTTGCAATCAGTGAATTATGTGTAATATTGTAGGTTTCCTAAAGCCTTTTCCTAGTTGTGGCAAAATTTGGTTGGAATGAGCAACTACTATTATGTTTTGATTTGTTCTAGTCATCTTACTCACATGCATGAGTAAAATGGGAGTCATGCACCTCGTGTATGTCTGTGCACATGAGTGAAGTCTAAATGGGAGATAGATTAGGGCTTTTTTTGACAGATTTTTAAGAAACGAAACAAAAATAAATAAATAAATAAATAAATAAATCTGTCCAATCTAGGTAGTTTATGGGGATAGTTCCAAACTTGGAACTGGGAACTAGACCAATGCCCTCAAGAATTGCTTAGAAGCAGCCGGTCCGAGCAGTCTTAGTCTGAGCATTTCCTTTAAGGTGACAAAATCAAAATTTCATCATCTTAAGTCAAATTGAAACAACAAAGTTTATACTTGTATTGCCATTGATTCAATCAAAGGTGGGATAATTATGAAATTTTGTCATCTTTTATTAGACCTCAATCAACAAAATCATGGTTTTGTCGCCTTATGTTAGGTTTAGTATGTGATAAAATCCAAACTATCTCGCCATTGAGGAATGCAGATTCGAACCTATGGTGGTAAAAGTAAAAATTTCATCGCTTTAAGGTAAACCTAAAGCGACAAAATCATTTTTTTCGCGGTCTTCAACTATGAACTAAGGCCACAAACTGAGGGTCCTTCTCTTTTGGTCGACCTAAGGCGACAAGCTTCTTTTGGTCGACCTAAGGCGACAAACTTCTGAATTTATCGCCTTTTGTTTACCCTAAGTAGTTTTCATCACGTTTTTTTTTTTTTTTTTTGTAACCGAGGATTCGCCTTGAGCCCCTTTCACTTACGCTAATTGGGATCACACGGCCCTCCGGTACACAGTGGCACCGGTAGACCTCGTCAAAACTATTTGGATGACTATACCTTGGGGAAAGTTGACCCAGCAATCCACTGCCAAGGCCTTCCACTTAAATCGCGATAGCAACGCGGGGATTCAAACTCTTAACCGTATCGAAGCGGAGAGAACGAATACCAACGTGGCTACCCAAAAGCGACAAAAGTAAGTTTCATCACCATTAACTGTAATTCAAGACAACAAACTAATGTCATCTTTGGTGTACCCTAAGGTACTTTTGTCACCGTTAGTATACCCTAAGGTGATAAATGTGAAATTTTTTTGTCGCATTTAGTTGAAATGTCTATGAAATTTATTTTTTTTTTAACAGGGAAAAATATTATCAAATTTTTAATTTCTAGGAAATATAAGTAATAGTTAATTGTGCTTGTTATCACATACAAGTATTTAATACTAACACATAGGTTGCAAAGGAAATTGAATATATATTTCTACTTTGTCAACTAATATAATACATGCGGTATCATTACTAAAATGTAAATATTATATAATATGATTGGATATATTACAAGTGTAATTGTTAGATACAGTTTAACTATTTACATTGATGTATAAGTGAAGCTGGAATAACTATTAATTCGTGTCATAAAAATTACTGGTAAATTTTCAACCACGAGAAACCAAGCAGATTAGTCTTCAGGTTACTCGGAAACTAAGGCAATCAATTGCATGAACTTTTTATTTATTGATATGATAAAATTCTTTTCACTAAACTTGCAAGTTGATTATGAACTTCAAATATTTGTTTACATGAGCTAAATAAAATAGCCATTAGGTTTCCATTATCTTGATGGGGAAAAAGCGACAAAAAATCTCAAATTATGTCCATTGTGAGGTATTTATACTGAATTTCTTTTTTATGATATCAAAAACCCCAAACTATATCTATTGTGATATATTTACTCTAAACTTTTTTGTAACTTAAAAAGCCTTATACTTATATCTACATGACTCATTTACCCTTCGTTAAAGTTCCGTAAAAATGATTTTTCTGCCAAAACATTGTTATTCTTATTTCATTTAAGCTAGGTGGGTGTCATGTCAACGCCATTTATGTTCCATTCTCCAATGAGGTAAATTTTTAACAGCTCTTGATAGATGATAAATGTGTCATACAAATACTACTTTTGGATTTACTACGTTAAAAAAAAAACTAAGATAAACATATTACTTAGCATAATTTGAGATTTTTTTCTTTATATATATATATATATATATATAGAGAGAGAGAGAGAGAGAGAGAGAGAGAGAGAGAGAGAGAGAGAGGAATTGAACAAGTTGCCGGAATTAGACTATGAAGAAACCTTCAGTTCAGTTGTGAAATTGGCCACCTTCAAGCTAAAAGTCATTCTGTCTGATTAATGGTATGATTTGAGAACTATATAAGAAGACATAATCTAAGGGAAAAAGAAGACATGAGAGAGAGAGAGAGAGAGAGAGAGAGAGAGAGAGAGAGAGAGAGAGATCTAATAATTTAATCAACTATAAGTAAATGAATCGCGCTTGTCATTAGGGTCACGAAGCTTCGTTGTGAGGAATAAACTTATACAATTACAACCAACAAAGGGTCATATAGGAAATATCTGGGGTAGGCCTTATTACACCTTCTCCCTCTCCTGTCTCTTTCCCTTTTTCTTTTTACTGGTGGTGTCCCTTTTCCTCCCTTGTGATGTTTTACTATATTTTATTGGAGTGGGTTTTGGATTTGTAAGGCTAATTCTGGATCTCTCAAGTCAAGCATTCGTTCCCCACCCAACCGCGTCAACTAGGAAGCACACTAGGACAACCAAGATCTACATAACATTCATAGGTGCTCGTGACTGATCCGATGTTGGACAGGCTATTTTGAGACCTGCAGATTGATGTAACTCTAGTAATTTCAAACAAAATTGTCGCCAATTGATGGTACAAATAGAGTACATCTAAATAGCGGCTGCGGTGAAACCGGGTGCTACCAAGACCTTAGGAGGATCATATGATTCCCGAAGATGATCTTCGGCGGTCCCCCAATCATAAAAAATATTTTAAAATATATAAAAATATAAAAATATATAAAATAAAAAAAATAGAGTACATTTTATGTCTTTACGGGGTAATTGCAGCTCAATCATATATAGTGTGAATCTATTTTGTGGCAGTAGTCTCTTTTTCACCTTTTGACCCTCGGATATTTATAAAAGGTCAAGAAAACCCTCCTCGCGTTGTTTGGGAGATTAATTTTAACTCTCCACAAAATTTGATTGGGGAAGATTTGAGACCAGCCCTAACAACACATTCAAGGAGTTTCAGTGAGGGACATTTACATGGACCGACCCGAACATTGGATCACATGGACTGTAACTTCGATGCCGCTCGTTGTGGGCCTCAAGAGTTGGGCCCGGCCAGGACCGATACAGCTCATGCCCAGACTGGATCAATTCGCCAAGCATCTTCGGATCGCCAGTGGGTTCGGATTGAATAGTGATACGGTGTTTCTTTTTTTATGTTATTGCTTTGCTTAGTTGTCAAACTCAAAATGGAGTTCGCTTCATTCTTTAAAAGGGTTTTTCCTTTTCGGTTGTTTGCTGGTCGTTAGTTTTTAACTTTTTGACACATTGTGCACCAATATGCTTTTCATTATCAGCTCCTCTGATGCAGTCAAAGTATTGACTGTTTATTGCTTGTCATTTTAATCCATTGCGGCGAGGATGAATACCGTGTGGGGGATTGGGCTTTTTCGCAGCTGTTGATCGTTGACCAATTCATTGTCCTCATCAAGTCATCTGGGCCACTGTCTGGTAGCAACAGTTTTTTCGGCGAGGCGCAAATTGGGGGGCCTCATGAATAAGGTCTTGAACCGTCGATCTATGGACCTGGGCATGGAAATCGACACGTGAGCAACCGTTGGGACTGCCCAAAACGAAAGAAGAAAGATAGTCTAGCTCTCTTGTAACGTTTGCACATATCAACACTGAGTAGAGTATGGTTGAATTCATTTGCATAGCATGTTTGAGTTGTTATCTATAATGTGCTCGCACATTTAGGGATATAGTTCTTGAAATAAAAATTTATCTGTTGGGTTTGACCCACATTTTCTCTTTTTAAGTAATGATTATTTCCATATGTGGTTTTTTCACGCTTCGCATTTCTTCGTGTCAATTGCCTATTTGATAACTGCTTTGATGGGAGATGATTTATACAAGGAATAATACTCACAAGGTCTAACGCAAGCCCTCTCATTCGGAAATATATCATCGTACGAGAGGGGATTGGGTTAGTAGACCGTGCCCATAATATCATCAAATCTCTGTGAATTTCCAATGAACACAAAGTCAAAAATGGCTAGAGGCCTGTTTTATTTTTTATCTCATTTTTTCCACATATGATTTAATTAATGATTGAAATTTTTTTCTTTAATGAGTGATTAAAATCACTATTTTATATCTAACATTTGGTATTAAAACGTATTTAGAGTCTCTACCTTTTTTTTTTGTCGAATTTTGGTTCTTTTTTTTTTTTTTCCGAGGCTTTTAAGATGAACAGCATTTCCGCCATTTTGGGGTCAAAAGGGAAATCACCAAGTCTGGCCAAATTCCAGTGACCCACCGCTCGACTTCGGACCAATATCATCGCACCGCGATGGGGAAGAGTAGCCCTAAGTTAATCCGGCATATGGTGATCGCCAGAGACTAATTGCGCAGCGGAAGTTGCAAGTCAGGGTTTGTGTTTTGGGGAAGTTTTGCTTGATTCAGGCCAATTTCTTGGCCATTTTTGCCGAAACTTGAATCAATATGGTCACGCCGGAATGGTCTCAAAACCTATCAATTATTTTTGAGCTGACCCATCTGGTCAAAGCAAGAATGTTAATCATAAAAACAAAATGTTCGCTCCCCTCACACACAAACCAAATAGGCGCAAGGGTTTTGGTGAGTTTGAGAATTTGCTTGCTGTTCATCTTCTGCTCTTGCTCCACAATGTAATCATCCTTTGCTTCTGAAACAAAGGCCCTTTCCTCTTCGACTAAATGAACTTCTTCGCCTATTGAATCCGCCACACTCAACTTTTCTTGATTTTCCATTTCAATATTACTCTGCTTCCCTTTATTTTTGCCAGATAATCTAGACTTGTGACATCCCGATTTTCCAATTCTATTTTCAATAAATTGAGACGGGCATTTCGTTGGCACGGATATAGTTCTTCTCCTTGAGTCGGCCACTCATGTGAAAACTAATCTATCGGGTGAAGCTGTTAAGAGTTTCTAATGCATCGACTCGAGAATTTGGCCGTAAAGCGACCTTTCGACCGAGCTAATCTGCAAGGGTCATTACGGCACAAATAAAAGTCGATTAGAGACCGGAGATAGGTCGACTAGACAGAGGCATGTGATCGGTGTGGGTGATTCCACCGATTTCACAATTCTTGTCGATCGACACCGGACCGACTTTTCTATCGATTGGGTACCTCGTGTTCGTATTTGAAACCTTGAGATTATGCCGACAACCGAAAGTCGCCAATGTTTCAAAGAGGTACATTGTGGCTTGAGATGATCAACCACAGGTCAAATGCACGAAAATTTCTAAAGGCTACCCGGTAGGTTGGGCCGCGCTAGTATCGTGCCAAAGTGAAATTAACCGTGGAAATTGAGATCGAATTTAGAAATTGGAAGTCTGGATGTGTCACAAATCATTTCAAGATCATTGAATCATCTTTGGAAGATTTTTCATGCAAGCTGAGCTTTCTAGCAAAATAATCAAGAAATGGCTAATTTGGCTCGAGAAGTTAGTAGGCCGCTTTTGGTCGCGCTTTTGGGACTTAAGTTGGTTCTATAGACAAGTAAATATTTGAATTGAAGCATGGTGACATTGGGTTAATTTAATTGAGCTTCAATTGGATGGAATTGATTGAGAGATGATTGAATTAAGTGTACAAAGTTTCATGCCCCAGGCGGAAAAATAAAATGGACCCATTGAATAATGTTGTGGGAGAGGAGATAGTGGAAGATGACATCATGCAGGTGATGTCATGCGATTGAAGCCAAGCGAATGAGAGCTTGACAAGTGGCAAGTGGTAATTGGCTCTCAAAAAGTGGGGCTCTCCCATCATCTTCAACCTTGGGAAGGAGAGAGAAAGAGAAGGAGGAGAGAGAGAGAGGGATTCGGCCGGACCAGCAGCTCGCAGCCCCGACGCCGCTCCTCCGCCGCTCGTCACCGCCGGGTGCGGTGTCGTCGCCGCCTCGCACGACCGTGCGGCGCCGCGCGCGCGCCTCTCCTCGCCTCGCCGTCTCGCTCGACTCCGCCTCGGCCATGCCTTCGTCCGCCCCGCGACCAAGCCCCGTCGACCAGCACGCCCTTGGCCGTTCGCCGTCGCCGAGCCGCCGCCTTGCTCGCCTAAGCCGCCGCCCCTCTTCTCCGCCGTTCCTCCGCCGAATCGCCGCGGATCCGCCCCAACCAGCGGCCCACCGGAAGTTGCAGAAAATGGGTATGCAGCAACTTCGTGGCCCGTTTGGCCGCCTTCCCGAGCCCGGATGCTCGGCCCGCTTTGAGGAAAGTCGATCCTCGCGTCGTCCCCCGTCGTTTTGGTTCGCTCGGTTCGTTAATCGGATGAGTTTAACTCACTAAATCTTGATTGGAGGGTTAATGATGCCCTAAGTGTGCTTAGTCTAAGTTAAGCAAGTTTAGGTGGTTAGATTAGTTTATTTGGTTGAAGATTAGATTAGGATGTTTAATTAAAGTAAAACATGTTTAGTTTAAGGGTTAAGTAGGTTTATTTTTAAAATAAACCTTGATGTGACATAAAGGAATTTACTTTTGATTTATTTAAACATTTCGAAATTATTTAATAATTTAATAATATATCATTATTCGAAATTATTAAAATATGATTATTTAATTATTTTCGGAATAAATTTAATTATTTATTAAATTCGAAAATTTTTTCGACCCTAAATTCTCAGAATTTCGTGCTGGTCGCAAATTCTTGCTGTGTATTCGGATTTTGAAATTGATGGGCGGATATTATAAATTGAAGGTGGATTGCGAAAAATATGAATATTATTATTTAATTAATTTTCGGAATAAATTTAATTATTTATTAAAATTCAAAAATTTCGTTGGGACCTTATTTGCTCGAATTTCGTGTTGATCGCTGTTGTGCATGTAGAAATTGAAATTGATGATTGGTTGTGGCGAATTGAGTGTGATTGTGATTTATGAGGATTCTTTAGAAAACCCTAAGTGTGGGAATTTAAGGGAGATTGACCGTTATATGCCACCTATTAGAGGTCGTGCCCGATGGGGCCGTTATATGCCACCTATTAGAGGTCGTGCCCGATGGGGCCGTTATATGCCACCTATTAGAGGTCGCGCCGATGGGGCCGTTATATGCCACCTATTAGAGGTCGCGCCCGATGGGGCCGTTATATGCCACCTATTAGAGGTCGCGCCGATGGGGCCGTTATATGCCACCTATTAGAGGTCGCGCTCGATGGGGCCGTGATATGCCACCTGTTAAAGGTCGCGCCGAGTAGGGCCGTGATTAAGAGTAATGATTGAATTCTTTGAATTGACATGTAATCGGCCGAGTCGATCGATCGCCGAGACGATCCAAGTGGTTGAATTGTTTGATAATGTGATTGTGCCATGGTTGTTTGGTTATCATAATTGCACGTGGTTGATTTATATAAATTGTGCTAACCTGCGGGGAAGGAACCGAGGCGGGGTAAGTCTTCTATGTGATGTGGCTAGGCCACCCGGGTGTATTTTCTTTCTAATAGGGGTTTAGGGGTTGAACTTGCCGAGACATCGTCTCATCCCGGTTGTGGGATTAAAATTTCAGGTCTCTAGATGGCGGTCGTGGAGGACCCGAAGCCCTAAGTCGGGAAGGTGGAGCAAGTATCGGTGAATGTGTCCTCGCTAGTTGGCTTTAGGATATTTCCCCATTTGCTAAGTTCGGTCTATTTTGTAGACCTGAGTTGTATTTAAACCTATGTGTTTGTGAATGAGTGTTTGGTATTGTAATTGAATGCCTGCTTTTCTATCCTAAGTTAATTGTTGTCAGGGGATTTGATTCGCTTCCGCATGCGTAATAAAATGAATGGGTCGGCGACGTATCCTGGGATGTCGCATATTTGATCGACCGCAGTGGGATGTGCGCGCGCTCGAGGTTCGGGGCGTGACAAGACTTGCATAGATTTCATCGACTATCTCCACACCGTCTCCACTTTCAGTAGTAAGGGATTTTAGGGACTTCGGTAACCAATCCTTGAAGAATGCTATGAGAAGATAGAACACCAAGAGCGAAGTCCCAAGATAGGTCATTGCAAATGGCTATGACAGTCCTCAAAACACCCCGTGACACAAGCTGATATGTTAAGCTGGTAAAAGTTATCACTACAAAGGAGCTACTGTTTTTCGGATTTATATGTTTTTCTCAACAAGGAAAGAAATTGTAGTACTATCTAATGGGATCGGCAATCGAAGCAAGATAAAATAGGAGCACACGGTTCACCAATTAAACAATGTATATAACTAGGATCACCGAATGACTACTCTAAAATCAACATCATGGTGTGTCAATTATTTAGGCTCTGATTAATAACTCATTTGTTAAATGGAAAGAATGTGATGAAAAATCCATTCCACGTGCTGTGCATAATCTAGCTTGCAATTGGCTTGCATGTGAATTGCACTTGCAAATGGTCTGCACGTGAGTTGCACGGGAATTGCATGTGAGAGGGGATGTTGAAGTATTGTCCTACATCACTTAATAGTGAGAGTAGATATAAAGATGCATTTTCGTTTTTTTTTATCAAGTTTGATGGTTTTATTAATGTGATGGGCCTAAGTTGGCCCGTCCGCCCATGTTGGGCCTAAAGCCCGGCTCACAAGATTAGGGCCCATGGATGGAGGGATATGATGAAGGGGCACGTTTCTTTTTGGAGGGGACGTATATAAGGGAGAAAAGAAAGGGAGGAACACACCTTTTGGCATAACGTACGTTTCTCCTCCCTCTCTCCCTCCAAAAGAAAAACAGTAAGCAAAAAAGGCGACGCCATCTTCCCTTCAAGGCCAATTGACATCATCGAATCGAATGGGATCGGTTTTCTCTTCCTCATATCAGCGTCGGTGTTTAATCTGTTGCTAACAAGGTACGCTCGATTCCGTGGTGTGCTTTAAGATCAGTGATGCATGTGTTTTCCGGGCTCGTCTTCCACACAAGTTTAGGAATTCGATTTAGTGTCGAATCCGGTTTTTGGGAATCTGACAATCCCAACAAAGCTAATTAACATTGCTAAGCAACCCTTAATATGAGACTATACATTTTGTTAAAAAGTCAACCCAAAAACTTAAGCTAGTAAGTGGAATGAGATTATATGAATATGAAGAGCATTTAAAACCCCGAAAAATGAGCTAGTGGATTATACACAGATCAGGGCCATGGCGACGAGACATTAGCCACATGGACCCAAAGGTGCCTCCTAGTTTCTCCACCGTAGTGATGCCTTGAACTTCTAGAAAATTGTTTGATCATTGATATTTTGAGCTGGTTTGATACTGCAGAAATAGGGTAATGGAGAACAAGGGCATGGTGTTGTGGCATACTTGGGTTCCATTGTGCGCCATATCAGGAAGATATTCCGTTGATGCGGACAATGAGTAGCGGGTACCTGGACCAAGCCCTTCAAATATTTCTTTAGACTAGCTAATTAGGTTAGCCTCCGCATTTCTATTTTCTTATTTATACATCCTTCTGATAAATTAATCAGCTTTATTATAATAAGTAAATCAATCCTTCCTGTCATTAGGGTAATGAAAACTTCGGTATGAGGCATAAAGTTATATAATTACAACAACAACAAAAGGATCATATATGAAGTGTCTGGGGTAGGGCTTAGTACAGATTCTCACTCTCCTGTCTCCTTCCCTTTTCCTTTTTACTGGTAGTGTTTCTTGTCCTTGGTTGTGATTCGTCTATTTTATTGGAAGGGGTTTTGGAGTTGTAAGGCTGTAAAACGAGGATCTCCATGAAGATGCGGAATTCTGGATCTCTGGCATCGAGACGAATCAAGAACAGTATTCAAACATCCGTTCCCCATCCAACCGCATCAACTTAGAAGCACACTAAAATTGATCCAATCTTTGACGAACTACTTGGAGATGTGCAGTAAGCACAGTAAGATCAAATATGTTAGTACTATCATTTAATATAAGAGACTAATCAAAAACCGAGATCTCCATAGCATTTGTCAATGGTTGCAACTGATTTGATCTTCAACAGGTTGTTTTGAGAAATCACACGAAGACTAAACACTATCATTGTATATATGAGACAACTCAAAAAACCAATACTTCCATAGCATTCATCAATGGTCACGATTACGGGCCACTTTGGGACATGCAATAAAAACACTAAGACCGACCCCTAAGTGTTATTATTAAATAAACAAGACAACTCAAAAAGTGAGATTTTCGTAGCATTTGTCAACGGTTGCGATTGATCCGATCTTCGACAGGCCACTTTGAGACGTGCATATCAACTTAACTCTGGTCATTTCGACGAAATTGTCGTTGATTGAGAGAACATATACAATCTATCTTACATGCCTTCGTGGGGATAATTGCGGCCCGATCATGGATAGAGCGAATCTATCTTGTGGCGGTGCTCAATTTTTCAGCTTTTGAACCTCGGGTATCTATAAAAGATCAAGAAAAACCTCCTCCCGCTCATTCAAGAAATTAATCTACACGAGGAAATTATTTACCTAACTCTCCAGGAAATTCAATTAAGGGAAGCTTTGAGACATTCAAGAACTTCCAATTAGGTCCATTTACATGGACGGACCAGCGCGAACATCGGATCGCATGGGAGCGCAGGCTCGACGCCGCTCCTCGTGGGCCTAGATATTTGGGCCCGGCCCGGCCCATACAGATGCCAATCAGGCCCGCTTTCGAGAGCGACGCGAAATCCTCCTCCAAAGACTCGATTTTTCTTCGTCAATTTCCTCATTTTCTTATCCATCTTCTGCCTCTCCGGAAGTCGGATTTCTTGCTGGGACGACATCATTAGGGCGCAGAATCGAAGGACCTCGGTGGGTTGTTGTGTTCTTTGTCGGCTTTCGGGCAGTCTTATCTTGATCTTCGAGCTTCCTCCTCCCTTCGAATCCTCGGCCGCTCGTTCTTGTCGACGAGTTCAATCGGTGCCGGTCAAAGATTCGCCGATGGGTTCGGATTGAATCGGCTTCTTGTCGGATTGCGCGCCGGCTGGTTCGAGAATTCGCCCGTTGCTTGTGGATTTTGATTTGAGAAGCGGGTACCCTTTGAGTTGCTGGGAGGATTTTTCAGCTGCCATTTGGTTAGTCCGAAGCTGAGTGCAAGAAAGTTCTTCATTTGCTCGTGCTTCGATTGAAGTTATCGTGTCGTTGTTTCTTTTGGTGTCTTCGCTTTGATTGGTTGTCGATATGGAGTTTGCTTGATTCTTTAAAAAGGGTTTTTTTTTGGGTGGGTGTTATTTGCTGTTGTTCAGTTTCTTGCCAATTGACACATTGTGCATCAATATGCTTCTCTGGTGCGGTCAAAGTATTGACTGTTTTTTGCTTTTCATTTTAATTCACTGCAGCAAGGATGAAGAGTGTGAGGGAATGGGTTTTTTCGCAGTTGTTGACCAATTCATTGTCCTCATCGAGGCCATTGTCCGGTAGCGACAGCTTTTTCGGCGAGGCAGCGAACGAGGGGCCTCATGAACAAGGTATTGGACCGTCAATTGATCGACCTGGGCATGGAAATTGAGGCTTAAGTAATTTTTGGGACTGCCCATAACGAAAGAAGAAAGATAGTACGGCTCTCTTGTAATGTTTTCACATACCAACACCAAGTAGCGTTTTCATGGCATGTTTGAGTGTGTTAGTTGGAAGATATGTTCCTTATTCTCTGAACAATCTGCTAAGAAGCACTGGGCATTGTGAAGACAGTCCAAAACTGATTCCTTGCATTTTCAGTGTAGTGAAGTGCTTAATGTCCATCTTCTTTTCTGCTTTTTGTTTGAATTGTAGATATAGACATCGAACTCAACATTGCCTGCCCAAAGAGTTTCTGAATTTTTGTCATGGAGTGTGCTATTGTGGTAAAAAAGTGGATTGAGACGAAATACCAAAAGGGAGGGAAAGACACTTATTATGTGATATGAAGAGTTTGTGCAATTCATGAAGTAAATGCTACAAAGTAAGAGGACTAGTCATGCGCACTTGACATAGTATAATCATTGTAGGAAGGAAGGACTGCAAGATCACTACAGCTTTTTCCTATACTAGGTCGGGTAGACTAAAGCATATGATTGTGTTAAGCATTCTGGCATCTTTTTAATGTATATATCAGAGTCTATGCTTGCCCATGTGTTGTTTTGAGTGTAGGTAACTCTCTCCTAGCTGATATTCCTGAGTCGCAACCTTCAACAAGTTACATATTTGTTTGTTTTGGTAGTAGACTACTTTACTATCTCCATTCCCAGTTTGCACTGTGATATGAGAACTCATAATCAAGTACTGGAAGTCAATATGCGCACTTTTTTGTCTTTCATGCATTACCTTCTTTCTGGGCGTTTTCATGTCAAGCATCTGTGAGGATTACAGTATGATTAGATCCAGCATGTTGACCACAGTATCATAAAAGGGGTTGTTTCTTGAGTAGCAGGCTGCTAGCAAGGCCCTTCTAGTGAAGAAGTAGCATGGTCAAACTTGACTTTTTAGCTTCGTGAAAGGGGCAAGACTTGTCTCACTTTCTATGATATTCAGCCCATGCAGATTCTCCGGAAGTGTCTCGAGCTTCTATTGATCAATCAGCTTCTTCTAATGGAACTCTAGAGAGTCAGCATTATCCCTCTCAACAGCAAGGTGTGGTTGAAAATTGTTCCCAATCTCACTCTAGCTCTGATAGAGGAAAGTCAAATCCTATGTCTAAGATCAACGATCTCCAAATTAAGTTTTTGCGGATTCTCCAACGGCTTGGGCATCAACAGGACAACCTTTTGGCAGCAAAGGTCTTGTATCGGGTTCAACTAGCAACCTTGATTCAATCAGGGGAAGCAGATCCAAAAGTGTTGAAGCATATGCATGATAAGGCTAGAGCACAAGCAGCACAAGAAGAGGCTGCTGGTGTGCCTGAATTAGATTTTTCATTTAAGGTACTTGTGCTGGGAAGAACCGGGGTTGGCAAGAGTGCAACAATAAACTCAATTTTTGATCAGACAAAGGTAGTCACTAATGCATTTCAACCAGCCACAGATTCCATTAGAGAGGTTACTGGAACTGTCAGTGGGATGAAAATAACTTTTGTTGATACTCCTGGTCTTTGTCCTTCTTCTACCGCTAACATGAGAAAAAATAGGAAGATTTTGCTCTCTGTGAAGAAGTATATCAGAAAGTCACTACCAGATATTGTTTTGTTTTGTGAACACCTCGATCTTATCAACATGAATTATAGTGACTTCCCTCTTCTGAAGCTTCTTAGCGAAGTTTTTGGCAATGCAATTTGGTTCAACACAATCCTTGTTATGACACATGCTTCCTGTTCCCTCCCAGAAGGACCAAATGGTTATCCTGTCGTGTATGAATCATATGTTGGTCAATGTACCAATTTGATTCAAAGCTACATTCATCTTGCTGTGTCAGATTCAAAAATTGAGAATCCTGTACTGTTGGTAGAGAACCATTCCCAGTGCAGAAAAAATTTCTTGGAGAAAAAGTTCTTCCAAATGGGCAGGTTTGGAAATCTCATTTTTTGCTACTATGTGTATGTATGAAAGTTCTCAATGATGCTAACAAATTTCTGGAATTTAGAGACAGCTTTGCTCTGGGACCACCAAATGCTAAGTGGCAACCATCTCTGCCTCACCTTCTCTCCTCCCTTCTGCGACATTGTCCTCCGCCTAGTACCGGTGGTGCTGACTATGAGATGGATGATAGCATACTTTCGGACACGGAGGAAGAAGATGAATATGATCAATTACCTCCCATAAAAATTTTATCAAGATCCCAGTTTGAGAAGTTGACCAAATCGCAGAAGAAGGATTATCTTGATGAGTTGGACTATCGGGAGACTCTCTATATGAAGAAACAGTTGAGAGAAGAGTTGCGGCGCCAGAGAGAGCTCAGAGAGGATAAGCTCTTGAGAAAGGAGAATTCAGACTACAATGACAGTTCTGACAATCAAGAAACATCCTCCGAGCCTTTTTTGTTACCAGATATGGCTGTACCTCCAAGTTTCGACTCAGACTGCCCGCTACATAGATATCGCAGCCTTGTCACTGGTGAGCAGCTCATTGTCAGACCTGTTTTAGATCCCCATGGTTGGGACCATGATGTAGGTTTTGATGGAATTAATCTGGAGACATCCATTGAAATGAAAAGCAATGTATATGCCTTAGTCACTGGACAGATGAGCAAAGAAAAGAATGATTTCAGTATCCACTCCGAGTGTTCTGCAGTTTACAACACCACAAGTGGACCTTCTTATACTTTAGGTCTAGATGTTCAATCTGCTGGTAAAGATCTTATGTACACTGTGCACAGCAATACAAGGCTGAATAATCTGAAGCATAACATTGCTGAATGTGGACTTTCTTTGACACATTTTGGAGATAAGTGTTATACTGGAGCCAAGATTGAAGACACTATGCACATTGGCCGGAGGGTCAAACTTGTAGTGAATGCTGGTCGATTAGGGGCTGCTGAGCAAGTAGCATACGGTGGCAGCTTTGAAGCTACTGTTAGAGGGAGGGACTACCCTGTGAGGACAGATAGCATAAGTCTGTCAATGACAGCCCTTTCTTTTGACAAAGAGATGGTGTTGAGTGGTGGTTTGCAGTCTGAGTTCCGTTTGAACCGAGATACCAAAGTTCTGATCAATGGGAATCTAAATAGCAGGAAAATGGGACAGCTTTCTCTTAAAACAAGTAGCTCGGAGCATATGGAGATTGCATTGATCGCACTGGTGTCAATTATTAGGGGCCTTTTCCGTAGAAAGATTCCTGAAAACGTCGGCACAGGATCACTAGAGAGTGGATGAGAATGCATCGCTTGGCATGTTTTGTTCTTCCGATTGTTCCAATCCATAGTGCAAGGTTTAATAATGCAGTTATTCAACAACCTTTGTTTTGCCTCACACAGGAGAAGGTTAAATGTTGGCAGGCGATTGGAGTAGTTACAAGCTCTCATCCCCCCAGCCTTTTTGGATGCCACCCATGGCAGTGCCTTGGAGTACCGTGGATCAATTTTTCCAGGGCATGACATCGTCTTTACTGCATGTCAGTCGAATTATTGCGGTTGCCACTTGGTAACTTCAGTCTGGATGTCTTTACCCACATTTGTACAGCAAATGGTAGTGAGATTTTTTCTGGCGGGAATGTAATAAACAGACTCAATTTCTTGCAGAGTAATAGTATAGCAATCTTAGATGAATAACCTTTGTGTGTTTTCCTTGTTCAGGTCTTTATGTGACTCAGAATCTCTCTAGTATCATTCGAAATGAGAAACAAGGACATTTATTGTAAACACTAAGCTCGTAGGCAGGTGCTGGGATATTCATATCCGTCACAGGTATTGGCTGGATCAGGTGAGAAGAATACATATGAAAAACATCCCATATCTTTGTCAATGCATGCGACAGGGGATCTACTTCCATGAGCATTATGCGATTGGCAACAGTTTCGATCGTAATCTGTGTAATGTAGAAGTGATTGACATGGTTGATGTTATTGGTATTTTGCCGCAGTGATGGCACGAAAACCAGCCAGGTATCGATTGTTTTGCCGCCGGTGCACTTGATCCTTGCAAGCCTTGCAATAATTGTAACGCACGAGTTTCGGTGATTATGTCGTCCATGCCCGTTACTCAAGAGCTCAAACAAGCCAAATAGAACTGGCATACCTATATGTGTGTGTGTGTGTATATATATAATTGAATAATTTACTCACAAGTTTGTAAGGTTATATCATGAAATAACATAATGTGCGAGCATTCAATTACTAACACGTTTCGAAAGTCAACATAAATTCTTAAAAATTACCAACCAGACGAGTATTTGGAAGTGGAATGAATTTTCAAATTTTCTCCACAATTAAGATAGACGAAGTGGATGAGTTTTGCTCAGAGTACCTTTGAGCAGGACGATTGCAAGTCACGTAATTTATTCGCACATTGAGAAAGTCACTAATAAAAAACAAAAGTTGTTAGCATATTTGAATATTGTCATGGCCTCCTCTTACCAAGCAAATGTGAAGTAACCGTAATTTTTCAATTCATGACAAATTTTAGAATTTTCGCCATAAATTAGAAAGAGGATAGGTTGGTAAGTGGATATTCTTTTTCTTTCCATAGCACCAGTAGGATAATTCCAAATTTCTTAAACTTAATATTGCATTTAAAAAAATTATAAACTGGATAAAATAATTACGTTCGTGAAAATACTAAACATTTAGAATGTTCATCAACTCTTGAAAATTACTAACCACAAAGAAATCCATAATTTCCGCTCATGATTTCTTAATGTTTTCATAATACATAAGAAAGACGAGGGGTCCGATATTCTCTTGTTTTAGCTTAAGTAAGGAGTGTGCAAAACATACCGTCTAAATCAAGGACCGCCCATATTAGACCAAATCCGTAGGCTTGGTCCGATTCCCAAGAGTGTCAATCCAATTTCCAATTCCTAAAAAGGAATTGATATCCCAAGATCTAGTTCTCAATTCCAAGGGAGATGCTCCGGTTTCGATTCCAAAGGGTAATCAGATCGGATTAGATTGGCTATATATACCTTCTTTTTTTTTTTTTTAGTTCAATTTCTTCAAAAAAATGAAGGTAACCAACTTTTTTGGTATTTCTTCATAACATATGACATCAAGAAGTGGGGAAAAAAAAGCGATTTATTCCATTGGATTGAACCGAACCAATGGTCCGATGTAGTACCAACTAATCCAGTACCCAATTCCTAATTTTGTGAACTAATTTCATTGGACCAAACCGAATCAATAACCTATCAACCCTAGCTTAAACAAGATGTTTTGAAATTTCGTAGTTTAGGCTCCGTTCATTTCATAAAAACGAACAATTTAGAATTTTAAGAATGATTGCTTATTTTGATTGAAATAATTAATTAATTAAAAATATTTTCATTTTCAGCAACACTTTATAGCACAATATTTTCATGAACGACAAAATATTTTTTATTTATTCATTTTTGTAAACGATATAAACAATCATTTTTAAGAAAATATTTTCAAAATCGTTCATTTCTAATCAATATAAGCTAACAGAATTTACCAAACACATTTGATCAAATCATAAACATCTCTTAAAAATCATCGTCGGATTCGAAAACTCCTGATTAAGGAGAGGTTGGTAAGTGGGACAATCTTTTGACCCGAAAACTGCCCACGAGCTGCTGTTGATATTTTTTTCTCGGATACAGACAACTTTGCTGTTTGCCCGAGGCAAGCATGACCTCAGATCAGACTTGATTCTCTCGTGCAACCCGCTCCAGCAGCATATTCTAAGAGCCAATTCGCCGATTCGCCTCGCCATCTAGTGCTCCTCCATGCGACTCTTTTTTAACATTTTTGAAAGAACCCACAATCTCGCCCCCGCCCCACCTAAACAATCATTTGCCGAACCCGATCCCCACAAAGGTCGCGACTTTATGGCATTTCGTCCACACATCAGATGCCTTAAGAAAATTAGATTGTCACTGCTCCTGAATTAAAAATCAAATCTTGGGTCTTCCCCAAGTATGAATTTTTAACTAAAGATTGAATCCATTGAACTATTTCCCTTTCCCTATACACCACCTGAACCCATAGACATTAATTACAACGCCGCTGCCGCCGGCATGCGGCCCGGAGATGTGGGGGTTGCGGCGGCGGCGGCAAAGACACAAGACGAGCCATAACCCCTACTGAACATGGAATCACAGAGCACCCCCTTAATTACCTTTCTGGCTCTCCTCCTTCAAGAACACCACCACAAACATCTTGTCCTGTGTTCAAGGTGAAGAGCCCCACAAGACCTCGGCGACAATGGTGGCGGCCTCGGCATCGTTTGCCGACGCCTCCCTTACTCTCGCCAGTATATCCTGCTTGAACGCCCTCTTCTCTCTGCCCCTCAGCCCTTCACCGACCTCGAGCTGGACCGCGAACCTCGCCACACAGCTCGCGAACGGGTGGCTCCCCAAGAACCTCCTGGTCTTGCTCTTGCCCGCATTGGTCACGCTCTCGGTCTCGACCTCGCTCTCCTCGAACCTTCCCAAGTCAATCAAATCGCCACCCAACTCTGATCTCTGCAACTCCACGAGCTTCTTGACTAGCCCTTCTTCGATCATGGCCTCGATCGCCTCCTTCCGCCCAAAGTACCCAATCTCGAGAATGCAGTCCATGGCCACCACCTTGACCTGCAGGTCCTCATGGCTGAGGAAATTTATCATTTTCGGTATCTGGCCGTTCGATTCGATCTCGTCAACGAGCGGGGACTTGATCGATTTGATGAGGGAACAGAGCACCCTCAGGGAGTGCGCAGAGGCCATGGTAATCAATGCCCGGATTGTCGCCCCCATGGGCACTTGGCCCACGAAAACGTCCTTGTTGAACCGAATCAGAGCCGCAATTGCGAAACCGATGTGCTCTCTGATCCTCTTCGAGCAATTCTGATTACACAGAGCCGTCTCCAGCAACCCAAAGAGCCTCGACCTTAGCAACAAGTCCTGCAAGAGAAAACACGGGCGTCAACTCGTGTCGGTGCTAGAGAGCAAAACTCGAATACAGCACGAATTGATCGACAAGAATTCGAACCCATTACGCCAGGAACACAGCTAATTCGAAACAAACACTGAAATTGATGCCACGCGAATCGATGGCCTCTGTACCTGCAGTTCCCTTTCGAACCCTCGCAGGACTCGGGCCTCGAGTTGACTCAGCAGCTGCACCAGCTCCTCCTCGTCCCCGCACCCCTTCCCCGGAGCCCCGCGACCAGCTTCTCGACGGTCTCCCGGTCGATCCACGCCTGGATTTCGGACTCGATCGACTCGGCGACGCGGGAGATGGAGTGGGCGGAGGCCCGGCGGGCCAGGAACGAGCCGAGGCCGTGGCCGCGGGACTTGGGCTGGGCGGAGACGAGGGAGCGGAGGGTGGAGAGGTGGGCGGAGAGGGCGGAGAGGTTGGGGTCCCGGGAGAGGAGGCTGTCGGACTCGGTCTCGAGCTCGAGGAGGGCCTTGACGGCGGGGAGCAGCCGGAGTCGGGCGGGGTGGCGGCGGCGGACGACTTGGGGTCGGAGTGGAGGTCGTGGGAGGCCTTCTTGAGGGCCTCGAGGACGCTGAGGACGTCCGGCGGCGCCGGATCGTTGGGGTCTCCCATGGTCGTCGCCGCTGCGGCGCTGCGGCTCTAGAATCAAAGATTCGAGACTGCGGGAATTGAATGCGAGAGAGACAGAGAGGAAGAAAACGTGTGTCGTTCGGACAAGACGGTGGTGGTGGTGTGTGTTCTTGAAACGTGAGGAAGAAAACAACGAGGTTTTTAATGCGATGGGCGATTGAGTAATTTCGAGTGGGAAACGAGCGGGGCTCAACGACCAGTCAACGGGCGCGGGCGCGCTTCGCAAATCGCCATGCATGGCCGATGCTGCCCTTTTTCCCTATTTTTTAAAACATTTTTTTAATATATTAATATGAGGTGCTCTAAAAATTGTTGTTTTCTGATTTGATCACCAGTTTATGAGATTTTTGCAATCGTTCCCTTCAACAATCAAATGGTGGCAAGATTGGGGTTGGTGCAATGCTAACTGTGCAAAGAAAGAGGACAAAGGTAAGGATTGTGCACTCGTTGGCATTGATAGCATGAGCCGGCCGACCCTCATGAGTGATGCAAATGAGATGAGATGGAAAGAGCTTGTGACTTATCTCCATAGTAAAGTTCACTGGCCCTCGTCATGGTCAGGGTATGGTTGGCTATCCTAACACGAGGTATAATGAGTGTCATCTTAGAAGTAGTTGAGAGGTGGGGTGACTTTCCTACCGCTATTGCAAGAGTGAATCGAGAATAGTGATGATTCCATTCTAGAAAATATCCATATTTAGAAAACTGTTATCTTATAAATTGGTTTCGGACACTTTCAAAAAGTTATATAATGTGTTATGTTATAATTACTCTTTTTTTATTTTTGTGCTTCAATTTCAAAATGGAGTGTCTCTATTCTTCTTAGGAAAAACGAATGTAATTCGGGCAACAATAGTAATAATAAAAAAAAAATAGTAACGTAACATTTGATACTTTTTAAGAATGCCATGTGGTTGGCATGATGGACACATTTCATCTACATAGTCTTAGGTATGATGTGACCATTGGTTTTTAGGCATTGATGCAAGTGGATAAAAGGATACAGATCTAGAACACAAAATCATTGTACGACGGCATTTTAAGTCACGACTGAAACTAGGAAGATATGAAATCGCCATCTGTTCCAACTGGTTTTCTCCCACTAAATTTTCTCCTTTGTCCCCTCAAAGAATTCAATTGAACGTCGGAAGATAGAAACGCACTGATCCGGACCCAAATGAAAGGTTCAAAAGTGAACCATAAATAAACTATAAAAGGAGAAGAAAAGACAAGAACCCAACTACTCAATTTAAGGGACAAATCATATTGTAGCCCTCCGCATTGAGGACAAGGATGATTGCTCATCATTGGCCCTGCCCGAACGAAAGAAGACGGCTGCTGGTCTCTACCGAACCCATCTTTATCGCAGGTTACGTGGTCAACCGAGGCATTCATCTGGAAATTAGTAAAGTAGACGAAACGGCAACCGATCGGATGTTGCCAGTAGGATTACGGTCAGCGGCAATTCAGCATATTCGAATCTTAAAAAAACCGTATGTTCCGATGCGCCATGTCGTCACCCGAAAACACGTTCGAGGAATCATCGATATCTTGTTGATTTTCTTTGCGTCTTGCGGTTGGATTTTGTCTGGCTCCGGCCGAACAGACGTTTTCCCAAAGAAATAGTACGACCCTACTGCGTGCATGATTGGATTTGCGCGTACCGGAGCCACGTTTAATTGCTTTCTAGTCTTCGAGCGACATTAAAGTCTACGTAAATTTTTTTTTTTTTTGCTCTTGAGAAAAAGAAAGTCTACGTTAGCTCCGGTCCCATCTCTACTGGTTGATTCGATTTTCTATAGTTTTATGCATGAACTCTTGATCTTCGTCGATGACTACAAGCCACCTGGTCGGCGAGCTAATGTAACTTCAATTTCATGGTCATTGAAGTATCTTTATATTGTCTCAGTTTCGTCTTGGGAAAGTTAACTAGGTGTCGTGCTATGTCACCGTAAACCGAGAGATATTGCGGATCGGTGTGGTTGAGGCAATTATCAAAACATACTTATTTAAGAATTTTTTTTTAATTTTCAAAATATTAACATCACATGACAAGAGAGCAATACATTTTAAACCGTAATTTTTTGTTTATTTGGTTGCTTTTAGTGTTTTAAGGCACTTGTTCACGGAAGTCCTCTTATGAATTATATAAGTTCCCACCTAAGTTTTCCTTTTCAAGTGAGTGAGAACATGGGAAGTGACATTACGGAGTTTCTCATATCGGGCAGATCTCTCGTTCGTTTTTTCCCTGAGCTTTTTAAGAACCTGCTTGGGTCCATTATGAACTATATAGTAGATGGCAACTAAGGGCCCGTTTAGTAACACTCCAACAAATAGCGCCCAACTCTATTTTTTTGTTTTCGAAAAAAAAAAAAATAGATCCGTATAGTAAATGTTTTGTTATCGGCAGAACAAAAATCCTTTTTTTTTTTTTTGTTCTCGGAAATAGATTTGGAACATAATTAAGAAATTAAAAAAAAAAGTTACTTCCTTTTCATGGAAAAAATTCCTAGAATCAAGTCTAATTTTTCTTCTTTTCTCTTTTCTTTTATTCCTCCTTTTGCTTGGTCGCCAACCTCGATCATGGCCCGCAACCTTGTCGAAGTGTTGCCAACCCCGGTGACCTCACTAGAGCATCGCAGCGCCCGATGACCTTGAGCCATTGCAAGGTTCGACAGCCCGAACCTCACTATGGCTAGGCGAGGATCGACATTGCTAGCCGACATGAGGTTGGGCCTAGCTGTGCCAAGGCGAGGTCAACATTGCGCTACTTGGGCAAGATGGAGCCTCATCGGTGGCCAAGCGAGGCTCGACTTGCTTAGATCTACAAGATCGAGGCTCGCAGTGGTGAGGCAAGGCTTCGATGAGCTCACTAGACCTTGCAAAGCTGGTCACCAACTATGGCCATGGTCGATGACCAACCACAAAGAAAGAGGAAGAAGAAGATAAAAAGAAAAAGAAAAATATAATAAAAGTATTAAAAAATTAAAAAGAAATAAAAAAATTTAAAAATTCTAAAAGGCATTTCTGTTATGGGAATAAAAAAATTTGGGTAGTAATCAAGTGCTTTTAAAAACTAAAAATTATTTCAAGAATAGAATAAAAATTATTTCTAAGTAAAATTTATTCTTAAAAATAGAATGATTGCCAAACGCATCCTAAAAGTCGCACCATAGCCCCGTTTGGTTCAACTTTCCTAATGGGCTTTAGCCCCAAAACCTTTGGAGAAAATATTTTGTGTTTGGCATGTGTTTTTGAAAGCTCATTTGCTCAATGTTGGCATTTCCAATGCTCAAAGCCCAATCCTGAGATAAGGCTGAAAGATTGGCATTTTGGAGATGCGAATTTCAATGTTCACTAAGTCACTGTTCATCATTTTCTTCCTTGCCCATCTTCTTCACCGTTTGTCTTCTTCTTCGCGGTGGGCGGTGCTCAGCCACTGGGAAGCCTTGCCTAAGGTCGCGCAACCCAGGCGCCATCGCCTAAGGTCAAGCAACCCAAGGTGTTGCTTGAGGTTGGCGCGACCCAGGTGGCAAGGCTGTGCGACCCAGGGCGTCGCCTGAGTTCACCGACTTCAGCCCGCCACCGCCACCACCACCGCCTCCCCACCACCACCATTGCCACGCCACTAGCCGCTCCCCTACGATCACGCACCTGCATCTACTCCTCCCTTTTCTTTTTCTTTTCTTTTCTTTTCTTTTTTTTTTTCTTTTTCTTTTCACCTCAAAATTACTTTGCAAAATATTCACTTCCAAACACACTTGCCTTCATAAAATGTCCATTCACTCCAAGATACTTGAGAAATACCTTTGCATTTCCTCAAAGTTGAACCAAATGGGCCCCATATATCTAACAACAAAGAGCAATATCACCACCAACCCTTATATGATATTGTTATTTCGTAACAGTCCAATTTCTTCTCGAATTATATGCGTGCCTTAGCGACGCTCCGTGCTATCGTGGTGAATGTGAGTAGTGTGAGAAGGTTAATACAATTGGGTCATGGAAATGAAGGCGGAATGCTCGTGCTCGAAATATTGTGATGCTGCTCTTTCCATGAGCCTTCTTTTTCGGTCTCTTTTCGGAAATCCTGTCAGCCAAAATTGGCACTGGTAGAAAGCGGACGCTGCTCTTTGAATGCAGCCACGGCAGGTCATAGGCATTTAGATTTTGTTTTGAAGTGACTTGCATGTTTTTACTCGAGGGATTGGATGTCCGACAAAATGATGCATGATACCATTGGTCATCATGACAATACGACTTGCAATGCTACGCTCAAGAAAAAAATCTAAAAAGAAAAGCATGATATGGCATCACGGGTCGCGAAACGATGTGTGAGATTATGTCAGCCCATGACCGTTCATATTATAACCGGGTTTTCTTCGAATTGGCAAATGGCAAGTGCAATGAAAGATCCCTTGCCACGTTTCCAACCGGAAAAGAAGACTCATTGGGTTGGGATCCTCGAGAGCGGGACGATTGTCGAACGCAAGCAAGAGATAGAATGACCATTAATGATGGCGTTGTGCAAATTGGGAGTTAAAGTAAGGACGCAGATACTTCTTTCGGAATGCATGCGTGAAAGTGATGCTTCATCACTTAGAAATGAAAAGCACGAAAGAGATATAGATTTCATTAATTATGTGAGTAGTGTTGATGTATATTTAGGAATCTATAATGGCAATGATTATCTTTCTAGCAATATCATTCAACGGATCAAGTTTCCTAGTTACCCAAAGTGAGGTACAACCAAGCCTTTCCCATTTTGTTCGACTTTCCCAAAGTGCTTTAAGCCCCCAAAGTCCTTAGGGAAAATTTTGTGCGTTCAGCAAATATTTTTGAAAACTCATTTGCCAAATGTGAGTATTCTCAATGCTAAAAGCTGAATGTTGGAGAGAGGTGCTTTGGACTTTGGCATTTTGGATATGCAACTTCCATCGTTCATTGCATCACTATTCATCTTCTTCTTCTCCGCCCATCTTCTTCCTCGCCTGAAAGTCGTGCTTCTTCGGCAGTCACCACTGCTGCCTGGGGTTGTGTGTCCTCGGTGACCATCGCTTGGAGTTGCACGACCCTCGACCCAGGCAATCTCAGGTGATGTTGCCTAAGGTTGCATGGACTCGGGTGGCGTCACTTGGCGTGCGCAAACCAAGTGACACCGCAAGTGACTCGATTTGGCTGTCGGGAAGCCTCCCTTGCCCGACTTTAGGGGAGGTGGCTTGAGGTCGAGCGACCCAATGCGTCGCCTGAGGTCGGTGACCTCAAGTGAGCCGTTTCCCCCATCGCCACCGCCACCGCCACCGCCCACCACCACCAACTACTCCCCACGATTTTCCCTTCTCCAACTACATCTCCTCTTCCATTTTCTTTTCACCTTAAAGTTACTCTACAAAATATATGCAATTAAACACATTTGCATTTCCCCAAATTGAACCAAACGGTCCACCAGCACGGTTATACGGTGACTGGCGTGCCCTCATCCATGGTCGAGACTACCGCTCACGTGCATCTCGATCTCGCACGTGCACCTGATCCGACGACCGCCTCATCTTTCTGGTGTACAAGGTACGTCCACGTCATCGAACCGGCCCAACACGGCCAAAATAACTAGCGGCGGTTCCGAACACTAACTTACGCCGCCGCCACCTCGTCTTCCCCGCTAACTTACGCCACCTTCAAGCTCCGACGTCCCTGTCTCTCCTCTCAACAACCGGCGAAAGTTGAAGTTCCCAACCTCCGCCAGTTCCTCCCCAGAAGAGGATCGGCATTTCCAGATTCCATCGCGCGCTGATCCCGCCGAGAGCTCTCGCCGGTCGCAGGTAAGCTCCCGCTCCCGCCCTCGCTGCGCATTGGCACGTCCGCCGGAAGCGATTCTTTCATTTCGGACTCCGGCGACGGATTATCGGAATCCCGCTTCGGTTTTCTTTCGCGTCGTGGGTCGGATGAATGGTGTTTGGAATTGGATCGCGCGTTTTGTTGACTTGACTTTGGAAAAGACGCGAGTCTTGGTCTTGGGTCTTTAGTGTGCCTGGGTTGACCCGTGATTTGAGGCGACTGCTGGCGCGAGAGGATTGATTTGTGAGGCGTTGAGGGATTTGGAGGAGGAAAGACGTGAATGTGGGTGCTCTCGTTGCTGAATTGAAAGTCCTCGAGCGGACCCTTTACGGAGCGGTGCGAGGTTATGGAGAGGGAGAGAGGGGATTTGATGGGCAAGCTGCTAAAGAAGAGTAGACCTGGTTACTTTATCACACGGTGGCTCCTCTTCGATTATCTTGCAACAAAATGTCATATTTGACTATGTTCTTTTCTTGAATCTATCACTATTGTGCGCTCGCTTGGGATACAGGGTGCTGCTGCCGATAATAGTTTTGGGATATAGTTAGAAGGGAGGTCTCGTTGTTCTTGTCTGAAAACTTGCTGCAGTGTTTATCTGTCGTAATTGATCTCCATTACTGACCACACTAGTGAAGAAGGGCATTGCCGTTGTCGTCATTTGTCTCATTTTGTTGTGATGGGCTTCTATTGGTTCTGTTTGTTCTCCTGTATGGGGTGGGTAAGTAAGCTCTAAAGCTAGAATGAAATGTCTCTTATCCTATGTGAATCATTCAACGTGCAATCAAATCTTATGAATGTGCGTGCGAACTTGTGCTTTGTAGATTGAATGAGAAATTTCATTCTAAATAAGCATGTTTCTGTCATGCTTAAAAAAAAGGTGTAGAGCTCGAGGTTGAGATCACAATATGTGTCATTGTGGACCTATTTTTTAGTTCATCTTGAGTGGCCTGAATGTCTTATGCTGGTCAAACTCACTTTGAAAGGGGAAAGAAAGGAAAGAGAGAACAATTTAACGTTGAAGTAATGTATGAGTATTCTCTCTCTTTTTCATTTTTAGTTTCTTTGGAGTGGATATGCTTCAACAATTGGCGCAATCTATGATGAGTGAGCAATATGTAGACAACACGTATTCCAGTTGCCAGCGTTTTCCATTTTTTGATGAAGACTTCTCAGTCAAGATGTATGCTAATTATGAGTTTAGTACATAGAAGCAATTTATGATGTAAGCTAATCATAAAATGCACTACCTGTCATAAGGAAATTAACTTGTGTTGGCATCGGCTGTTTGTTTTTATAACAGCTTGGTTTATCACATTGAACATGATGTTTTTATCTTCAGCCTCTATTCTTATTGTTGAGTTTATTACTTTTCTTTTTTTTTTTTTTCCCGCTTGCCCGCACAGGGAAGGAGGGGGGGGTGGGATGTTGCATCTTTGGATCCTTCAACCAGCATTCATGTCAAGCTTGCAATGTCATGTCTTTCATTTGAACTTTCTTTTGAAAATTATTGATGGGCTTTTTCTTTGATGGATCTTCTTTAGGATGCAATGAATCATACTTGTCAGCTAATTAATCATCAATTAAAGCTGAAATGCAGTCCTTCCTTTGGTTCATTTCAACATTATTCGTCTTCCTGAACTATGTGGAAAATACATTTGGTGGAATCACGAGTACTTTCATTCGATCACAGTGGCCATCAGTTGATATCCCGCTTGGTAATGAAGTTTTTGCAGTTCCAAAGGGTCATAATGCACCGCAACAGGTGAGCATTCAATCTTTTGACACTGTTTGACTTTCCACGGAAGTTTCTGTTTGTAATTTCCCTTAAACATTTGGTAGTCCTCAGAAAAACGATGTAGTCATGCAACAAGGCAATGGTTCACATTGTTTTTTACATTGAAATCTCATACTTTCCTTGTGTGCATCTTTTGGGGCATCTTGCCTTCAGTAAATTCTTTTGTTTACCATGATCTATAAATTGATGCCTGGAATTGTGCTGGAGAGATGAATTATCCTAACTTATGAGATATTCTTAATTTGATGAAGTTACGTGTAAACCTAAGTTGTGTTAAAGAAGGGAGTGGGAAACACTTACTTTTAAGTTGTAGCTGGACCAGAAAGATTTAGACTACTACTTTTGGATTTTAGGAGTGAATTTGGTGACCTCAGGCACTGTGTGGCATAAACTTTGGGCTTGAAGAGGGACTTTCAGTTCGATTGTTGGAAAGAAACAGATTACTAAGATGGTCCTCTCCTTCTTATTTGGCTCATTCAGATAGAGAGGAACAAAAGGGGATTTCAAGGAGTCGAATCCTCTTGGGATTCTTTTAGGGATGATTGGTTGTACACTCTTCACATTCAGTGTAGTGGAAAAGTGTAATTTGACACATGTAGTTTGTTGGCAATGTGAAGAACAGTCTTTTGTGCACGATTTTGTAGATGCGTGGCTTCTACCTGAAGCCGTTTTGTGTAGGGGTGGTACCTCCTTGGTACCTTCTTAATAAAGTGTTATTTTATCATTTTAAAAAGAAAGTATTCACCTTGGGTCATCTTTATTAATTTCTGCACTCAACTAGATTACGTTCTATCAGGATGTCCCTGCGAAGAATTCATTAGCTTGTTTCATTCACCTTGAAATAATTTTTTAGGGATCATTTAGTTCGTTTCAGTCTTTCTTGTGTCATAATCCTTTTCCTTCATTTGCAGGTTCATATCACCCAAGGTGACTATGATGGAAAGGCTGTCATTATATCATGGGTCACATCTGATGAACCAGGATCCAGTGAGGTACAGTATGGCACCACGACAGGAAAGTATGATCATTCTGCTGAAGGAAAAAGTACAAGCTACTCTTTTTACAAGTATAAATCTGGCTACATCCATCATTGCCTGCTTGATGGCCTTGAGGTGATCCTCTATTTGATTGATCTGTGAATTGACAATTTGTGGGATCATCCTTTAAGTTTTATAGACCGCAGATTCAGCAAAGATTTGAATATATTTCAGTTATTTCACGAGTTGGCAGACAATGTCTAATTGATATTCTCTCTAAATCGTTCATTTGCTGCCTACAGTATGATACCAAGTACTATTACAAAGTAGGAAGTGGTGGTTCTTCTCGAGAATTTTGGTTTCAAACACCACCAACAATTGACCCAGATGCTTCATACAAGTTTGGAATTATTGGTGAGCTATCATCTGTTTTCAGAATTTCGGTAGCCGAATTAGACATAGGGAAGATTGGTTTGGTCTTATTTGGAGTTTGTCTTGTTTCAATTCATCAAAAGGTCAGAATCTTGACTAGTATTGATAATCAAAACAGCTCAGTGTCTAGGTTCTTAATCACAGAGTGGATTGTCACTTGGTGTTGCATTAAGGTAGTATCTCCTATGCCGGCTTATATTATATAGTTCTGTGGGAGAGAACCTGCGAGAGCCCAAAGGGAGAGAGGGTTTGGAGCAGGGTTAAAATGACTGGCAAATTTGACACTCCTATGTAATTTAAAAATCCTACAGAAACTTTTGCTTGTAAGAAAAACATTTTCCCTTTTATCACAATTTTTTTCACTCTTCTATTTTAAACTTGCCTTCCACTTGTAGGTGCAAATCTATTAATCAATCTCAATTGTTCACATTTTCTAGTACTTTGCTATCTCTAGCCTGATATGCATGTCACAGGTGATCTGGGCCAGACTTATAATTCGCTTTCCACTGTTCAGCATTACATGGTGAGTGGAGCACAGGCAGTCTTGTTTCTGGGGGATCTTTCTTATGCCGATAGATACAAGTACAATGATATTGGGCTAAGATGGGATACATGGGGTCGTTTTATTGAACAAACTGCGGCATTTCAGCCATGGATCTGGTGTGCTGGGAACCATGAAATAGAATATCTGCCTTACTTGGTAAAGTATCTTCACACGTGCTTTTTAAATGTACCATTTTTGTTTTTTGCTTTTCAGTTTGTGATGACTTCTACTTTAACTATTAAATTTTTGTATATTTCATGGCACTCACACCTCCAATTTTTATTTAACACGAAACAATTGAAGCCTTCGTTGACATGTATATTTGTTTTCCATGAGTTTTAGAAATTTGTCATTTTCAAGTTTTGGAGGAAAAGTATAGTAGAGGTTATAAAGTAAAAGAAAATCTGCCCCAAAAGCTTATTTTTGTAAACCATTTATCATGGAGGACTATAAGAAGGCAAAGTGTATAATGTTCAGTGAAAAACAGGGCTGCTTTTTGACAAGATTTTCTTTTGCAGAAACAAGATTATCATTGTTGTATATAAATTAACTATTAATGGGAGCTCAAAGAACCATATGGCTCTTTATGATGCAAAACTAACAACGTCTAAGTGACTACTTAAGTGTTAAACTGTATCTGGTCCTGCAACTTCAAAAAGCAGTATGCTTTTGGAAGACTTGAATTCCTAGGCTTTCTATTGTGTGTGGAGATCATCTATGTTTCTAATATCTGCTACTAATCTACTCTTCGCTATTCTTGCGTCCTAACATGCTGTTTCTATGTAAGTAAAGGAGGAGCTTGATCCATTCAAATCCTACCTGCATCGATATCCAACACCTTATTTGGCCTCAAAAAGCACCAGTCCTCTTTGGTATGCCATCAGACGAGCTTCTGCCCACATAATCGTGCTTTCAAGCTACTCTTCCTTTGGTAATTCTTCTTTTCACTTCATTCCCTACCTAAATTCGTTCTCATATAGCAATTTGAGGTCCTTTAATGTGCATAATAGAAACTTTGGCAAATAGAAAGGCATAAAAGAAAAAAATGATGAGTTTCACCACCAATAAGATTTTGCGAGAGAAGTCAACATCTGCTAATTTGAACCAATTAAACCAAGATAATAGAAGATTCAAACTGGCTCCTCTAATAACTAATAAACCGTGTTTAATGCTACATCTGACAAATGCTGCTCCATTGCTACC
Organism: Eucalyptus coolabah; assembly: GCA_014182585.1. NCBI lineage: Eukaryota > Viridiplantae > Streptophyta > Magnoliopsida > Myrtales > Myrtaceae > Eucalyptus > Eucalyptus coolabah. Next base: position 9,972,545 of record CM024622.1, read on the forward strand.
TTTCTCTGCATGTTGGGACTGATCAATTGTGATTGCGAACAGTGAAATACACACTTCAGTGGATGTGGCTGCGAGAAGAATTTAAAAGGGTAGACAGAAAAAAAGACACCTTGGCTTATTGTTCTGATGCATGTTCCTTTTACAATAGCAATGATGTACACTTCATGGAGGGCGAAAGTATGAGAGCAGTGTTTGAAAAGTGGTTTGTTCGCAACAGAGTTGATATTGTTTTTTCTGGGCATGTTCATGCTTATGAAAGATCGGTATGGTTCTCATCTGGCATGTTCATCTATTCATGCTTATGTTGCAATTACTTTCAGATGCTGCAGATATTTGCATTGTTACAATGATTTATAATGTTTAAATCTGAGGACTCCATGTGATCTGTCCGTCAGAATCTGAGGTTGCACATGGAATTACAAACAAATTTACTTTAGTTGTACTGTCTCCAGATCATGGTCAGGTGGTCTGTCTGTTCCTCCTATGAAACCTTGTAGTGATCGGAAATTACAGACTTTGGCAGAGTTACGTGTGTAAAGTAAAATGTAAAAAGCCTTGTCACTGTTCGAAAGCAAAATGACACAAATGTATCTTGACGTGTTTATATTTATAATAAAAGCTGAATAATGCTTGTTTTATACGAGTTGTGAGATAATGCAATTTACTTTTCCATACAATAATCTGTTATGCTATGACGTTTCTTTTGGTTTTGGTGATAAATTCGAATCTTTGTTCCCTTGTCCACTGCTGTATACTTGATGTGTATATGGTCGCGTAAGTAGAATTTCTGGTGAATAATCAAATGAAATAAATCCCTCAATTAAAAATTGCTTCTTATACTTATTTTAGTCTGAATTTCTTTCTCTATGACATAATGAAATTTTCATTCTACTTCTATTTAATGGCAAGAAATACTAGGTTTCCTGTTCAATGGAAGCCACTCAATATAATCTCAGTTGAGCGTGCAAAAGTATCTCAAGTGTTGTCTTTGACAAAAGCAAAGACCTATTGTCCTTGAAAAAGACAAGACCTACTTTACGTGTGTCGATGTTTCTGTCATACTGGTTCTGTACCACATCTTGTGTTTCCCTGTTTTACTGACTTAAGTGGATTTGTCGATTTTCAGTATCGGATCTCAAATATACAATACAATGTCAGTAGTGGTGATTGCAACCCTGTACCAGATAGGTCTGCACCTTTATATATAACTGTTGGAGATGGAGGTAATCAGGAAGGCCTTGCTGGGAGGTGAGTTGGACATCTTATGTGCAGTTCTTTTTAATAGATCATCAAAGGTAGAAATTCTGATGATCGTTTTCCAAGAAGTTCCCACATTGCATTTTCATGATGAAGTTACATTACTATTACAGGTTCAGGGATCCACAACCAGACTATTCTGCATTTCGTGAGGCCAGTTATGGCCATTCTACTTTGGAAATCAAGAACAGGACTCATGCATTTTACCATTGGAATCGGAACGATGATGGGAAGAAGGTGGAAACAGACTCTTTCATATTGCATAATCAGTATTGGTGAGTAAATTTTAGAATGTTTGATTTAGCTAAATTTGGCACGTATTGAATGTGACCCTTAACTTAATAATTGGACAAGCCATGGAGCGTAGATCATTTGTATGAATTACATTATATGAATCTCTTGCTAAGTACCATCTCCAAAGGAAACAATTGTATAGGTGTAACTTTCATTTATACACGTGAGCCTTATTCACCGGTAACCAACAGCCAATGATTACTATCATCATGCATATTGTCATTGGTGATCATCACTCTTGTTTCGATGTAATTTTGGCAGATCTTTCCTTGTAACTTATGATGTCTTATTATGGTTCATTAATGCAGGGTAAGCAGTTTCGGCGAAGAAAACTAAAGAAGCATCATTCCTAGAGCATACAAAGCAGATTACCGTGGTCTGATTCGAGGTTTTGTTGGGTCACGAGACATTTAAGATTGGCAGAGGAGAGTACTTGATACAGATGGTTGTTTATATGGGAGTTCAAGATAGAAAGTAGAGTTTTGTAGCAGGTTAGATGATCTTCAACAAATAGTTTGATTAGCACTAGCTAGTATACACGGACCAACATTAGACTCATGGATTACACATAATTTTTATTCCGTACATTTTCTTCTCTTCATTGTATTCCACTGTTTTATTATTTTTCCTTGCGCCGCAATCTGTTACCATGAAATAAAGTCAAGGGAGCAAATATGCACTATGTGAGCAAACTCATTGCTCAAACCTTTTTAGGTTAATCCATTCATACGAAGGCCAAGTAGCACCAGACATGAGGTTACGTTCTGGCTTATGTAATCTTTCTTCTTCTTCGCGCACTGTAGTAAAGGTAACATATGTACCCCAGGTCATCGGAAACTTTCAGATTTTTATTGCAACATGAACTGTTGGGTGGGCATGGTGTTCTCCACATTAGAGTTTCCACGTGACCAAAGTAATAATTGTCGAGGAAGCTCCTCTAGAAAGGCCTTCATTCGAATATGGAAATCGAAGGACAAGTATAACTTATTTTGAAAAGTGATAAGGTATAATCAATTTAGGAAAAGTTTTGTATAGCAACTTTGAGTCTCCAATGTCCTTTCAGTAAAATACTTTCCATTGGGTAACGTCGTTTTAAATTTGTTTAGTATAATGTGATTTAAAAAAAAATCATGATAAAAAATGCATATTAGGAAATCATTTTATGGATCCTTTTTTAAAGCAAGGGAATTCATTATTTTTATCTTTAACATGCATATTTTCTTCGATCGTAAATAATTGTATTACCTAATCATTAAATTAAAACAAATTGGATGAAAGTCTATAAAATTAATTCGTGAAAATTCCTGTACAAGAATAAAAAAACCTCAAACTAGCCTTGGAAAAGCCCAAACTTCACGAAGTCAAGTTAGAGTGTCAAGCAAGTCAACCATTTTCCCACACATATCCCATTTACATAGTCATCCACTTGATTTGCCATATTATTCAGTTTGGCAAGGCGACATTAACTGTTTAATTCAAGCATTCTCAGCATACATCTCAATCAAAACTGACATTCCCTTCATCATTCTAGTCGTCCAGTAATCAATCGCACTAATTATGGCCTTTCTCTTTAAGCCAACTAACAAATTGGCTTCGGCTCAAAAGGAAAAACATGACAACCTCTGTTCTTGGGGACAGAAACATTCCTTAATTCGGTACGGCGATACCAGCTGATCCTTGGTTTCCAAGAAAATGCTCGGCATGTTTGACCCCCAGCAAGGGGGAAAAACAGCTGCTTTTTCTTCGAGATCCCCCGATCCCGATTGGCCACGTGAACAGACAGACGAGAACCCACAAGGCAAAAAACGAGAAAAAAGAAAAATTAGAAACGAAAGTAATCTCACTGTCTGAATCACAACGTGATTGGCTGAGTAATGCTCTCTGGCTTTTCGACCCCTGCTTTCAAGAACTATTCTTTCTCGCCTGTAGATCCGAAAGGAAACACCTTTCGCTTTCAGCGGTCTTCTCTCTCTCGGTTTCGTTTCGAACCATTGGAGCGAGCTTCCCGCGAGGCCGTAGAAGAAAGATCCGGAGCTCCGGGAGCCGGAGACTGCCGTTTCTCTTGCTCCCAAGTGCTGTTCTGTTTCGGATTTCGCCCACTTTCTTGCTGATTCTTGAGGTGACCCGAGTGTTTTGTCAAGTGTTTGAGCGACACGACCTATGGAATGTAGATCTTTTCGGTTGCTGAACTGCAGATTTTGGTGCTTGTTTATGGTATTGTTGGTGGGTTTGTTTTGATTCGAGATTTACTTCTGGGAGTTTTGAGCTTTCTGTTCTTGGTGATTTTAGATGGTTTAAGGGGTTAGTTAAAGCTCAAAACTTCCTGGTCCTTGATCGCGAGCTGCGCTCCGAAGTCAAGTGGGTTGCAAGAAGTTTTGCTTGAGGTGTGAGTGAATGGAAATTCGAGAATGCGGAGGCAATTATATGTTGGCTTCGATTGGCAGGTCACGAAATGTATGAGCACAATTGACTCAGGATGGTGTCCTCAGGAGGGCACAAGCTTTGACCTTTTTTCCGTGCCAGCGCGGTGGGCTGCAGGTTGATTTGTGTGTTTATCTGGTCGAGCTATTTGGGATATTGATTCTGGGGTGCTTAGGTGTTGATTTAAGATTCTTGCGCTTGAAAAAGACGGCCAGGACTTTATTGTTGGTTCAAAGTAGTTTATACAAATAGGGTCACTTAGATGGTGTTTGGTTGCATTTGCTCGTTCACTTAGCCCCTATAGGAAGCTGGAGATTGAAGCAGTTGAACCTTTGACCGAATTTTCACTATGGCATCCATCAGAAGGACCTTGTCCCCAGTTCCTCGACCTGGAACTCTGCTAAATGGTGAAGCCTGTTCAGTTTCATCTCCTTTGTCGAAGTCATCTTCTTGTGCCCCAACCCCAAGTCAAACACCATCAGGTGGAATACTGTCAATTTTGGTGGGTTCATTGGATTCTCTGGCTTTTGCACTCAGAGCTTTCTCTCAACGACCCTCTAGGCCTTACGATAGGCAAAAACCAAGAGGGCAAACTTGGAGAAGGGCATTATTTCATTTCTTCATTTGTTTTGTCATTGGGATGTTCATTGAGTTACCCAATTTGCCTCAATGAATGCATCGATAAACTTCATTTCGAAGCACCATGCCATATCCTTTGAGCCGAGTACAACTTTCAGGAATAACCAGTTACAAGATGATGCAGCTAGAAATGCGACACCATTTTACAGTATGAGCAATGAGAATGACTCTACCCTGCAGCTACAATCACATCAGCAGCTGTTGTATTCGATTGCTCAAAATAGCAGTAATAATGAATCAGCTGCTAAATATGCACATGTGGAAGTTCAGAAGCTTCTGATTGTCGTGACCCCAACACAGAGACACCTGCTTCAGGCCTATTATCTTAATTGTCTGGCGCATACACTGAAGCTGGTACCACCTCCTTTGTTGTGGATAGTTGTGGAGATGACCTCACAGTCTCCGGAAACAGCTGACACCTTGAGGAAGACTGGTATCATCTATCGGCATCTTGTGTGCGATAAAAATCTGACCGAGGTCACAGATGTAAGAGTTCACCAAAGGAATGTGGCGTTATCTCACATTGAAACACATCATCTTGATGGAATAGTTTTCTTCGCAGATGAGGATAATATCTACACAACCGATCTATTTGATCAAATGAGGCAAATTAGGTACTTTTCATCTACAACAAATTCTGCATTTTTCTTTTCTGGCAGTAATACTTTGGTAATTCATGGTTCTATCCGGGAGATCCTCCTGAATTTGTGGTGGTATGGGTATATCTAAATCTAGAATTGGACTACTAAAGTGCCTAGCAGGAGATGCAAGAGTGAGCTTTAATGGTTGTTTGAGCATCAAGATCTCACCTCTTTTTGGACTGTTTCTGTACCTCATCCCCATTTAGATGCATATAGTTGGCTGTAATAAAACGCTTTCCATTTATTGACTCGCATGGCAATTGGAATTGGTGGATTAACTGTCTCCATCTTCCTATTGAGATGCTCCCTTTTGCAATGTCCTACTTTTATCTAAAACTCAGCTAAACCTTCTTTTACAATGTTGTCATGCGATCTCCTTCTCTGTGCTCTGTTCTAGTTAAACCTTATTTCCTTTCTTAATGTAGGCGCTTTGGAACTTGGCTGGTGGCCAAAGTGACAGATAGCAGAAGCAGAGCTGTATTGGAGGGTCCCATTTGTAATGGCACTACTGTACTTGGGTGGCATACAGCTGAATCAAGGAGGGGATTCAAAAGATTTTATGCCGAATTATCAGGATTTGCCTTCAATAGCACAATACTATGGGATACCAAGAGATGGCACCGACCCACCCTTGAACCCATTAGGCAATTTGACACACCAAAAGACAAATTCCCAGTAATTGTCCTTCCCCTTCTGTTTTCTTGACCCCTATAATTAAAATTTCAAGACTGAAATAACCCGAATGCATTTTCTTGACTCATCTGCTATGACTGAGGTTTTACAATGTGATCTACATGTCTAGGTGAGCACATTAGTTGAACAAATTGTGGAGGATGAGAGCCAGATGGAAGGCTTACCCCAAAACTGCTCAAGGGTGATGGTTTGGCATCTTCATGTGGATTCATCTAGTTACTTTTACCCACAGAGTTGGTTGACAAAGAGTAATCTCAATGCCACTGCCTCACTGACATAGCAGTTTGTGGGGAAGTTGTTCAATTGATACTTCAAGGTAATGCAGTTTCTATTATCTCTATTCTCTGCATACCTTTTCAACAATGTCTGGATGTAACAATTGTGGATTGTTGCTCTGGAGAAAAAAGACATCATAGGATTTGGTCCAATAAAGTTATTAGATGTTTTCCTTGACAATTAGACAAGACTAAACTTCAAATTTTTATAGCAGACAAAAATTAGATCAGTACATCCCATCATTGTAAAGGACTGAAATCTGCTGGCCATGGTAGTCATGCTTATGAGCTCTTCATTTGAACTGGTAAAAAAAGATGGTTACATTTTTTCCTTGCAATCTATCTTGGTGATTAAGCAGAGATGAAATTTGGCTTTTAAGCCGGTTGTGTACAAATAAGAGGCGCCTACTCTACATTTTGCAGTTTTCGTCGCAATATGACGACCAAGCAAAAAAAGCCATTGTTTTGCGCACTTTAAAAGGCCAGTTTTACCTTGCTAATGAGATGGCAGTTCTGAATGAACAAAATCTTATATCATCACAAGATAACCTGCTCATATCAGCTTCTATTCTAAGCTTATATTCTTCTGCCATCACAGCTGTAAGAAATCGTCTCATGAGTACTTCCAATTTTGCTGCAGCTGATGCATGTTTCAGAGGGATCTGATTCTACTAGGTTGGCATTTCAAAACGAGGACCATCTGCCGAAGATTTCTCTGTACTGTTTGAATTTTGCTTTGGTAGCATTGTATTCATCTCCCACGGTTTTGTAATTGTACAGTCATATGAGTCTCTTTATTTCTGGATCCTCTTGGATTCTTTAAGCAAGGATAAATCTCAATTGAGCTAGATTCAGCTCTGCCTGCTTTATATGTAAAAAAACTGAGTAAAAAAGAGATAAATCAAGGCAGATTTAAACAACGATTTCTTGCTGCCATGATCATTTCTTTGATACCCAGGAGAAAAGTTTCATCTAAGAGCTTATCATCCCCATCACTCATTTACAATTTATATCGCCTTCTCAGATCTAACACAACCAATATTTGAATTACAGCTCATCAACGGAAAACCATATAGTTAGAGAAAATATTCCTTTGCTGGTTTTACTCTTAGTCACTGTCATCCGCAAGGCATAGAACAAGAAAACGGTTATCAAGAGTGCAATTCTGATTTTGACATGTCCTACTGAAAGCTTCAGGAGAATCTTGTTTTGCACTAGAAAATACGACATCATTTACTTCAGTTTCTTTTCCTTTCCTGCTGAGTGGAAACGCAGCACCAATATCTTGTGAACCCTCTTTTCCTAGTCGAGTTTTCACAGCAGCCTGAGATTTCAAACCTTTGCTTTCAGCTGGGGCTCTGTCTTCTTCTTACCTTTGATTGTCTGAAAGTGACTCGTGAGCAGATTGAGCGAAGATATAATCTTAACACTTAATACCCACTTTCAAGTTCAGTCACACCAGTTCCTTATTTCTCTGCCCAGTTCGATTTATTTTCGTGTAAGAATTCTCAGTTTCGGCTGGTAGCTTAGAGGAATTTTTACGGTCTATCTGGTGCTATCATTCCATTGATGGTTTTAACCGACGAATCTTCACAATCCAACTGACTAAATAAATACATCTGACTAAATAAATACATCTCTAGTCCTTGAAGAACTTGAGCAACATGTTCGATGCAAACATGGGCTGAGAATACTCGTAACATGGATGTTAAAGAAGCATATCTAAGATATAAGGAAGCAACATATGCTTTTAATTAAGTTTGCAAGCATAAAATGGAATCGAAACTGGCAATGGTCTCTCCTAATTTTGTTGAGATGTCGCAATCAGGACAAACTATCTGGAAGAAAAGGCTGACATTGGATGCCCTTTCCAAGGTTTTGCATGGTCACTGCTAATTTGTCGGGAGCGACAGAGAAATCATGGCGTTTGCTACTTTATTTAGTGAATAATATTTTTTTGCTACATGCCATCGCCAACCGTCGATATGTCCGAGTGGTTAAGGAGACAGACTCGAAATCTGTTGGGCTTTGCCTGCGCAGGTTCGAATCCTGCTGTCGACGATATCTTTTATTTTTAATCCCTTTTGCGTGTGCCTCAGTGTCAATTTGTATAAAATTATTGAGGCACTAGTCCTACATTTCCTTAATTGCATCTCGATCCGTTTTACATTTTGTGGGCATGTTAAATGTCGAGTAACTCCATCGTGCGTGATATTATATTCTGGGATCATTGAGCAATGGACATGAAATGAGGGGAGTTTAGTTCGAAGCAAGGCTTGAGCTAATTTAGATAGTATCTGACATAATGGGGAACATTCAAATCCTGAAATTTGGTGCATCTATATAGCCGACGCCATATATGTGATCTCTGCGCGAATAGAACAATATACACTGACGGATCATGTGAGATTCGCATGGCATTGGACTGAGACGTACATACCATGCGATTAGCCACTTTAACTCTTCTTATGGTCTGTTAGCTTCAATGGGTTTGACAGAAAATGAAGCACTGGAGAAGGTGGCAGAGCAATGGGATGAGACCAAACATGATGAGGGAGCACAATCTCAATCTCGCCAATGCCACCAGAGTGCTGCACTTGTGCTCTGCTGCTGCACATTCTGCACCGGTCCTCGGGCTTTTCTTGCCGATTCCTACTTGCAATTTTGAAATCCCGGCAGGCTCATTGAGCAGCACATTCGTGATCGTCCGCCTGATCCTTTGTCTGTCTCTCCATGACCGCCTCTCAGCACCTCTGCATCTCGCATGTCAGTCCAATCCGCCCATCACCGGGTGAAGCAGAGAACGACAATTGGGCTTTCTCTCTTGAGCCTTCAAATGGCAACACTGGCCATAGTCAAAAGCATCTGGGGGAACACCATCTCCCTGACATGGCTGATCCCGTGATATTGTCCAAGCGGTGTGGCGCCGGGTGATCTATGTGGTTGCTCCAAACGAGTTCTACTACACCTGACTCCCCAAGATCATGTCTAGCATTGCATCATCTCTGTATCAAATGGGGCTGTCAGCTTGGTTGGTGAGTGTTGTTGATGACATATGACAATAAGAAGAGGTAGAGAGATTTGGGTGTCTCATTACACCATTAGGGGTCATTTGACTACTTTTTTTGGGTTGCTGCTGCTCTGAGTCCTGCTAAATTGTCTGTTTCATTGGATGTTGCAGAGCTTTATGGTCCTCATATGGGAGAGGAGGAAGCATTATTCACTACATAAAATCTCCATTCATGTCTTGTTAGTCATACCAAATAAGTGACCGTATTTCAGACATGATTCCAGATATGTGACTCTAATCGTGTAAAAGTGGTAATATACTGCTGACAGAAGTTTAATATACATGCCATATTGACTAATGGTCAAAGGAAGAAGAAAAAATCACTTCCTTTGCCTAATTCAAGAAGTGACACTGATCTCTTCATCTGCCACTCTACTTGAAGCACCATCACCACCTTCTCCTTTGCAGGGCCCATAGGCCTTGCCGCAAGCAAGAAAGTACACAAAGTTGAGGGTGCTAAAACAAGTGATGACCCAAAAGTAGTAATCATAGTGCCCCTTGTTGATATCACTCCCAACCCAGCCCTCCATCTCTCCTCTCTCAGTAACCAACTGGACAATGCTGATTATGAGGCTGGCCACCAGGTTCCCCACTGCCATGCTGACCCCGAACAGAGTAGCGGCGATGCTAGACATGGTCTTAGGCAACTCCGAGTAATAGAACTGGTTTTGCGCGATCGCATTGAAGCCCTCAGCGATGCCAATCAGAATATAGTACAGAAGTAGCCACATCGCCGACATTTTTACCACCCCCATTCCATCCAAATGTTCTTCCTCTGTGGCGACTCTCTGCCTAACTGATTCCACGATGGCCAACACTGACGTCGCGAAGATGGATATAACGAGCCCAGACCCCATCCTCTGTTTCAAGCTTGGATAGACTGGCTTTCCAATGATTGCAGAGGCAAGACGGAGGAATACACGGTTGTAGAGAGCAACGAATGCTAGCAAAGAGAGAACCACGAAAGTGTTGAAGGAGCCTGCGGGGATTTCGAAATTTGGGGTGATGCGTCGGTCCATGGAGGTGACAAGGAGTACTAAGAAGGTGTTCTGGTTGCTGGCCACGGCCAACATGATCCCGGTCGACCATAATGGGATTATGTTGATTAGCGATTTCAGCTCTTCGACTTGGTCAACTGTGCAGAGACTCCATGGATCCAGGGCCTTCCCATCTGTGAGGTGCAGTTGGTCAGTCTCTCTGATGACGCAAGCTTTGTTCAGAAACCTGAAGAATTGAGTAAAGAAAATTCAACGATACAGTCTGGAAATGCGATAGCCAGGTAAATCACATTGCAAGTATGCCCAAAAGCACCTCAATTTTTCGCTTGGGGCTTGAAGCATCGATCCTTTTCCAATATAATAAGATTCGTCTGGTCGCAAGGATGACAGCTTGATGCTTCTGTTTCTAAAGGCAGCTACAGCAACTTGGAAGAACCTTGTGAGCAGGCTTGATTCTACCTTCAGTTTGAAGTAGAAAGGTGACGCCAAGAAGAATGAGAAGGTCGATATGAACATGAGCACGACGGGGACTCCAAAACCAACTTTCCACCCTGCGGTATCTTGAATGTACACTATGCAGGTCATCGCGACCATCACTGAGGCCATGACCGAAACATAGTACCAACTGAAATACTTCTGTAACAAGTTGCCTGAATTCTTGGAGTTTGCACCTGTTTTTAATTGGTCAGCGCCGAACGCTAAGGCAGATGATCTTATGCCTCCGGCTCCTATGGACATGAGGCCAAAGGAAGAATATAGGAGCAACAACTGCGCCGTGGTTGCTGATCCGCAAGTGTCCTTGCTGAACTCGTCACAAGAAGGCGGCCTCACTTGAGGAAACACCGTTGTTAACCATAGAAGAATCATTCCCTGGTATATGAAACATGGGTTATTCTGATCCAGTCACTAAAATTATTCAAACTTTGCATGATTTCACAAATCTGCTATACATAAGGCAATTCAACATATAATGTTGCTCTTTTCTATTCAAGATAAGATCAAGAACACAAAATCCACAAGAACTGGCCCTGCAATCAAAATCAGAAAATCCACAACGTCTAATGCACTTTCCAGTGTCTTACAGGAACCAAAAGGAAAGAAGACAGAATCAGAATACTACAGGAAAGTACAGAAAATGTGAACACAACAGACAAGTTGATGTTGTGGGTGCAAAATTGTTACAACTCGCGGGCACATCCTTGACTCTTGCTTAGCGACTAAGGTAAGGCGTTTAGAGCCCGGTTTAGACTCCATGGTGGGACGATCAAAGGCTTTTGGAGCACCTGACCAATTGTATTTGGATTTAGAACCCTCTGGTCCACTAATTTGAATGAAAGTGTTGAACTTGGAAGATGACAAGTCAACTGAGACTTCATTCACTAAATGCACAAAAACCTTTTTCTACCTTTTCTGTTTGGATTAAAACATAAATCTCATCTGCTAAAATCTGCACAGCCACAAGTGAGGGGATCTCCAAACTTTGCGTTTGTTTAAAAATTGTTAGGGAAACAGAAATAGAAAAAGTGTTTGTTCTAATAACAACAAAAACGCGTTTGGTAAACTTCAGGAATAAAAATAAACAGAAACATGTTTGGTAAATTTGGATAATTTTTTTTATTTCTTTTATTTTTTCTATTTTTTCTATTTTTTTTTTTTTCTTTTTCATTTTTTTCTTCTTTTGGCCGGTCGCCGGCCAAGGCCTTGGCCGGCGACCGGCCGAGAGTCGGCCTCGCCTTGATCCGGCGCGGCCTCGCCGGCCACTGCCGGCGACGCCGACTCACCCAGTCCGGCAAGGCCGAGGCTCGCCGGCCGTTGGCGAGCTCGGCCTCGCCGGATTTAGGCGAGATCGAGCTCGCCAGGCGGGCGTGAGGTCGGCCTCGCCGGATCCGGGCGAGATCGAGCTCGCCTAGGCCGGCGAGGTCGGCCTCGCCCAACTACGGCGAGCCTCGCCGTGGCCGGGCGAGGCCGCCGGCCCTCGTCGGTCGGTCGCCGGCCATGGCGAGGCCGGCGACCGGCCAAAAGAAAAAGAACAAGAAAATAAGAGAAAAAGAAAAAAAGTGTTTCTCAAAAGTGTTCAAAAACAAAGAAACATAAAATTTGTGTTTCTTGTTTTCTTTTTGTTTAGAACGAACGAAAAAAAAAAGAAAAAATATTTAAAAACAAAAAAAAGAAATACAACCAAACGCAGCCTAAGAAGCCGGCTATTTTTTTCATTAAACCCTGTTTAACGTGAATTCCAACAACAGACGAATCAGACAAATGCCCAGAAAAGGCACGGCATCATATGAATCCTCGATAAGGACCCGTGCTGTTTCATTGTTTCGCATGTCACTTTCCACCCACCCAACAAGAAGACGTGCAAGCCTATCGTGATCATCCTCAATGACAGTGGGTGATTCGCGGATGAAAAGGAATCCAGAAGCAACGGTGATGGTATTGGCAAACAACCCAAAAATAAAAAAAATAAAAAAAGATAAGATCCAAGCAATAATTTCACGAAATGAATGAGGTTTAGATTATGGTTCAATCAGTGGGAGAGATTGAGCTTCAAGAAATAGCGAACGGTCTTCGTAGGGCGATTTAGTCAACATCGGTAGATCGAACGCATAGATTAGTTATCGTTGCAACTCCTATTTTTCTGGAAAAACCAGATGCTGTGTAACAGAACTTCATTTTAATAGCATTGACCGACATAATGAATCTATTACCAGGAGACTGGCGATGGAACCGAACCCGATCATTGCGTAGCGGCCGAAGTAGGAGTCGGCAAGGAAAGCGCCGATGATTGGGAGGAAATTGGTGGCGGCGGACCAGAGGAAGAGGACGTTGGCAGCGGCGACATTCTCTAAGTGGTACTCTCGGGTCAAGTACAACACCATGTTGGGCAGCAATCCGAAGCTCGCCACTTTCTCAAACGCCTCATTCGCTGCACATATAAACACACCCCCAATCCTGGAATGAACGAAACCATACACAGACGCGATCATGCAATGAACGAACATGTACACGATATGTGTATGAATCCTATACCAATTATGAAAGGGATGGTTCTGAGGCCACCCTTTGGGGTTGGGTTCTCCAGGAGCGGCTCTCTGATCATCTTCTTGGCCGGTTGATCACAAGAACGGTCACCCATCTGACTCATGTTCGCTCTTCACGCAGAGAGAGAGAGAGAGAGAGAGAGAGAGAGAGAGAGAGAGAGAGAACTAAAGGGACATGAAACGCGAGCACAAAGTCAGAGAAATGTTAGCTGAGAAGGAGTTTATACAGCAGGGAACGCCGGCATCGAAAGGGACTAGAGAAACTAGAGTAAAAATAAATAAATATCAAGAGGAAGTTGCGTGAACGTCGACACGTACGAGGGGAGTGGCTTGACTGGTCCTGCCACTGCTCAACAGGTTGCTCCGAGGTCTCCGAGGTGGTTGCTTCTTGGACCACCTCGGAGACACACCGACAACCCCAACGTAGCCGCCACACCTCCTCGTCCCTTCGTCTACCCTGAAACCAAACCACTTTAAGGAACGAGAATTTCAGAACCAGAATCTTCTCGTTCGAAACCTTCGTCCTAAAGTTGAAAATCTTGCGAACATGAAGCTTTCACCGTTAGAATTTTTCAATCCTTGACCAACCGGATTTCAACGTCAACCAAAACGAGGGATCGACACATCAGCCCTTACGTAATCTCCTCGTTCTTTAGTCTTGCGTTTCGTCATTTGAGGCCAGACGGTGCATCGAATCAAACGGCTTACGTAGTGTTTGCTTTTTCTTCGACAGTGCTCCAGGATCGGTATTGAGACTTCATTAAGTTTCCTGAGATGGGTTGTTTGGATCTGGTCCGATCGATTTTGATATTCAAGATATGAAAGTGAGGTCTTTTGACGAACGGTGATCGCAAAAGAAATCACGGAAACTGCTGATCAGGTGACGTGCAAGATTATTAGCGTGTAGGTTATTGTACCTATCAGCCCTTCATTGAACGGTTGTTGTTCGACTAGTGTTGCTTACAGAAATAAGATATTTTCACCAATAATTTGTGGAATGGCATCTTACACGTAAAAATGGTTATTTGATTGCAGTGATGAAATAAAGTAGGTAAATTAACTAAAAAAAGTCCTAAATTTTTTAATCTGATAAATATAGTTATAAATCTTTTACGATTTGTCAACATAATACTTTCGGTCAAATTGACTAAAAATCACTGATATAAACATGGGAAAATTCACATAAAATGGCCGGTACTGAAATAAATAATCTTTACAATTTTTAAATTTTCATTTCTTTACTCTTTTTTTCTTTTTCTTTCTTTCTTTTACTTTTTTTTTCCACCAAATCCAACAAAGGCCAGCCAACATTCATGGACCACAAGTAAGGGCCGTCAGGGGCTCACAGCTTTGCTAGGCTTAGAAGAAGAAAAAAAAAAAGTAAAAAAGAGGAAAAAAAAACTATTTAAAAAATTTAGAAAATTTTAAAAGATTATAAAAAATTATCCACATTAGCGCTAATCATATGGCGTAAGATGGCCGGCACTCACGTTAGAGATTTCTAGCCAAAATTGACTAGAAAATTACGTTAGCAAAGTGTACTAGGTCCATTTTTACAATTTCCCTAGAAATAAGGCTATAATGCAAATAGCTGTTGCATTTTAATTCAATAGAGCTGTAATATATATTATGTTGTTTGGTCTAAGTAATGTGTTGTCTGTTAGGCTATCTGGTTTCATAAATTATAAATGTATCAACGGGAAATAGCATCAACATTCTCAAAATACCCCTTAAATAAAAATTAGAGAGGATATAAAATAATCTAATATTTGTAGAGTCCGTGAAAAAAAAAAAATGGTACTTTTGGAATAATGTAGCCATTAGTGCAAGTTTACAATACAAAAGGTAGCCAACTTGTAATAGACGTATAATGTAATAGTCTTTATTGAAACCAAACATTTTGGGAGCGTCTTCGGTTAAAATTAAATTGTGCAAAATCATGTGGTTCTTACCATGCTCTATGAAAGTCCCTATGTCACCACGATCTATATGAGACTTATGAGTTCCCCTTTAGCTTAGCTTAGAAAGGATGGACTCTACCCATTATTTCAACATGCATAATGCGGTTTGTTAAATAACAGTGAAGATTGATTCAAGTCAAAATTGGTTCTATCCGAGCCAGTTCTCAAGTAGAACTTGTTTAGACCACCAATTCGGAATTTAAATTGGTTTGGCCTTAGCTGGTCCGCAGAATTTCTACCCAGGAACTTGCCTTGTTCCCCAGAAAGCCGGCCGGTTATCTGGTTCAACCGGGAAGGACTGGTGCTCAGTGCTCACCCCCATCGATGGTTGTTATTGTAGCGGCTTACCGTAGAAACTTAAGGCCAAGGCCAGAAAGAGATAGCCCAATGGCGGCCCAATTTTAAGCTTAAGACGAAATGGTTTTGGGTCTTTCTCTGTAGCCACAGGGACATCTCTGGAAAGCCCACTAAAGTGCAAATCCCGAAGCTACAAGGAAAGCAAAACTCATTCTTCTTCTCCGACACACTTGAAAGCTACTTCGCATTGTATCCATCATTCAGTCACTTCTCATCGCTAAAACCATCCTAGGTGGGACGAAATTCTCCTAACCCTCGAGTCCCCACGAACGAAATGCAAATCGTACTCACTTGATTAGCTCAATTTGTGCTGTTCAATCACAATTGAACGATGGTGGACGACGGCGACGGGGACGGCTAAATGGACACTCATTTTTTAAGATGCACACATCTCTATGCGCTAACTCATTGTTCGATGATGTGCGTAAGATGAATCTTTCCAATATGAAATGGGAGCCTTGAGTTTTCCCCAACAAGATCAAGAATCTGCAGCGCTTAGTAAACCGTCAGTAATGGCCGGCCTTCGTTTGTATAGCCTTTTGTAAGGTAGGGTGTAGGAGAATTGAGTGCATACCCACTTTCTTAACAATCCATGTATACTCATATGATTCTCTACTGTAATTATTTGGGCAGTGGAAGGTGGGACACTCCCATTAGCTCGTGTGCAGGATTTAATTTTGATTTCGAGACCATGATTAGTGATAACAGCAATCATGAAGGAGTCAGCACTTAAGAGCTAGCCCTACCCCCTTCCACGTACGGTGCCTCTACGTTGAAGTCTCAACCTAATCTTCAATCTTTTCTTCTTCTTCTTTTTCATTTGTGGGATTAGAAACCTTTAAAAATGTCTTGCACGAGTGCAAGTAGGTCAGCTCCACAGCCACGATAAGATTCCAATTCGGTACTATAATCTAGGGTATAATATCATTAAGAGTAATGCTCCTTTTGTCTACTTATGATGTTTAATTTGGGAACTTTGCATGTGTAATATAGTCCCTGAAAATCCTTCCACTTTATGGGACTGTATGGTCTCTATACATAAATGCTGTGTTCATTATATTGTCTTGAATGATCGAAAGATGCAGAGGAAGGGAACATGAATATTTACTATATATGGCTGAAAGGTGTGTGACTGGAATGGTGTTCCGTGCATGAATACGGTTTTGAGGATTTTTAGGAACGATTATAATTGAGGGCCTCTTTGTTCGAGTATTTTTTAATAAGCGATTTTTTGCTTTCCGACACAAAATTTAAGATGACATCCAAATTTTAGCTAAAGGGTGTGTGATTGGAATGGTTCCATGCATGAATACGGTTTTGAGGATTTTTAGGAACAATTATTATTGAGGGCCTCTTTGTTTGTGTTTTTTTGAAAAGGAAGGAGCGACTTTTTGCTTTCTAATGCAAAATTTAAGATAACATCCAAATTTCAAGAGATTGTGAAAAATTATGTGTTAACATTCGTATATTTCTGTATGATGGTCACAGCTCATTCCTCTCATCACCAGTAGTGTCCTTTCTTATCATGCACCGAGCATTTCCCTATACAACTTAAATCCGATCATGTTCAAGCCACGTGTGGGAGGATACTTTTAAGGGGGCTTGAACAAGACTATTTAGCATAACGCTTGCCTAATTGGGCCTCGGAATTTGATAAGTAATTTTTTCATTATGAGTAGGTGTGGGCAATAAATTAGGCGCGACCTAAGAGGTCAGCCACGCTCGAGTATGTACATTGGTAAAACCGTTGTAACTATTAGAAATTAAACTAAATTCATCGGTACTAAAAATTGTTTGATATCTTCATTAAAGATGAGTCATAATTATAGTGTTATCTTTAATGAGTCTGTTCATCATGATCTATAATGAGTATGTTTGTAATTCTAGATGTAGTGATTGTTTTTAGAGATATGATGAAATATGATGAGATAAGATGAGATATGATGATTCTTTTGTTAGTTTCTAGATCTTATCGAAACGCTAGTTTAATCTAATGAGAAGGGCAAAGGTTATGTAACAATTCTATAAATAGGAGAATCTTGTGATTGTTTTTGCTAAGGTGAAATAAATCTATAGGCCTATCTATCTTTTCTCTTCCTTGCATGAGTTGTGAGCGTTTCACCTTCAACCTTTAAATTACTTCTATCAAAGTGGTATCAGAACTTAAGGTTTGTGATCATAGTGTCAACAAACGATCAGCTTCCTCTTCAATACTCTTGTCTTACCAAAGAAAATTATGGTAACTAGGCTGTTAGAATGAAAGCTCTACTTGGCACCTACGGTGTGTGTGAACTCATCAACACTGGCTATGATGAGCTAGAGGATGAAGCTACCTTGAACTAGAACCAGATGAATACCTCGGAGAAGGTTTGTTCGAAAGATGAATATGCCTTGTCTATCATCTATCTAGCTTTAGATGATTTCATGTTCGCA
Organism: Eucalyptus coolabah; assembly: GCA_014182585.1. Lineage (NCBI taxonomy): Eukaryota > Viridiplantae > Streptophyta > Magnoliopsida > Myrtales > Myrtaceae > Eucalyptus > Eucalyptus coolabah. The sequence goes on from CM024622.1 coordinate 9,990,625, forward strand.
AATGTGTCGAACACCACCGTTGTTAAAGAGGCATGGAAGATTCTTCACAACACACATCAAGGAGTATAGAAAGTTGAGAAGATTCGCCTTCAAACCTTGAGAGGTGAAATAATATGAATTGATTGCTAAATATTTCACAAGAATTTTGGTGATTGTCAATCAAATGAAAAGAAACATAGAAGACGTTTTGGATGTTCGTGTTGTCGAGAAAATACTTATGTCCTTAGACAAGAAGTACGACCACATCGGTGTTGCAATTGAAGAATCCAAAAACTTGGATGCCATGACGATTGATGAGCTTATGGGTTCATTACAAGCCCATGAAGAAAGATTCAGGAGAAAAAATATTGAACCAGTGGAGGAAGTTCTCCAAATGTGATTGACCACTTGAGATGAGAATGAGCAAAGAAGAGAATTCACACAAACTTGTTGGAAAAACCAAGATTGTGATTATGGTTGAGGCCGAGGTCACTTTCAAGGAAGAGGTCGTGGACGAAGCAGAGGAAATGCTGCTCGAAGTGACGGTAGATACCCATATCAAAGAAGTGTTCGTGAAAGAGGAAAGAACTCGACGGGCTAACGGTATGATAAATCTAAAATTCGATATTATCATTGTAATAAACTTTGCCATTATGCTACTAAGTGTTGGAATAAGGAGAGTAGTAGAGTAGATAGAAAGGCAAACTTGGTGAATGATGCCAATCAAGTTCTATTATCATCGTTCAAAGAAGACAAAGGAGGTCAAATTGATATGTGGTATTAAGATACTGTGCAAGCAATCACATGTGTGCGAGAAAAGAGATGTTTATTGAGTTAGATGAGACAATTAAAGGGAAAGCCTCTTTCGCTAATAACTCCAAAATTCTTGTTTAAAGCAAAGATACATTTCTGATTTGCTTGAAGAATGGTGCATGTCAGTTTATTACTAATGTTTACCATGTCCCGAAAATGTCAAGCAATATTTTGAGTTTGGGATAGTTTCTGAAGAAAGGCTATACTGTTCATATGAAAGATCTTAGTCTTATGCTAAGAGATAGAAATAATAAACGAATCGCGTATGTAAAGATGTCGAAAAACATGATGTTTACTATCAATATAAAGAATGATATGTCTCGATGTTTAAAGGTGTGCACGGATGATCCTTCATGGTTGTGGCATTTAAGGTTTGGCCATCTCAACTTTGGCGGACTTAATTTGCTTTCTCGCAAGAAGATGGTTTATGGCTTACCACATATTGATCATCCCAATCAATTATGTGAAGGGTGTATTATCGGTAAGCATTCCGGAACTAGTTTTCCAAAAGAAGCAACTTATTGAGTGAAGAAGCCGTTTGAGTTGATTCATTTTGATGTGTGTGGCCCAATCATTCCTCAATCACATGGTAATCATCAATATTTTGTTACCTATATTGATAATTTTACTCAAAAACTTGGGTGTATTTTTTTAAAGAAAAGACATGATTGTTTGATATGTTCAAACAATTCAAGAACTTGGTTGAAAATGAGAGTGTCTATTTTAATAAAGTTATGAGGACGGATCGTGGCAAAGAATTCACCTCAGCCATATTCAATATATTCTGTGAGGATCATGGTATTTGGCGTTACTTGACGGCTTTGTATTCTCCTCAACAAAATGGTGTGGATGAACAGAAAAATAAAACCAATCTCAACATGGTTCGGAGCATGTTGAAGAGCAAAAATTTGTCTAAAGAGCTTTGGGCTAAAGTTGTTTTGCGTGTGGTCTATCTTCAAAATAGATGTCCCACATTCGAACTTAAAGGCATAACTCCACAAGGAGCATGGACATGGAGAATACCAAGTATTTCACACTTGAGAATTTTCAAGAGTATTGCCTATGCTCATGTCCCAAACCAGAAAAGATTAAAATTAGAAGACGAGCAAAAAGCTCATCTTTATTGGGTATGACTACTCATCCAAAACTTATCGATTATTTGATTATAACGCTTTGAAAGTGTATGTAAGCAGAGATGTCAAGTTCGATGAAGATGGCACATGGTAAGACAACCCAAAAGATGAAGCGAATGCTCATAATGATATTGATCAAACAGAGTTGAAGGATCATTCTACACCTTCTTCTCCAATATCGTATTCAAGTTCATCATTGCCAACCTCTTCAAACAATGTTGATGAACCACTAATGCCAAGATCAAGGAGATTGTTTGACATTTATGAAGCTACCGATGAGGTTCACCTTGTATGTGTTCTTGCATATTGTGAAGCACTTGTCTATGATGATGCAGCCAAAGAAGAAAAATGGAGAAAAGTCATGAATGAAAAATTGATGCCATTGAGAACAATCAAACATGGGAGCTTGCCAATCTTCCGAAGGACAAGAAATTGACTGGAGTTAAATGGATGTACAAGAAGAACGAGAAATGAGAAGTAAAAAGATACAATGCTAGATTAGTCATGAAAGAGATACAAACAAAAAGCTGAAATCAACTATGATGAAGTTTTTGCTCCAGTCATTCGCATGAAAACAATTACATTGATTATTTCTATCATTGTTCAAAGTAATTGGCGAATTTATCAAATTGATGTCAAATCAGCATTTTTGAATGACATCCTTGAAGAAGATATTTATGTTAAACAACCTGAAGGGTTTGCTGCAAAAGGTCATGAAGACAAAGTGCTGAAGTTGAAGAGAGCTCTATATGGGCTTAAACAAGCACCAAGAGCATGGAATTCCATAATTGATGCATATTTCAAGGCGAATAAATTCTCTCAATGTCCATATAAGCATGCACTCTATTTGAAGCAAGAAAAATGTGATGTTCTACTCTTTGATTATATGTCAATGACCTTGTTTTTATAGGAAATAATTCGGTGATAATTGATGCTTTTAAGACATTGATGGTGAAAGAATTTGAGATAACTGATAATGGTCTCATGGATTATTTCTTTGGGATTGAAATGAAGCAAAGTGCCAAGGGGATTTTTATTTACCGAAAATGACATGTAGAAAATATCCTTGAAAAATTCAACATGAAGAATTGTATTACGGTCAATACACAAATGGAGTGCGGAACTAAGCTTTCAAAGTTTGATAATGGTGTTGATGTTAATTTGACATATTATAGAAGCTTGATAGGGAGTTTGAGATACTTGACATACATGAGGCTGGATATTATGTACGTATTAGAGTTGTGAGTTGATAAATGGAGAAGCCAAACTCATCTCATCTTGGAGCTGCAAAGAGGATATTTCAATACATCAAATATACTACTTCTCATGGCGTACACTACTATTACTCCTAATCCTTCCAACTTAGAGCTTATTAGGATAGTGATTATGGTGGAGATATTGATGATTGAAAGAGTATTACAGGCTTTGTATTTTTCTTGTGTGATACTGTTTTTATGTGGTTTTTAAAAAGGAACCTAATTTCACTCTATCGACATGTGAAACTGAATGTGAAATTGCATCCTCATGTGTTTGTCATGCAATTTGTTGAGAAGACTACTTAAAGATATTTTTATGGAGCAGAAAAAAAGTAACTGAGATTTTTGTTGATAATGTTTCTATTATTGCAATGAGGAAAAATCCAGTTTTTCATGAACGGAGCAAATATATCAATGTTCGATATCACTTCATTTGAGATCAGATTAAAAAGAATGAGGTTGAAGTGTTGCATGTGAAGACAAGGGATGAAGTAGCAAACATTTTTATCAAATCTCTCAAGATCGATGCTTTCGAAAGTTCAAGAGCCTGCGTAATTCTAGATGTAGTGATTATTTTTAAATATAGTGATTGTTTTTAAAGATATTGTGAAATATGATGAGATAAGGTGAGATAAGGTGATTGTTTTGTTAGTTTCCAAATCTTATTTGGAACGCTAACTTTATTTATTGGGAAGAGCAAAAGTCATGTAACAAGTTTATAAATAGTGGAGTTTTGTAATTGTTTTTTGTTAAAGTGAAATAAATCTACAAGCCTATCTATCTTCTACTCTTCCTTGTGTGAGTTGTAAGTGTTTTACCTTCAAATTACTTCCATTTGTAACATGGTAAAAAACTCAATCCATGCGACGAATTTAGATCCATTTACCACTGTCGATCCAATGCAAATTCAATTAATGAACTAAATTATGTGATGAATACTTCTAAAAACTATATGCTATGAAGTTTAACAATAATTTTTTTGATTAGGGACTAAAGATTTATCCTTAATTTTCTACATAATTAATTCCTAAATGATTAACAAAAATTTAGGCATCAACAATGGAAATCTCCAATTCAGTGTTTAAATAGAATGCATAAATATGAATATCTATTAGAAAGGCAAATATAGATTTTATTTCCTTCTTTATCAATTTGACCCAAATCTTCTGCTAAATTTGGACTCTACGGATTAATCGTCATTGTCTTTCCAAAGAGAGTCGATACAAAGCTTATCCTACAAATGGAGATTCCATAGATGTACATTCTTTGTCCACCATGTTCAATATAAATTAAGCCAAAAGTTTCCATACCAAACGTCACTAATATCATAATACATCACAGCAATGAAATCCCTAAGTCGATTCACGCATATCCTTTTCTTGTCACTTTTCTTCATATCCTCTCTTCCACCATCACAGGCCAACAACTTGCATTTCTTGAGTGATTTTGGGTGAAGCGCCATGTCCATGTCATCAACAACTTGCCTAGCGATATCGGGATCCAATGTCAATATAAGGACGACGACCTCAGGTCCCGAAACCTCCAGCCATGTCAAGTGCAAGAGATCGTTTTCACGATGCACTTCTTTAAGTTAGCCCTCTTCTAGTGCGTAGCTCGGGGATAGCGACATTACAAGATGTTTGATATGTTCACGCAAGATCGGGATAAATATGGTTCCGATTGCAAGTGGTCTATACGGGATGACGGGATTTACTTTAGCAATGATGGCACCGCATGGGCCCTTGAGTATACGTGGGAAGTGCCCAAATTGAATATTGTTTTGACTGAACAAAATAGTCTGAAATAAAGTGAACATGACTCTTTTTATATTGTTGGTCTTTTGCCCTTGTTTTCTGTTGATGGTACTATACGGACCTTAGCAAGTCCTTAAACTACTATGTCTAAATTTTGGGACGCAAAATTTCGAGAGAGAAAAAAAACTTTCCTCTAACCATTGTCAATGTGATGACCTCGTTATATGATTTGTGGAGCACCCTCATGACACAACCATATCTAGGACTGTATTCACTTGAAAAAAAAAGCTTTCATTAAGGCCGGATTAGATTTGTTGAAAAGCCAATGATAAAACAGTAAAAAAAGTTGCAATTAATTTTTTATGTACCTTCAAATTAATATTTCATGATGCCTCAAGTTGCCAAAAAATCAACAACACATCTTGATGGTCTTCTTTTGGAAATCGATAATGATGATTACAATTGTTTTTTTGGTAGAAAATGATTATTACACTTAAAAATACAAAAAGAATATTATTTAAAGAGTATTCGATACTTGTTCACAATGTGAGGGCTAAAAGCTTAAGGTCATTGGTTAAGCACCCCGAAGGACGCTTGAAGTCATGCCAATAGACTAGAGTTTTCATTTCTCCTCTAAGTTATCTATCACGCCTCGAACCTCGAGGCTGCGCGCATCTCTTAGTGGTCAATCAAATTGCGATGTTCCCGTGACGCGTCGCCAACCATTCATTTTATTACACGTGGAAGCGAAATAACAATCCCTAGACAACAAACAAATATGGGATAGAAAAGCAGGACAACGATTTAAATAAAACACACTTTATAAACACATCCGATTTATACATAGAAGGTCCGACTCAAAAAGAAACCTCTAGGCCATCTATACTGGACCCTTCAGCCTCAGGCTCTAGATCCTCCACGCTACAGCCCTGAAATTGGTAACCCACCACGGGGTGAGATAAAGATCTCAGAGAATCTACACCTTAAACCCTAATTAGGAAGATAATACACCTAGAGGCAGCCTAAGCACACATTAAATGAGACTTACCTTCCCTCGTACCTCCCTACAAGTCGGTGCAGCTCATATCATATATGCATACGTAAATGCACTCAATAATTAGAACGCTTCAACTCATATACCGGTCAATCATAATGATCCCGATTATAAGGCCAAATCGTTATGACACGTTCCATTCCATGTCACACAATATTGTCCCATAATAAGGCGTGGTCATTTCACTCGGTTAAGCTTTCTAATTAATTACGGCCCAACGGGCACGGCCGACTCAACAGTTAGCGGTCATCCGACATAGTCGGGCGTTGTCCCATTTTGTCAGGCACAACAATATCTACATCTAGATGGCATTCCACATAAGGGCATCAGTCCAGCTTCCACTGCAACCGGCATCCGTTGTCAAAGGCATTCCACATAGGAGCAACACCCACCCGACACACATCGGGTGACGGGTTCTCATAGTGTTCACACGCACATCCAATTTCAGCCAAGGACATCGTGCTTTGCACTCAAATACCTCAATTTAAATAATGTGCTTGGCATATTTTCTTCATATTAAAAACACATAGTTAAAAAGATTTGCAAGGACACACGGTCAAATTGGACCATAAAGTGTGATATCCTTTCATTAAAAAATCTCACGATTTTAAATAGTACTAGAAACATTTTCGGCATAAAAGTCGACACTGGTATTTTTTCTAATTAAATACCAAAAATCCTTAATTTTGAAATAATACATCAAAATTCACCAATCAACATCAAATTGCACAAATTAATACTCAATCGCACAAACTAATTACACTACGACAATCAGCACGAAATTCTAGCAACCGGCTATCCTGGTATAATTTCGGAAAATAATAAATAATTAAATAAATTACAAAAATAATTAAATAAATGACTAATTAATCTACCTAGGCTAATCTAACCACCTAATCACTAAGTAACTAACCTACTAATATAACTAAATTAATCTAACCACCTAATAGCTAATTTAGCCTAATTACCTAATTTAATTAAATAACTAGAATAACTAATTTACTCTAATCTCTCTTAAGCTAACTAATCCTTCCTTAGGCTAATTAAATCACCCTAAGCATAATTAACCCATAATTAAAGTTTTAAAGTAAACTCACCGGTTTAACAAGCCGATGAGTTCACGACAATGTGATAATAAGCGAGACTCGGGCCTATAGCGACATCAAAAGGAGCTCGGACCAGCTGAAAAAGCCCACGAGGCCCACAATTGAGCTACTCGGTTCTGGTTTTGGGACAAGCTGGCTTTGGTGGCTTGCGGTTGGGCTCGGCTGAGCTAGACTTGGCGCGAGGATGGCGGCTAGTCGAGGGGTTGGTCGCGGGCCGTGATTAGAATGGTGGGCGGGCGGTGGCTAGCATGAGGAGAAACAAAGAAAGGAGCAGCTTCGAGCAATGAGGGGGTGCATCGGGGCTGAATTGAAGGGAGTGAGATGGCGAGTTGGTGGGATGGGGATGATGGGGGATGGAGCGGCTACGAATGATGATGCAGCAGCAAATAAAAGAAAATGATGGGGAACAACACCGGTAAAGAGGCGAGAAGGTTAGTGGCGAAGGGAAATTGAAGGAAAAACTTGAAGTGTGAGTGGAAGTGAAAATGAAAGGAGGGAGCAAAATGCGGGAGTATTCAGCCGAGGTAGACGACGTAAGAGGGGAGTGAACAAGGTCTTCAAAGGTTAAAGAAAATATCTTATACCATCAATGCTTGGTCCCAAAGGTCCACATGCTCATCCCTTTAGTTGCCCATTACTTTCTTGCATATAAATTCCCACAAAAACCAATTTTGGACAGCAAAAATGGCAAATCCCTCTCCCATCCGAATTTCTTTTCTTTTTCCAAATTGTTTGAAATTCGATTTTTACGAAAAATTCCTGGCTCGCCGGAAATTTCTCGATGGATGAGACAACGTTCTAAAATAAATTGTGACACGCTCGAACTTTCAATTCTTGAAACCGGGTTCAATTTCGTGGTTAATTTCAATCAGATGCGATTTTAGCGCGACCTAATCTACAGGATAGCTTTTAGAAATTTTTAACGCGTTTAACCCGTGGTCGATTATTTTTTATCCACATTGTACATCTTTAACTCAAAGGCGACTCTTGATTGTCGTGAAATCTCAATGTTTCAATTACGGACATAGGGTACAAAATTAACAGAAAAATCAGTTTAGTGCTATTCGACACGAATTTTGCAATTAGGTGGAATCACCCACACTTCAATTACATACATCTGTCGAATCGACCTATCTCCGGTCTCTAATCGATTTTGACGATGCCGTATTGACCCTTGCAAATTAGCACAATCGAGTAGTCGATTTCTAACTGAATTCTCAAGTTTGTCGCGTTTATATTCCTTAACGGCTTTATCGGATAGATTAGTTATCTCGCAAGTGACCAACTTAGAAAAAAATACTATAGGCACATTGATGAAAAGCCCAGTTCTTTTAATCAAAAACAGACTCGAAAATCAGGTTGTCACAACTCTTCCCCTCTTATAAAAATTTCGTCCTCGAAATTTAAAATGTTACAAATCTTAATAAAAAATGTATGGGTATTGTCGTCTCATCAAGTCTTCACTTTCCATGTCACTCCTTCTATCCCGTGGGTTTGCCGGACCGCTTTGACTAAGTGAACTGTCTTGGTACAAACTCCTTTCGATCTACAATCTGAATTGCTCTCCCCATGTACGACACTTTGTCGTCCACGTCTAACTCATCAAAATTCAGCACGTGGGTTGGGTCAGGTTCATACTTTCTCAACATCGACACGTGAAAGATGTTATGCACTTGCGCCAGTCTTGGCGGCAGCACAAGACAGTACGCCATAATCCCTACCTTTTCCAAAATCTCGAAGGGACTAACATATCTCGGACTCAGCTTTCCCTTTTTGCCAAAGTGTGAAGTACCACTCATCGGTGACACCTTCAAAAAGACGTGCTCACCAACTTGGAATTCTAATGTTCTTCAACGCTTATCAGCAAAAATTTTCTGGCGACTCTGAACAATCTTCAGTATGTCTTTGATAACTGCAATTGTATCCATTGACTGTTGAACTAACTCTGGGTCAGTGATCTTTCGCTCTCCGACTTCATCACAACAAATTGGCGTTATGCATGCTCTGCCCTGCAACGCTTTAAACTGTGCCATTTGAATACTCTATTGATAACTGTTGTTGTAGGCGAACTCAACAAGGTGAAGATGTTCCTCCCAACTTCCTTTGAAGTCTAGTATGCACGCTTGCAACATGTCCTCGAGAGTTTGAATCGTTCTCTCAGACTGGCCACCAGTCTATGGATGATAGGCCGTCTTGTCTGCGGCAGTTTCGTTCCTAAGGCTGTTTGCAAACTTTTCCAAAATGCTGCTGTGAATCTCAGGTCTCAATTAGAAGTGAACGTCACGGGTACTTGTCGCGACCTACATTTTGGGTGCACCACCTAAAATTAAGCTAATTGACTACTAAGTCTAACTTAGCTCAGACTCTCCTAAGCCCATACCAATTCGCGACTTAGGTTCAAGTTCTTAACATGGGTTAATTTTTTCAATTAGGAGTCCCCACTAATCAATTTACGATAGATCAATTAAACACCTAAGTAAAATAATGATATAATTATTTTACTTCTACGAACCAGAGACTTTGGGTATGAGAACTTGGTTATACTAAGATTTTCTAATGCCCTTTCAAGTACATTTTCCTTTTATTTCGAAAAGAAAAATGTTTTGCAAGCAACTTGAATTAATTTTAAATCATTTCTTTAACACGTGAGGTGATCACACGAATGCGCAAACCTACCAATTTAACACTTAAGAAAGCAAAAAAAAAATGCAAGACTTACCTCATAAGCAATGAAAGCATCTATAATGTTAGATCATAATTCACATCAACAACCCTAGTTATAATTTCTAATTAACACGCAATCACTCAATTTTTGTTTTCACTTTATTTAATGAGAACATAATCTATATGCAATGCAATGTTACTAATCTAACATGTAATGATATGGCATGGCAATATGACTTAAACTATATGACATGAGTAAAGTAATTTTATTGTGTTTTCTTAATGAACATGCAATAATTAAATATGCAATCTAAATTAACCAAAATGACTTTCTAATAATAATCACTAAATGACGTGCATTTCATGAACCTAATTCTATATGATGTACACATGATTTTTATTTCCTTAATAAGCATGCAGTCTCTCCTAATATACAATGACGTGCAAAGAATACCTTAATTCTCATTTTTCTTTTTCTTTTATGAAATTCGAAATTAAAAATTGCCAAATAATTAAACGTGCAATTTAAATTTAAAACTAACATTCTAAATGAATGCGTTTTTTTTTTTTTTAACAAATTCGAAATAAAATCCATATTATAAATATGCAAGATAACAAGAGATATTCTGAAACCAACCTAATCCCGATTCAAATATTTTTTGGATTTTCCTTTTACAAAAGTAAAATTGATTCAACCAACATGATGGTAAATCAAATAAGATAGGATAGATATCCACAAATTGACGAACCATATCTCACGCATGAGATCGGGTTGGCCAATTTTTATATAAATCACGAATCGAATCTCGGGCATGAGATCGGATTGACAATTTTGCAAGTGATTGCGAGTTGGATTTCGGGCGCGAAAATCAGACTATCAATCTCAAATTTCAAAGGTAATCTCATGTCGAATCTCAATCATACATTAGAAATAATTCTACTAAAAAAATAAATAACATAATAAAATAGAATAAAGCAAATAAAAAAAAAAAAAAAAGCTACCTAATTAGATTTTCCATTTTTCTTTTTTTTTTTCCTTCCACGCATAGGTTGGCTGCTTCATGGTGGGTGCGCCGTTGGTTGGGTCGCCAAGGGGGTTGGTTGCCAACGTTAGATGAGTGGTGGCGGCGGTGTCGAATCTCTCGGCGAGGGTGGACCAGCAACGTTGGCAACAAGGGGCTCGGCGGCGGCGTCGTGGGTGGATCGGCGGTGACCGGCAAGAGCTGCTGGATGCCGGTGCGAGCGAGCTACTGGTGGCAGCAAGGAGCTCGGCTGCTAGCATCGTTGGCGCTTTGGCAAAGGTGGCGACAGCAAGTTAAGGCGAGGCCTAGACGGTTGCAGGGCGACGGTCGCAGGTCGGTAATGGCGGAGACGCGGTGCAAGGGGTCATCGTAGATCAGGACAGTGACAGCTTCGTCGGGTTGGTGGAGCAAATCGGCAATAGCGGCGGCTTCGCAGTGAAGCGAAGATTGAGGCATAATAGGGTAAGGGGTTGCTACGTCGATCGAAGGTGGAGCAGCGCGGGGCAACGGAGCCGAGCTGTGGATCTTGGGTTGTCGGGTGAAGCGGTGACGGTGGCGGAGCGCAAGGTGCGGCGAGGCGCAGTGACCAATGGCGATGATTGGGTGAGCTGCTGCGGCGTCGACGCTCGTGGGTCGCTAGCGAAGGTGTTTTTGGTGCGATGGCCAACGCAGGTCCTGAGGCTCGACTACTGGCGTTGGATCCGACATGATGGAAGCGACTTGGTTGGTCACTCGATTGAGGAGGTGCAACAACCGGCTTCAAGTTCGAACAGAGGTGCTGAGTAGATCTGGGTGAAGGAGGGCGCTAGTTTTGAGTTACAACTCCGGCAAAGAGGCCGGTGGAGCGACGGTGGAGCATAGAGGGCTCATGGGTCACCAGCGAAACAACGGTGGTTAGCGGCTCGGGGTTGCTAGCGAGGCAGCGGTGGTTAGCGGCTCGGCTGCGGCACGGTCGAGGCCACCCCACCCCGCGCGAAGAAGAGACGTAGTTTCCCTTTTCTTTTTCTTTTCTCTCTCTCTCTCTCTCTCTCTCTCTCTCTCTCTCTTTCTCTCTCACCGATCATGCATCTCTCACGTCCCGTCACCGGTTTTCCTCTCTCTCTCTTTTTTTTTTTTTTTTTTTCTTTTTGACTTTTCCTTCTCTAGAAACCCAGAGAGAGCCCAATGTGGCTGTATGTGTCAATCTATGTGGCTTACTCAAAGCCCTACACATTCTAACTAATTTATAGATCACGGATTAGGGTTTTAATTTTTCCAAATCGATATCCACGAAGATTTCTTTTTCAAATGCAATATTTATTTTTGAATTGAAATCTATAAAATATCCCGGATGATACGGATTTGGGCCAATTTACTCACTTTATGGGCTTAGCCCAACTCATCAGATTAAAATTCTAAACCATCAATTCTAACCCATTTGTCATCGGCCCAATGTAAATGCAAATTAAAAATAAATGCACATAAAACTATATGATATGCAATTAACTATTTTTCAGGGATAAAATTAACCCATAATTTTTAATGCAATAAATGACTAAACGGGTCGCCAAAATTTAGAGGTCAATAAGACTCCATGCGAAGAACTATCGGCACACATACAGCTCGGCATATCTATCCAATGCAAAATCCTTTCGTACGGCGATGAAGTGAGTCGACTTTGTCAATCTATCAACCACAACCCATATAGAATTATTACCCTTCTAACTCTTTGGTAAGCTCATCACAAAGTCCATTGTGATATATTCCCACTTCCACTCAAGAATCTCAAGAGGTTGCAACAGTCCTCTTGGCTTATAGTGATGTGCCTTCACTTGCTGACACTTCAGACACTTGACAACATGCTTGGCGATATCTGCCTTCATACCGGTCCACCAATAGTGTTGACGCAGATTTTGATACATCTTTATACTACCTAGATGAATACTATAATTGCTACGATGAGCTTCAGACAAGATTTCTTCTTTAAGCTCTGCATCGTCAGGTACACACAATCGTCCACGAAACTTCAGTGTTCCGTCTTCAGAAATTTGAAAGTCAGCATTTCTCTTACCCGCATTCTCTTGCAAAATCTTTTGGATCTCGGGTCTGTCAACATTTGTAACGTCTTGGTTCTGATTTGCACTTTCGATTCAATTCGAGGGTGGCTATAAGATTTGAAAGATGACCTACCTCAAATTTGAAAATCGAATTTTGAGCTCCTTCAAGTAAGATCCACTCCTTAATCACCATCTGCGCAATTGAACACATCTGCGACCTTATTACCCTTTCCAATGTGATATAGGATATCACAATCATAGTCCTTGAGAAGTTCCATCCAACGTCGCTGTCTCATATTCAACTCCTTCTAAGAGAATAAACACTTGAGACTCTGGTGATCTGTAAAGATCTGGAACCTTTCCCCACATAAGTAATGTCCCCAAATCTTTAGAGCAAAGATAATCGCTGTGAGTTCTAAGTTATGCGTCAAGTAATTCAACTCATGAGGTTTCAACTGACTAGACACATATGCAACAATTCTGCCATGTTGCATTAACACGTAGCCCAGTCCTCTAAACGACGCATCACTGTAGATCTCGTATCCTCCAAGACCAGATGGAATTGTCAACTCAGGTGTGGTAGCCACCTTTTGCTTAAACTCTTGGAAACTACGCTCGCACTTATCCATCCATACAAACTTCTCTTCCTTCTTCAGCAATCTAGTCAAAGGCGAGGCTAATGCTAAAAATCCTTCCACGAACCATCTGTAATAACCTGCCAATCCTAAAAAGCTCATGCTCTTGATCACTATCATCGATATTGGCAGGTTGATAACTACTTCAATCTTAGTTGGATCCACTGAAATTCCTTCACCTGAAATCACGTGACCTAAGAACGCCACACAAGTTAACCAAAACTCGCACTTACTGAACTTGGCGTACAATCCATGATCTTGCAAAGTCTGAAGCACTATCCTTAAGTGCCTTTCGTGCTCCTTAGGACTCCTCGAGTACACCAGGATACCGTCGATAAACACTATCACGAACTAATCCAAGTACTCCTTGAACACACAATTCATCAGATCCATAAAAGTAGCTAGGGCGTTCATCAACCCAAACAACATTACAGTAAACTCATAATGACCGTAACGCGTACGAAACGCCGTCTTTGGTATGTCTTCCTTTCTAATCCTCAACTGATGATACCCTATCCTTAGGTCGATCTTAGAAAATATCGATACAACTGGTCAAACAAGTTGTCAATCCTCGCAGCGGGTACTTATTCTTGATCGTCACTTGGTTGAGTTCCCGATAGTTGATGCAAAGATGCAACGAACCATCTTTCTTTTTCACGAACAGAACTGGTGTTCCCCAAGGTGATGCACTAGGACGTATGAATCCCTTATCAAACATCTCCTACATCGCACCTTCGGTTCCTTCAGCTTTGGCAACGCCATATGATAAGGAGCCTTAGAGATTGGCTCAGTCTCGAGACCAACTCGATCATGAATTCGATCTCCCTTTATGGGGGTAGACTAGGTAATTCCTTCAGAAATACATCTAGAAACTCTTGAACCACAGCAATGTCCTCCATCTTTGGCTCCTTAACTGTCGTATCCACGACAGTCGCCAAGTAACCTTGGCAACCCCCGTCTAACAAACGGGGTGTCTCAAGCGATGAGATTAAGGTAATCGAGGGTCCTCATCGACACCCAACAAACTTGAACTTTCACTAGTTAACGGTTTAAAGCGGAGTACTTCACAATAACAACTCATTACAACAAGATGCTCCTTGAGCCAACTCTTTTTGTATATGACATCAAAGCTATACGAAGCAAAATAATCAAGTACAACTCTAGCTAGTGATTCTCCTTTCTACAAATTCATTACAACAAAGCGAAGTCCTACGAGCTTAACCATATTTCCACTGTGCCACTCTGATAAAATTATTCTTCTCCCGATCCATGCATGGCGAGGTTCATGACTTGGTTCATTCCTATCTCCTTCTTCATCCTATTAGTGCCCTATCTACAATGATGGTGCCTGCGCTCCCCTGGACCTGTGTGAATAGTCCTTCACCTGGTGGCCGTGCTGGTGACACCCATAGCAAACTCTTATCCTAAGAAAACACGAGGCTGATCCATGTTGACTCCCATAGAAACGGCAAGCACCGTTCGAGTTAGGTGCCGACTTTCCAAGCCTACCCTTCTAGTCGGGCGGAATGGAATATCTTCCACCTGTCATCGACTTCTTCCCGAACCGGTTACCATCTCTATTCAAACCAAACCGCAACCCAGATGTAGCGACTTGTTCGTTCAAGTTCCTCTCTATCAAGCTGGGCCCGTTCATACAAGTCATTGTAGTCATTCAAATTGAACAGTCCAAGTAGATTTTTTAACTCCGGTCTGAGACCATTTCTGAACCTCCTAACTTTGTCCCCTGGATCTTTTACCATTCTCGAGGCATACTACGACAGTTCGGCAAACTTTGCCTCATATAGGTCTACAAACATTAGACATTGACGAAGGCACTGGAATTCCTCCATCTTTTGTTCCCTGGCACTGTCAGAGAAGTACTTGCCATTAAAAGTTTCAACGAAGTCATTCCACTCCGAGATCACACCTTCAAGGAACACTCTACCTCTGGTGGCCCTCCGCCAAGTACTTGCATTTCCTTGCAGGCGATAGTTTGTAAGGACCACCTTTTCATCCTCTGTGCACCTTAGCAGTGCGAAAGTTTTCTTCAAGTCTTAGATCCAGAGGGTTATAGCCTCGGGATCACCTACTTCTGTGAACCTCGGCGGGTTTAACTTCAAGAACCGCTCTACGAACTTGTGCATTGGTCTCTCGGTAATCACGTTCCCGAGTGGAACCTCGGCAGGTGCGGCAACAGCTGCAGTAACAACGGCGGCATCAATAGCGACATTGGCAGCAGCAGTGGCGACGGTGGTAGAGGCAGCTGTAGCGGTGGCGGCGGCGGCTTGATTTTGGGCCTGTTACCCTACTACATTCCTCGGCGTCTCTAGCACTTGGACGATCCCCTCAATTCTTGGATCGCCAAGTGTTGCTATACCAACATTGACCGCCGGCAGTGCTAATCCACTTGCGCTAGCCTCGAGCGATGCTCTCCCTCGGGCACCAACCCTTGTCGACATCCTACCCCGAGTGACGAGATCCTATCGACCTCTTCCTAGGAGTTCTTTGCTTTTAGTCACTCATCTTGCAAGCCCTCTACAAGACCTGCTTCCCAATTTCATACAGAATTAGAAACTAAGTGACCCCATAAACAAGCGACCAATTAGCTATCAATCACATACATCAGCATAAGAAAAAGGCATTTCCTACTAACTATCCCAAGACCCATTGCACCTTATCACTCCATACACTGACCAGCTTTGATACCACTTCGGGCGGGGAAGTCACGCCCCAAACCTCGAGCACGCGCGCATCTCTTGGTGGTTAATCCAATTGCGACATTTCAAGGACGCGTTGCCGACTCATTCATTTTATTGCACATGCAGAAGCGAAATAACAATCCCTAGACAACAAACAAATGTGAGATAGAAAAGCAGGACAACCAATTTAAACAAAGCACACTTTATAAACACATCCCGTTTATACACAGAAAGTCTAACTTAAAAAGAAACCTCTAGGCCATCTACAATTTGGACCCTTCAGCCTCAGGCTCTAGATCCTCCATGCTACGGCCCTGAAATTGGTAACCCACAACGAGGTCAGGTAGAAATCTCAGAGAGTCTACACCCTAAACCCCGATTAGAAAAATAATACACCTAGAGGCAGACTAAGCACACATCAAATGAGACTTACCTCACCTTAGCACCCTCATGCACGTCAATACAGCTCATATCGTTTATGCATACCGTAAATGCACCCAATAATTTAACGCTTCAACTCATATACCAGTCAATCATAGGGGTCTCGATTATAAAATCAAATCGTAATGACATATCCCATTCCATGCCACACAATTTTTCCCATAATCAGCGCGGTCGTCTCACACGGTCAAGCATTCCAATTAATTACAGCCCAACGGACACGGCCAACTCAACGGTTAGCGGTCATCCGACATAGCTGGGCATTGTCCCATTTCGTCGGATACGGCAACGTTTACATATAGACGGCATTCCACATAGGAGCATCGGTCCGGCCTCCACCTTGTGACCAACATCCATTGTTAAGAGCATTCCACATAGGAGTATCGTTCACTCGACACCCATTAGATGATGGGTTCTCATAGCGTTTGCATATCCAATCTCGGCCAAAGACATCGTGCTTTTCACTAAAATGCCTCAATTTAAATAATGAACTTGGCCTATTTTCTTCATATTAAAAACACCGTAAAATAGATGTGCGTGGACACATGGTCAAATTGGACCATAAAGCATGATATCCTTTCGTTTTAAAATCCCATGATTTTATATAGTACTAGAAACATTATCGGCGTCAAAAACCGACATCTAGTATTTTTTCTAATTAAATACCAAAAATCCATAATTTTGAAATAATAAATCAAAATTCACCAATCAACATCAAATTGCACAAATTAACACTCAATTGCACAAACTAATTACACCACAACAGTCAACATGAAATTCTAGCAACCGGCTATATTGGTATAATTTTCAGAAAATAATAAATAATTAAATAAATTACAAAAATAATTAAATAAATGCAAAATAATTAAATAAATGACTAATTAATCTACCTAGGCCAATCTAACGACCTAATCACTAATTAACTAACCTACTAATCTAACTAATTTAATCTAACCACCTAATAGCTAATTTAGCCTTATTACCTAATTTAATTAATAATTACTCTAATATCTCTTAAGCTAACTAATCCTTCTTTAGGCTAATTAAACCACCATAAGCATAATTAACCCCTAATTAAGGTTTATAAAGTAAATTCACTGATTTAATGAGCCGATGAGTTCACGGCGACGGCAACGCGACGACGAGCAAGACTCGGGCCTACAACTACGTCAAAGGGAGCTCAGATTGGGCTGAAAAAGCCCACGAGGCCCACGATTGGGCTGCTTGGTTTGGTTTTGGGACAAGTTGGCTTTGGTGGCTTGCGATTGGGCTTGGCTGAGCTAGACTTGGCGCGAGGATGGCGGTCGGTCAAGGGGTTGGTCATGGGCCGTGGCTGCAACGGCCGGGCGGCCGGTGGCCGAGTGTGAGGAGAAACAAAGAAGGAACAGCTTCGGGCGGTGAGGGGTGCGTCAGGGGTTGAATTGAGGGGAGTGAGATGGTGACTCGGTGAGATGGGGATGATGGGGGATGTAGCGACTACGAGATGGTGATGCAACAGCAAATAAAAAGAAAATGATGGGGAACAACACTAGTAAAGAGGCGAGAGAAGGTCGGTGGCAAAGGAAATTGAAGGAAAAACTTGAAGTGTGCATGGAAGTGAAAATGAAAGGAAGGAGCAGCGGGGTGCTTAGCCGAGGTAAATGATGCAAGAGGGGAGGGAATAAGGTCTTCAAAGGTCAAAGAAAATATCTTATACCATCAATGCTTGGTCCCAAAAGTCCACATGCTCATCCCTTTGGTCCCCCATTACTTTCTTGCATATAAATTCCCACAAAAACCAATTTTGGATAGCAAAAATGGCAAATCCCTCTCCCATCCAAATTTCTTTTCTTTTTTCTTCCGAATTGTCCGAAATTCAATTTTTCTGAAAAATTCCAGGCTCGTAGAAAATTTCTTGAAGGATGAGACGATGTTTCTTAAATAAATCGTGACATGCTCAAACTTTCAATTCTTGAAACTGGGTTCAATTTTGTGGTTAATTTCAATCGGACGCAATTTTAACATGACCTAACTTACCGGGTAGCTTTTAGAAATTTTTAACGTGTTTGACCCTTGGTCGATTATTTTCGATCCATATTGTACATCTTTGATTCATAGGTGACTCTCAAGTTAAAATCTCAATATTTCAATTACGGGCACATAGTACAAAATCAATAGAAAAATTGATTTAGTGCCGTTCGATGCGAATTTTGTAATTAGATGTGATTACTTCAATTACATACCTCTATTAAATCGACATATCTCCAGTCTCTAATCGATTTTGACGGTCCCATATTGACCCTTGCAAATTAGCACCGTCGAGCAGTCGATTTCTAACCGAATTCTCAAGTTTGTCGCATTTATATTCCTTAACGACTTTACCCAGATAGATTAGTTATCTTGTGAGTGGCCAACTCAAAGAAAAATGCCATAGACACGTTGATGAAAAGCCTAGTTCATTTAATTGAAAACAAACTCGAAAATCAGGCTATCACATTATCTATCACAAAAAGACTACTACGACCACATCTTAATAAATATACGATTCATGATGGCCCCAACCAATTCGATGAGGGTGTGGGGTGTTCATTGGGATGATAAGACACAGACATGCTACAGCTCTCGACATGTTCCTAGAATGGTAAATTGCAAAGAAACAAATTATATCTTCCATTGGGAGTGCAACTGACCAACAATATGAGCTGAAGCAAACACTATTTTACAAAAGGTTTAGCTGCACTCATGCCGATTTCCTGACACTCTCCACGATGGACAAATTGAGCAATGAAATTTTCAAGCGACGGACTAATTGAGCAGTACAATTTTCGAGTAAAGAGCCATATGCTTGAAATTTATGCAGTCAAAACAAAAATTAATCTCAGTTTGAATGTTTCGGATTGAATTTAAACCGTCAACTTCAGCAGGAATTTTGTGTTCTGTTTTGTTTGTGTAATCATTGAGAGGATCTACCGAGTTTTGTACACGGGCCCTCGCTTGCTCACTTTTAAGTCATTTCAAGTTTTCATATTGACAAAGGCAAGAAGAATCTCGTGGCTTTCATGAATCCCGCCGTTCAAGAAGGCATTCTTTAAACCCCTTCTATGGGCAAAGCACCAAAAACAGTGGAGTCCAAAAGCCAAAAAAGAAAACTAGCAAACGAGACAAAGTTGACCCCCCTTTAAACTGGGGTCTTCCGACTGTCTGCATTCTCTTTTGCCACAATTATATGAAAATGCAGAAAACCACAATTTTCGAAATGAAGTATCGTACTCTAATTGGATGCTATAAAGCATATATATACTCGATATTGAATATAATCCACTTATTTAGAGACTTTCTTACAATATGTTGCATTGTTTGGTATGGTTGTAATCATAAAATAATTATGCTATGATGACAAGAGAATGTAACTTGCATTCTTTGTAATATGTACTCTTTTATTTTTATAGTACTAATGAAGTGATTGTCGAGGCAAGAATGCTTAGACAAAGTGCGGCCCTAATAGACTTTTAAGACAGTAAAGGAAGGCAGGAATAAATTATATGGAGGTAGACGTCCTCAGATTATCTAATTTACAAGAGTTGCCTTTTGACGTAATAACATCATTTAATATTGGTACTCCAAGATTAAGCATACTCAGATAATAGCTTTCCTAGGTTAAGGACTCCCTAGAAAAATGTGCTTACTTGTACACCATAGAACACATGAGACTTGGTATAAGATTGATCCAAACAGACAATTCTTCAGGTGGGTTAAACTAGAAGTGTCATAAGTTCCTTAAAAGTTGGGTGGTGCAATACCTAAAAGCCATTTTAAGTTGCTGCAGTGGTGGATGCCCTACAACCTACAGGTAAGAGATTTTCACTGAGGATTTGATTAATGAGTACTTTCAGGATATTTATTAGACAAGCTTAATGAGCAAATATTCGATTTAAGGTATTAACATATATATGGATATATACATGTATACATATATATACATATATATATGTATGTATGTATATTATGAGGATAGTCAATGTTCTCTTATTTAGTTGCTTAATAAGTACTCTGTTAACATTCTTAAAAAAATCTTTTTGCTAAATGGTAAACACCCTATAAATGCCGCAACAACTCCTTATACGGTTAAGACTGCTCTAAAAGAACTGTACCAACATCTTTTTAGTTTATCTATAACCATTCTTTCCTCGATAAAGGAAATAAAGGTCCTTCTTTGCCCACAACCCATTATGAGTACCCTTCAGTCATCATATCATGATCAATCTTGACTAGCTTGTTCTTTCAGGTTCCTCTAAGTCTTGAATGTGCAAAAAGTAAGCTCTGTCTCTTGAGTTAGAGCTTAGCCTTGAATGAATGACGGTTTTATATGAGACTAACAACTGTGTTTTTTGGAGCTTTGTTTACAGTGACTTCATGCAGCGTTAAGCAGAAGAAGCTGGAGCATATCGATGAAAATGGCCCTACAAACTTGTCGTCATTGCAAGCATCATGCTTGACCCCTGAGGAGGTTGGCAGCGGCGACGTTCTCCAAGCGGTACTCTTGGGTCAAGTACACCACCATGTTGGGCAGCAATCCGAAGCTTGCCTCTTTCTCAGACGCTTCATTTGCTGCACATATAAACACACCCCCAATCCTGGAATGAACTAAACCATACACAGACATGGTTATGCAATGAATGAACATGTACAGATATGTGTATGAATCCGATACCAATTATGAAAGGGATGGTTCTGAGGCCACCCTTTGGGTTTGGGTTCTCCAGGAGCGGCTCTCTGATCATCTTCTTGGTCGCTTGATCACAAGAATGATCACCCATCTGACTCATGTTCGCTCTTCACGGAGACACAGAGAGAGAGAGAGAGAGAGAGAGAAAGGCACATGAAACGTGAGCAACTGGTCACAGAAATGTTAGCTGAGAAGGAGAAAATATAGCAAGGAACGCCGGCATCGAAAGGGACTCGAGAAACTAGAGTTAAAAATAAATAAATATCAGGAGGAAGTTGCGTGAACATCGACACGTACGAGGGGAGTGGCTTCACTGGTCATCCCAATGCTCAGCAGGTTGCTCCGAGGTCTCCGAGGTGGTTGCATCTTGGAGACACACCGACAACCCCACGAGGCCGCCACACCTCCTCGTCCCTTCGTCCACCCTGAAACCAAACCACTTTAAGGAACGAGAGCTTCAGAACTAGAATCTCCGTGTTCCAAACCTTTGTCCTAGAGTTGAAAATCTTGCGAACACGAAGCTTTCACCGTTAGAATTTTTCAATCCTTGACCAACCGGATTTCAACATCAACCAAAACGAGGGATCGACACATCAGCTCTTACGTAATCTCCTCGTTCTTTTGTCTTGCTTTTCGTCATTTGAGGTCAGACGGTGCATCGAATCAAACGGTTTACGTAGTGTTTGCTTTTTCTTCTGCAGTGCTCCAGGATCGGTATCGAGACTTCATTAAGTTTCCTGAGATGGGTTGTTTGGATCTGGTCCGATCGATCTTGATATTCAAGATATGAAAGTGAGGTCTTTTGACGAACGGTGATTGCAAAAGAAATCACGGAAACTGCTAATCAGGTGACGTGCAAGATTATTAGCCTGTAGGTTATTGTACCTATCAGCCCTTCATTGAACGGTTGTTGTGCAATTCGTGTTGCTTACTGAAATAAGATATTTTCGCCAATAATTTGTGGCATGACATCTTACACGTGAAGATGGTTATTTGATTGCAGTGAAGAAACAAAGTAGGAAAATTACTAAAAAAGTCATGAACTTTTTAATATGGTAAATATGATCATAAATCTTTTGACAATTTGGCAACAAAGTGCTTCTGGTAGAATATTACTGATGTAAATGTGGAAAAAAACCACGTAGAATGGGCAGTACTAACATGAATAATCTTTACAATTTAAAAAAAAAAAAATTCTTTTTCTTTCTTTCTTTCTTTCTTTCACCAAGTCCAACAAGGGCCGTCAAGGGCCTTGCAGCCTCGTTGGGCTTAGAAGATAAAAAAATTAAAAAGATTATAAAAGATTATTCATGTTAATGTTAGTCATGCTACGTAGGATGGCTGGCTTTCACGTCAGAAATTTCCGGCCAAAATTGGCTGGGAAGATTACATTAGCAAAGTGTACTAGGTCCATTTTTTCAATTTCCCTAGAAATAAGGCTATAATGCAAATAGCTATTGCATTTTAATTTAATAGAGCTGTTTGGTTTCATAAATTATAGATGTATCAAGGGAAATAGCATCAACATTCTCAAAATATACCTAAAATAAAAATTAGAGGGCAAATAGTTTTTCTTGTAATTAATAATCTAATATTTGTAGAGTCAGTGAAAAAAAATGGTACTTTTGGAATAATTATTAGATATGGGTCCATGTAATATGCAAGTTTACGTTACAAAAGGTAGCCAACTTGAAATAGATGTATAATGCAACAGTCATTATTGAAACCAAACACTTTAGGAGCTTCTTCAGTTAAAATTAAATTGTGCAAAATCTTGTGGTTCTTACCATGCTCTACGAAAGTCCCTATGTTACCACGATCTATATGAGACTTATGAGTTCCCCTTTAGCTTAGCTTAGAAAGGATGGACTCTTCCCATTATTTCAACATGCATAATTTGGTTTGTTAAATAATAGAGAAGATTGATTCAAGTCAAAATTGGTTCTATCCGAGCCGGTTCTCGAGTAAAACTTGTTTAGACCACCAATTTGGAATTTAAACTGGTTTGGCCTTAGCTGGTCTGTAGAATTTCTACCCAAGAACCTACCTTGTTCCCTAGAAAGCAGGCCGATTATCTAATTAAACCAGGAGGGACTGACGCTCAGTGCTCACTAGAGGTGTGCATGATCCGAGCAGGCGATTCCTGACCTAGAACTAGGAACCGCCCACTAGTTGCATGGATCCACCAAGAACCGAACCGCCGATCCGGTTTGATTCCCGAGTGGATCCATAGATCCGGCGATTCCCCTTTTCACCTTCAACTGGTTGCAACCCTCGCTCCACTTCCATCCCAACCACCACCACCACCAACTTGGCCACTGCCTCCATCGTCTCCCACTCCTCTCTCGAGACCGACAATGAGGAGGACAACAAGGACGATGAACCATTCTTAGACCTAGAGTTCACCCGTCCCCAAAGATGAGGATGATGGGGAGAAGCCTGAGGAGGGGGAGGAGGAAGAGAGGAGGTAGAAGTGAGACGAGCCCAACAACGAAGATGACAACGGTGACAGAGAATGCAGAGATGGCGACGACGTGGAGAGAGTTCAAGTTCAAGGGAGGAAAAGAGAATTAACACTGTTCGCCAAGTTCGAACTAGGACTCAAAGGGAGATAAATAGATCCGTAAATGAATTAAAGAGGAAGAGGGAGCTCGGTGAGATTTTGAACTGAGAAAGACGAGATAGAGTAGGAGAGTATTGAATTGAGACAATACGATAATTGGAACCCTAAATTTTATATTTGCTAATTTCGAATTTTTTAATACAAAAATTAATATATTATTATAATATAAAAGGTCCAGTCTAGATGAGCGGATCCGCCCATGGAACCAAGAACTAGACTGGTTCCCTTAAAAATCACTAGTTTCGGGCAGTCGGGCTGATCTCGTTTCTTTTGCACATCCCTAGTGCTCACCCCCATCAATGGTTGTTATTGTAGCGGCTTACTGAAGAAAATTAAGGCCAAGGCCAGCCCAATGGCGGCCCAATTTTAAGCTTATAGACGAAATGGCTTTGGGTCTTTCTCCGGAGCCACAGGGACATCTCCGGAAAGCCAACTAAAGTGCAAATCCCGAAGCTACAAGAAAAGCAAAAGCCATTGTTCTTCTCCGACACACTTGAAAGCTACTTCACATTGTATCCATCATTCAGTCACTTCTCATCGCTAAAATCATCCTAGGTGGGGTTACAGGACGAAATTCTCCTAACGCTCAAATCCGGACGAACGAAATGCAAATCGTACTCACTTGGTTAGCTCAATTTGTGCTGTTCAATCACAATTTAACGATAGTGGGCGACGGCGATGGGGACGGCTAAATGGATGCTCATTTTTTAAGATGCACACATCTCCATGCGCCAACTCATTGTTCGATGATGTGCATCTGAATCTTTCCAATATGAAATGGGAGCCTTGAGCTTTCCCCAACAAAATCAAGAATCTGCAGCGCTTAGTAAACCGTCAGTAATGGCCAGCCTTCGTTTGTATAGCCTTTTGTAAGGTAGGGTCTAGGAGAATGAGTACATACCCACTTACTTAACAATCCATGTATAATCATATGATTCTCTACTGTAATTATTTGGGCAGTGGAAGGTGGGACGCTCCCATTAGCCCGTGTGCAGGATTTAATTTTGATTTCGGAACCATGATTAGAGATAACAGCAATCATGAAGGATTCAGCACTTAAGAGCTAGCCCTACCCCCTCCCCTTATGGTACCTCTACATTGAAGTCACAACCTAATCTTCAATTTTTCTTCTCCTCCTTTTTCATTTGTGGGATTAGAAACCTTAAAAAATGTCTTGCACGAGTGCAAGTAGGTCAGCTCCACAGCCACCATAAGATTCCAAATCGGTACTATAATCAAGGGTCTAATATTATTAAGACTAGTGCTCCTTTTGTCTACTTATGATGTTTAATTGAGGAACTTTGCATGTGTAATACGGTGCCTGAAAATCCTTTCACTTTGGGCGATTGTGAGGTCTCAATACATAAATGCTGTGTTCGCTGTGCTGTCGTGAATGATCAAAAGATGCAAAGGAAGGGAACATGAATATTTACTATATCTAGCAAGTCAATTAGGGCTTGGCCGATTTTATATGAATTAATAGCTGAAAGGTGTGTGATTGGAATGGTGTTCATGAATGAATACGGTTTTGAGGATTTCTAGGAACAATTATAATTGAGGGGCTTTTTGTTCATGTGTTTTTGAAAAGGAATGAGTGACTTTTCGCTTTCCAACGCGAAATTTAAGATAACATCCAAATTTTAGCTAAAGGGTAGGGTGTGTGATTGGAATGGTGTTCCATGCATGAATACGGTTTTGAGCATTTTTAGGGACGATTATAATTGAGAGGGCCTCTTTATTTGTGTGTTTTTAAAAAGGAAGGAGGGACTTTCCACTTTCCGACGCAAAAATTTAACCTAACATCAAAAATTTCAAAAGATTGTGAAAAATTATGCATTAACATTTGTATATTTTTGTTTGATGGTCACAGCTTATTCTTCTTATCATTAGTAGTTTCCTTTCTTATCATGCACTGAGCATTTCCCCCTACTACTTAAATCTGATCAAGTTCTAGCCACGTGTGGGAGGACAGTTTTAAGAGAGTTTGAACAAGACTATTTAGCATAATGCCTGCCCAATTGGGCCTCCGAATTTGATAAGTAGGTAATAAATTAGGTGCTTCGAGTATGTACATTGGTAAACGCCACTGGTAAATGCCACGCTGCTATAACATGGTACTACAAGTCCTATGTCAAATTGTAAAGGTCTTGCGAGATGATCGATAACAATACCCATTCTCTAATGATCATCACTTTAGGTGGTAACATTTAGATATTTTATCGGTGTTCACCCTATCCGAAATGGGCTTGAAGGTTATAAATGGTACAAAAGTAATGTTACTCTCAATAGATATATGATTCACGATTGCCCTAGCCAATTCAACGAGAGTGCAGGGTGTTCATTGGGATGATAAGACACGGACAAGTTGCATCTCCCAACATGTTTCTAAAATCGTAAATTGCGAAGAAATAAATTATATCTCTTATTGGGAGTACAACTGACCAACAATATGAGTTGAAATAAATACTGTTTTACAAAAGGTTTTACTGCACTTACGTCGATTTCCTAACACTTTATGTGATAGACAAATTGAGCAGTTAAATTTTCAAGCAATAGACAAATTGAGTAGTACAATGTTTGAAATTTATGTAGTCAAAACAAAAATCAATCTCGGTTTGAAAGTTTCGGATTGAATTCAAACCATCAACTTCAGCAGGAATTATGTGTACTGTTTTGACGGAATAATCATTGAGAGGATCTACCAAGTTTTGCCAACGGGCCCCCGCTTGCTCACTTTAAGTCATTTCGAGTCTTCATAGCGATAAAGGCAAGAAGAATCTCGTGGCTATCATGAATCCCGCCGTTCAAGAAGGCGTTCTTTAAACCCCTTTTATGGGCAAAGCACCAAAAACAGTGGGGTCCAAAAGCCAAAAAGAAGACTAGCAACGAGACAAAGTTGACCCCCTTTAACATGGGTTCTTCCAACTGTCTACATGCTCTTTTGCAAATGAGCTTTAGATATATGAATGCAGAAAAACCACAATTATGAAATGAAGTATCGGACTCCAATTTGCATGCTATAAAGCATATATTTACTCTATATTGAAAATAATCCATTTATTTAGAGACTTGCATATAATATGTCACATTGTTTGATATGGTTCTAATTGTAAAATAATTATGATATGATGTCAAGAGAATGTAGCATGAATTCTCTTTTAAATTTATGGGACCGATGAAGTGATTGTCGAAGCAAGAAGGCTTGGACAAACTGTGGTTCCTAGCAGGCTTTTCAAATGGTGAAGGAGCGCAGGAATAAATTATATGGAAGGAGACATTTCTAGATTATGTAACTTAGTGCCTTTTGATATAATAACATCGTTTAATATTGGTACTCCAAGATTAAGCGTATTCAAATAAGAGCATTCCTAGGTGAGGACTTCCTAGAAAAAAAAAAAAAAAGTGCATACTTGTACACCATAGAACACATGAGACTTGGTATAAGATGAATCTTCTTCGGTGCCTTAAACTAAGAGAGTCACAAGTTTCTTAAAAGTTGGGTGGTGCAATACCTAAAAACCATTTTTAGTTGTTGCAACGGTGGATGCCCTACAACCTACCAATAAGAGATGTTTATTGAGGGTTTGATTAACGAGTGCTCTAAGGATACTTATTACACAAGCTTAATGAGTGAATAGTCAATTTGAGGTATTGACATGTATATATATATATTATGAGAATAGTCAGCGTTCCTTTATTCAGTCACTTGACAAGAACTCCAGTGACACTCTTTAACAAAATCTTTTGCTAAACAGTGAATACCTTATAAAAGCTGCAGCTCCTTATACGGTTGAAACTGCTTTAAAAAAAACTGTACCAAACAATATTTTAGTATATCTATAATCATTCTTTCCTCCATAAAGAAAATGAAGGCCCTTCTTTGCCCGCAACCCAATATAAGTACCCTTCAGTCATCATATCATGATCACTCCTGACTAGCTTGCTCTTGCAGGTTCCTCAAGTCTTGAATGTGCAAAAAGTAAGCTTTGTCTCTTGAGTTGGAGCTCATTCCCGAATGAATGACAGTTTTATATGAGACTAACAATTGTTTTCTTTGAGCTTTGTTTACAGTGACTTCATGCAGCGTCAAGCAGAAGAAGCTGGAGCATATCGATGAAAATGGGCCTACAAACTTGTCGTCATTGCAAGCGTCATGCATGACCCCTGAGACTCCAATTGAGTCCATGGAGTTTCTGGCAAGATCATGGAGTGTTTCAGCCATGGAGCTGTCGAAAGCTCTCCACACTACTCATGTCTCTGGCGGCAACGACAATAATGACAATGCAGAGAGATCATCTTTTCTTCAGTTGGCACAGATGCGAACGAAGCAAATTCCAGGTCTCCAAGAGACTATGTAAGATTCCCATTCCAAACTCTTATTTTGTACACCGTGAACAAAAGGAGAAGTTTCATAAGCCTATGGTAGTAGCCACTGGCATAAACACTTGGATGGGAAGTAAGATCGCTTGTGTAGCTCCTACTTTGTAAAATGCTCAGTAAATTTTCTGTGTCAAATCTATTCTATGTATTTTCTTGGTTGTATAATCTATAGATAAATCTCTGGTCACTTGTATGATTATCTTGACTACCTCAAATAATTTTGGAGCTGCAGTTATATTAGTTTCCCTGCAGAGATAAAGAATCCCACTTACTGTAGAATCTTCTAAGGACCCGTCAATTCTGTCTTCCAAAATTTAGGTTCAGATGAAGCAATATCATGTAAGTTAAGTTGGGTCTCGAAAGAAGAAGATGAAATTGACACCATATTACTCTTGAACGAAGCAAAGCAGAGACATTTACCTAGTTAAAGAGTACCTTAAAACACTTGCCATCCATCTGTATTTTTTTTCCCCTTTAAAGTTTTGTCATCTTTGCCATCTGCTTTGGTTGTACATGATCTTGACAATTCTTTCTTTCACCTTGCAGCTACCTCAGCAAGCACCAACTAATGAAACCGAGTCCATCTCTCCAAGAGACAGTGGTGAAGTCAGGGTAACTCAAAGCTTTCTATTTTTTCCCACCCCACACACTTGCCCTTCACTTGTCATCAAGCGGACAAAAAGAAAAGAAGTTTTCAAGCACTTCAGATAAAAATGGTTGTTAAACTTTTGTTCCAAGAATGTTCTGGATAAGCTCAGAAATTTCACTTTGAAAAAAAAGTAAGTGAAACACATAGGTGACAATCTGCAACTCAAGTTTAACTCAGGAGTCTTGTCTGTGAAGGAATTATTCCTACTCCATCAAGCACTCAACCCGGAGTTCCTTTCCAATCAACAACTTCTCAGAAATGGGGTAAATCATCACTCAAAATCACTACTTTCACGAAACTCCAGAAACAATACTTAATCATATTGACATTGCTACTTTGTTCTGCAGATCTACAAGAACATAATGAGGGGGAAAACAATTGGGAGGTGGTTGAAGGACCAGAAAGAGAGGAAGAAGCAGGAAACCCGGGCCCATAATGCACAGCTACACGCAGCTGTGTCCGTGGCAGGGGTTGCAGCTGCTGTGGCGGTGCTCGCAGCATCCAATGCAACCCTGACAGAACAACCGACCAATCACCAGAAGAAGCATGCCAGGACATCCACAGCTATAGCTTCTGCAGCAGCTCTGGTGGCATCCCACTGCATCGACCTTGCGGAGGAAATGGGAGCCGATCACCAACAGATTACGGCTGTGGTGAGTTCCGCAGTCAGTTCAAGGACTAATGGTGATATCATGGCCTTAACTGCCGGAGCAGCTACAGGTACGAGCAACACTTAAAACATAATCCTCAGGATAATTAGGACACAAAAGCCAAGTTTTTCTCAAAGGGAAAAAGAAGAGGCAGAGTAAGCTTTAGTTGAATAGAATTGAGCTTTTATCAATGGAAAATCATAGTGCAAACCCCCCGCACTTTGTTTAGCAATCCTCAGTCCAGAAATCTAAAATTTGGCCCCATATGTCAAAGGCTTGCATTGCACAATTTTTGGTGTTCTTTGAATGGAAATTCAATTAATATATCTTACAGAATAAAAGCACACCTTAAGCTGATTGGTTCAAGTATCAACAGAAAATGTAGAAAAAATGGAGGTATAAACGCTTGTTGAAATTTGGAAAGGGTACATTTCTGGGGCAAAGGGGGTGCCCAGCACCAATGGTGGTTTGGGCTTCTGTTTTTTTTTTTTTTTTTGGTAAGAATGGTTTGGGCTTCTGTTCCCAAACACAAGATCACCACTTCAGATTGCTTGTGGTAGCAATGCGTTCACTTGCTTTGATCGATATGATTTGGACCTCTAAACACTTCAGCAGGGCTAAGGTGATGGGGCTTGCCTACCTCGGACCAGTAGTTCACCACTGTTGCTAAGTGACAACCACTCTGCATTTTTAATCTCAACATATGTACGCCGCAGTGGGTGTTAGAACCCTCATGGTAACGCCCAATGGGAGTAGCCATGATGATTGCCCTCCCTCGCCTTTTTGACACAGTTAAAAGGAAAAAGAAAAGGACAAAGGGGATACCTGTGTAATTTGACCTACCCATAGAGCTTACTGTACTTTCTAAGTTATCATCTTGAGGAGCACTGTCATTCTTGGTATTTTTCCTACAATAATCCAATTAAGTGTAACTTCTACAACTCAAACTGTGCAGCATTAAGAGGAGCCGCCACCCTGCGATCAAGGCTTCAAAAGGGTTACGGAGGAGGGACAATTGCCATGGCAGAGGACAAGGGAGAAACTGACAAGGAAAACTACATGTCAATGTCAAATGCATTCGACTTTGTGTCTAAAGGAGGAGAACTTCTTAAACGCACAAGGAAAGGTATACGGACAGCATTAGAGGAAAAAGAGCATCCGCTTATGCTTTTATGCTTCTGACTTCGTTGTCTAACATTTACACTTCTGCATTCGGTTTCCAACATAAATGCTGTTGACAGGAGCCCTCCACTGGAAACAAGTGTCTTTCAATGTAAATTCAAACTTTCAGGTACGAACCTAATATTATAACAACTACATTTATGTTAAGAAAATTGGAAGGGCACATCAAATTTTACCGATGCACTTAAATTTCTTTCTTTCCTTTTCTTGTCTCCTCCTTAATTCGCTTCAAATGACACAGAAAGATCCACGTGTTCATGAAGAGCAATTTATTATCATTCTCCATCAGACCCATAGATAATACATTCTTCTACTCTTTAGTTCTAACGATTGCTCAAAATTGGAGGCAGGTGGTAGCAAAGCTGAAAAGCAAGCATGTGGCAGGAACATTCACAAAGAAGAAAAAATGTAAGCGAACGCTTTTCATGATAAACTCTTTTGTCACCTGTTGGCTCTGTTTCATCTGAAACGAATTTCAAATTACAGGTGTAGTCACAGGAGTGCATCATGATATCCCAGTCTGGAATGGAAGGGAAAAGGAAGACGGCGGTGAAAAGGCTTACTTTGGTATTATAACGACAGACAGGGTGGTTGAGTTTGAATGCCAAAGCAAGGGAGACATGCAAATGTGGACTGAGGGGATCCAGCAAATGCTGAATTACTGTTCCAACATGATATGATCTGGAGGGAAAAGTGGTATGGTTGGAATTTAGAAGCCCAGAGAAAGTTTATTCCGTATAAAAATATCTGCATGGTGAGATTGATTGGAGAAGAAGACTAGCAATTAAAACGTCTGAAAGAACCGTGGAGTAATCTCCAAGGCTACCTCTGTACAAATACCTAGTGAAAAGCAAGATGAAAAAGCTAATCAAAGGTAAATTTAATTACCTCAATATCTGCCCCCCAGCAATGCTTCAGTCACTCCAATTCTTTGAGGAAGTCAACATTATCAACGAAAACCTGAGTGAGAGAGAGTCAAACTTTGTACTTGTATTTAAATGGAATTAGAAAATACAGCGTGTGTGCTTTCAAAATCATTTGCTACCAGAATAAAAATGAGTTCCACATGCATATGCGCATCAAATCTTCAAATGCAAAGATTATAAAGGTCTTCATTGTCGAACTTAGCTCTTTCCATTTGCTCAGCAACATCTACTGGGTAAAATTATAAGAAGAGTATTCATAAGGCCTAGGAAATCACAAGAAAAAGACATACCGATTTCCAACCATCAGGGTCCAAGCAAGCAGTTATCTTCGTATTGATACCTGGTAACGGGCCAGGTTCAAGGGCAATTATCCCATCAAACAGTTTAATTGCCTCAGCCGTCTTATAAACATCATCAGTTCCAATTGCTATCTGATGAAAGACATAAAAGCTCAGCGTGTCACATGATTACCATGAATGAGCACAAGGACTCCAAGCGAACTTTTGCTCAAATAATAAGAAAGACCGGTGGGAGCATAAGGGTGGAGACCTCACCTGGGCATAGCCGTCTCCCTTATCATATACCATGACCCCATAATTGTAAGTTAGTTTCAGGACTGGGTTTGTGTCTTCGGGACCATAACCCAGTGTAACTTCAGAATACTAAAAGTGAGAAAATGCTGAAAGCATCAGAGAATGAGACATTGCCATTTTAAAGAGAAATTATCTGCAGACCACAGCCAATAAACTGCTTTAAGAAGGAACTAAGAAGCATTCCTGAATTGAACTAAAGACATGAAGGCATTGACTTGTGCTCAGAACAGGGTCAATGTGTTCAATGCATCAGATATTGAACGAAGAGAGACAAAACGACACTTGGTTTTGGTGCAGACTTTTCTTGAGACATTACTAATCATCACTCACCAAGAAAAGGAGTGTGCCTACGTACTTACACCACACACCATGGGATAAAGGATAAAAGATAGTATGAAAAGATTCAGGATCAAGAGAGATGCAGAATTCTCAATGCCACACAACCTTCCCACACATGATTACACCACACCCACCATACAACATGCAAGCACATGGGACTTTTAAGACTTCATAGGACAGCCTAAGCTCAATGCTTTCAACAAAGTTCAATTAAGTTGAGATTGGCTATGATGAGAGACATTAAATCACCTTGTATTCAGGGTTGTCTTGTTTGCTGAGAAGGTCCATTCCAAAAGCCTTGCAGTTCAAAAAGGACAGCAATTTTTATCTTAAGCACGTATATGCGACAAGAACTTACATGGTCTGGTGGAAACAAAGGAAGTTCTGCATAATTAGTCAATCACCTTCTTGTAAAAGTTTATTGATCGATCAAGATTGCCCACACAAAGCTTTACATGATGTAGGGGCTCAGGAGTAGTTGCTGCTTCTGACAGCTCAAATTTGTATCCATCTGGATCTTCCACATAGGTAATTACTTTACTGTTTCCATCAAGCAGAACAGATTCCTTTATCACTTTACCTCCCTTTGCCTTTACAAGATTCACTGCTTTTGCTACCTGCAAGGAAATATTGGTAAATAAGCCACAATATAGAGCAGTGGGTAAGTCTATTTCATTGGGCAAAACAAAATTTAAGAGACAAAGAAAGTAACTTTTGAGGTTTCATAGCAAACTTTTAGACGAATGCAAGGATACTGTCAGTCTCATAGACACAAGAAAGGAACAAACTTTAGACAAAGAAGGATAATTTACATCGTCCACTGTGATGCCAAAGTGGAGTCCATTTCCTACATTGTACTTGTCTGTGCCATAATCTGTTAGGCATCAGCAAATTATGCTCAAGAATAGAAGGAATATCTGAGCAAAGATTTCAAATTCACAAAAGGATGGAAAAAAAAAGGAAACAACTTACTATAAGTTAGTTCCACAGTGAAATGGGAATCTTCAGGTCCATATCCAAGAAAAGCATTCGAGTATCTCTCCTCTGGTATGTCCCGTTTTCTCAATAGTTTCATTCCGAAGCATTCAGTGTAAAATCTGCAGTATCTTGCTAATTAGCTATTTGCA
This sequence comes from Eucalyptus coolabah, assembly GCA_014182585.1. Taxonomy (NCBI): domain Eukaryota; kingdom Viridiplantae; phylum Streptophyta; class Magnoliopsida; order Myrtales; family Myrtaceae; genus Eucalyptus; species Eucalyptus coolabah. Next base: position 10,024,391 of record CM024622.1, read on the forward strand.
TGAAAGGCACATCATTAGATGAGGAAATGAGCAATATGAGCAATTACAGGTCAAACGGTTAATGGACATACTTTATAGTCTTGTCCAAATCACCAACACGATAAACGGCATGGAGCATTCTTCGCTTGTCTTTCTTAGCCCACTGCAATGCACTGTCCTCAGTGAGATTACTGTTCATTTCTGCTACATTTCCGATGTTATTTGTTTCGGTCGTGCTTTCTGCAGGCCTAAGCAATTCAGATGCTTTTACACCCAAGACTTGTGACTGAGGAATAGCTGGAGAAATTCCCCAAAAGCTCTTCAGATCGTGGCACATAACAATATTATAATCACAGAATGAAGCAAAGTAGAACAAGCTAACTCAACAGGTTATTACAGAATAGTCACAGATAATGCAATCACTACATAATCCATGAATTATTCATGAAATAGGAGCTCCGTGACTACAATGTTTCTGGCATATTTCCAAGCATTGATTTTTATATATTGACTATTTACAACCGCAAGAAAGAGAAATAAAAACCACTAATCCAATAGTGATCAGAATATTCATAAGAAAGCAGTTAAAATTGGTCAATTGTCATTCAAGAAACCACTGGAGAGAACCGGTCAGAGCTTGCTGTAGACAAAAATAAATAAATAAATAAAGTAGTGAACAATGCTGTGGAGTTGAATTTTGTCACCATCAACCAGAACAAACCCGAAGCCGAAATGTTCAGACTCTTGACATTGTTTCCTCTTCTATGAGAATTTACCTGTACCCAGTTGGAACAGAGCGAGCCTCCGGGAGAAATTCGAGCAAGAACTCTCATTGCTTTGGTTGTCGCTACAACAGAGCTTGAACGAGCACTGTGACGAAAAAGAATGTTTTCTTGGGAGAGAAAATGGCGGTGGAACCGGTACCGTTATCATCGTCAACATGGCGCTGCAAATCTGCACTTGCTTGGTCACCAACGAACGGAAGCAAAAATCCTAGCGAAATTGGAAGCTGGAGATTGGGTGAATGTGAACGGGCTTCAGCTTCAGGCCCATTTGATCACCTACTCTGTTCTCATTGTATTATTGATGGCGTTGAGTAGCCTTGCTTTTCTATTACGTCGGTTCATATGACACTCGAAATAAGTAAAATAACAATTAATAAGTAATCTATTAAATCTTTCCCATTGTAGTAATCTATTATATGTTGGAAAGCGTGTAATAGAAATCCAATACCTTCGTTCATGGAGATCACCAAGATGAATCTTAAATTCGAGCCCGTCAATACTAGTAAAGCATGTAACGAAAACTCAATACCTTCTTTTGTAGTGATTGCTAAAAGAAAGTAGTTCAAACCTGTTAATATATTCAGTTGAATCTTCCTTTACTCAAAAATCTAAGCCAATAAGTTATAAATCAACTAAAATATGTTAACTGTTCAACAAGTGAAATTTTATTGACAAAATTCAAATGTGTAACTTAATATTTTCTACAATAGCATGAAAAAACTTTTTTTCTTATATTCATCATCATGTCAACTTTTTTATTCTTTTGTGTTTTGAGCTGTCTAGGTGATCATATGAAGCAATCATATAATCTTATGCTGAATAGCAATTAGATAAAGTTGTGATTATCATAATCCAGTCTCATATTAGTAATCCGCCAGTTGGTAAATGCCAAGTAACCCTGATAAACTTACCCAAGTCTTAGTCATTTACCAACATACTTTGACAAAGTACCAACATCTATCTACACTTCGAATATTACCAACCTTTCTAATAATTTACAAACATTTTTATGGCTTATCAACGACACGAAAGTTATCAACTTTTATGCGTGTCTATTGCGTTATGATACTAAATAATATTTGTCTCTTATTACTTGTTATTTTACTTGTTTTGAAAAGTACCAACAATCACTCCAATAATGTAGTAACACCTATTTTAAGGGCCTATTTTAGTTTGACTAATGTGCCAAAATCTGTCACGTTAGATACCAATTACTTTTAGTCACTTATTAAATATTTATCTTACTTCTTTTTGAAAGTAGCGTTTTTATTTATGCTTGCCCAGAAAACATCCCCTTTTTCTTTTCTTTTGATTAGCGGGTCAAGTGGCGTCTGGGCCAACGACTTCCTGCACCTCAACTAGTACATTTAAGATTTTACCCCTACAATGCTGTCAACAAATACTTAAACCTAAGACTACAAGGAGATGAGCAAACTTTCTTACCCAAGGTTATTTTGTGACTTAATAATACCTTGAAAGTTGTTAATTTTTATATAAAATCACCGATCTTAATTGTATCAGTTTACCAGTTGTTGTCTCATTAACATATCAACAAATTTCAGTCGCTTATCAACTCTTAATCTTGCTTGGTTTTGAAAAGTGCAAACCTTTATTTATACTTCCATGATTACCAATTACTTTTATAATTTACTAGGATTCATTTGTGGGACTTACTAACGTCCTTAGTTGCTAACTTTACCATACTTAAATTGACTGATAAATTAGCATTCGCCATATTAGGATACCAACTAATTTTAGTCACTTACAAAAATTTTATTTTGCTCGATTTTGAAAAGTACCTTTCTTCATATTTTATAGATTGCCAACAACTTCAATAATGTACCACCATGGCTTATCAACGCCTTCGAAATTGTGATTATCATCTGAAATTCCTAACTTTGATTTGAGTGATGTACTTACACTAAAATATTATAAAAAAAATTATTCTTGGGAATAATTAAAAATCAAGCCCAATTTTTTTTTTTTTTTTTTCTCTTTTATTTTCTCTTCCTCCTTTTCTTCCCTTAGCTGGTCGCTAACCTTGGCGATGGCCGGCAACCTCATTAGAGCCTAGATAGCCCCCGACAAGGCTTGGCCTCGCCTTGGTTGGGTGAGGTCAGGCCAAGGCAAGGCCAAGCCCCATCAACCACCAGCCAAGGCTCGGTTGCATTACGGCTAAACCTCGCCCAACCACTAGCCAAGGCTTGGCCTCACTGGGGGCTGGTGACACTTTGGCCCTCATCTAGCTGATCGCCAACCTAACTGAGATCGGCGATCAGCCTAAAGAAAGAAGGAGAAAAAGAAAAGTAAAATGTAAAAAGTAATATAATTATTAAAAAAATTGTTCCAAGAAATAAAAATATTACCATACGCATCCTTAAATACCATATCAAAGAAAAAAAAATTACTAAAATACCAATGACGAGAAATTCCGACCAAAAATAAGAGCATACTTTTATAATTAGAAATTTTATATGACTTGGCATATTATTTAAAAAATCCAATATGTGTGGCATTTCCATGTGGCGTGCTTGGCACTAAAGTAATTACTTTTTAATAATAATTGGCACTAAATGATCAATTTAAACAAAATTTAGCATTCAAATGATCACTATATATAACTTTTAAATGATGTCGCTTATGGGTTATTTAGTGACTAGGCACATCAACAAAGCACAAGATTGAAAATTAATAAAATGTGGCCATGTCGAATTTTTAGCTACCTAAATCTAAATTGGCACTTAAAATGATTATTTTTAAAAGGTGGCACTTTGACACTAAAGTAAGCATCGTCTATAACTTTTAATACTTTTAGTGTCCTTCTCCCATTTAAGACTTTAACAAGCTAAGGGCAATCAATTGACAAGCCACAAGGGGAAAATTTCTCCCTTCTTTTTCGTCATTACAGAGTTAAAAACGAAGGACTCATTTCCATAGCAAGAGTAGGCGAGAGGAGCAAATCATGAGAGCCAAAAGAAGAAGAAGAGCACTCAACCCTATAGATGCAAGACCTGGTAAAACGATAAGATGCTACATGGTATCTTAGAAGTTGTAAAGAATCGATCTTTTCGCATAGACAACGGTTTGCCTAGAATATAACCACGTGAAACACCGATAAAAACAAATATAATGGATACGGCAAATCTTTCAGCCAAAAGAAACGACAAAACCCACCCTCTCTACATGTATTACCTGCCGATCCAACGGAACCGACAGCTTCAGGCGATCAAAACTACGACTCTGAGAAATGGATGGCTTGTGGAGAGATGCACTGACATGCAAAGCATGAGAAGAGAGTGCCATCTTCTTCTTCTTCTTCATCCTCCTCTTCTTCTGCAATACTACAACAGACTATCACGATGTTTACCGAGAATGAAGAGAGGCTACAGTGATGCACTCATGAGCCTTCGACATATGTAACAAGAGGCCTCAAAAATTCGTCCGATGACATAGGTATGTCGCTTTCCCGGAGGCGAATATTCCCTCGTGCTTGTCTCTTCCAGAAAGGACAGATGACGAACATGCTCATCGAAGAAGAGAGAAGAAGAAAGATGATATATATCATCGCACACACACACACACACAAACTTCCATCCATGCACTCGGGCACTTAAAAATCAGCTCAAAATAAAACGCTACGTCCCATGATCTGCGTCGTAAGAATAAGTCTGCAATAAAAGCTCTAGTTGCTGTTGTTCATGGACGGATAGCGAGGCGTGGTGGGTGCTGCATCTCAAAGTGTCACGACATTGATCGAATTCAGCCATTGCTTGCCTTCGAATATTCCAACACGTACACTATTGGCTATTTGTACAAAATCAAACATAGGATCTCAAATTCGATTCCTACCGATATCTGGGCAGGCATGGATGACTTTGTTGAGGTGCAAGAGTGAGTCGTGATGAGTGTCAGCACCTAAATTTTGGCGACTTATTTAGTTGTTCCTTACATGGAAAATTAAAGAATGGACATCGATCCCTAACCCCAAAAAAAAAAAAAAAAAAAGTAATTGCATTTACTTATAGATTACATTTCTTATGCATTGTTAAACCCACATAATTTGCATGTTAGTTAAACCAGCAATGGATGGACTGGTACAGGGAGGTCATGATCTTGATCAGACTAAACCCATGTAAGTTAAAATTTGGTCAAAATTCATTACATGGCCAAAGTCTTAGGGTGGCGAAAACATATTGATTAGAGCAAAATTGGAGAACCGATTTAACTAGGTGTAGCCAAATTTTGATCACGGGGGGTGAGGAACGAGGATAAAGAACATATTTGGACTGTTTAGCACGTCCAAGTTGTGTGTTTAAATATTGGAAATGTGTATGTCAGCACGTTCACACGTGGCAGTATCCCCTGATATTTCAAAGAAAGGATGCAAGGGTAAGATAGTTTTGTTTTAAAACAGGATAGAGGGGAACATGGAAGACACACAAGTTCAAAGAAAAGAGACAAAAAGTAAGATATTTTCTAAGCATCCCCAATAGGAAAAGAAGATCTGCCGTCTTTCCTTAAAGATCACTGGCCATCTTACTTATAAAAAGAACATGACCCTTTACAGAAAGGGGTCTTCCTCTCTCTCCCCTTATTACATGCTAAAAAGGGAAAAGCACGTTCTTTCACGGACATAAACGGCGACAAGGAGAAGAGATTGGACCGAGATTGGACGCTCGCCCGGCCCCTCATGGCTGCAGGAGCAGGCATTTCCCCATCAATGGAAGTTGTGTAGTAATAAATATATGAGAACGATGCACTCTATCGTCTAGGCGGTCTCAACTAGCAATCTTTAAATAATTACAATAGAATATGCCATTTCTAGCCAAGCACTTTTCCCAAAGCTGGTGTTACATATACTCAAACAAATAGATTTCACTATCTTACAACTAAGCACAAACTAGAATATTGATAACATTTCTCAATACTGTGATTTCAGTATGCTCAAAAGACGATGTAATAATGTAATAATGTTCATACAATGTTCATTTAAATCTTATAACTTACTTTTCAATCACTTAAGTATCATAACTTTTAAGAAATGTTTACCTAAAATACTTGCATCTCAAACCCTCAAAATTCACATGGTAGATTTCAATGTGCTTCGGATCACCTTATAGCATCATAGATTTATGATTCTCTACATATTTCATGAGGCTGATGGCCTTGGAGCCTCTAGTTAAGGTGGATTTCGATCCTCTCCGACACACAAATCGTAATTGGCTAATTAGTTAGTTTACTAATAAGTAAGAATATTAAAATAATCTCGATAATAATATGGCACATAGTCTCAATGGCTCAAACGACCGATACCATGCTAACACATGCTCAACTTTTAATATTCGTTGTGTACAATAGATTGAGCGATTGGGCAAACGCAGCCACTGATAAGCACGAAACGCTTGCACATAACTGAACTCAGAAAGAAAGAACATCTCACACAAAAGGCAAAGAAAACTACTATATGATGACAAGAGTAAGGCCTACTACTATGGTTTGCACTTGAGATCTGGATTCCTGGTGATCAATTCGGTACGCAAATGAAGGCACCGTGAAATCCATAGGGTACTCTTTGAGGCAGCGTGATTTTTGCTATCGGCTCGCCTTCAAACTTCTGCGCGTCAATCACGTGCACCTGCAAATTCACAATCTCAAAATCAGAACGAAAGTCGTTCCCGGCAGGCAAAGCTACGTGCTGATACTACTGGAACACCCAGACTTGACCTGCGACACATCTGTTTCTTCATTATGTACCCAAGTGACAATCCAACCACTGTCTTCTCCAGCGCCGTCTTTCTTAGGGACAAAAACACTCCCGCTGCAGAAGCTGCCCTTTTGGAAATTATGGTACTCGACCTTTACCGAGTTCTTGCCTTGTCCTCTTCCCTAATTCAAGGCTGAAGTTTAGCACATTTCGACATACAGAATGGATAATTAGAAGAGTGACTAAAAAAACTCTCGCTAGTACCTCAGAATCAGATAGGCTAGGACAAGGTTCGTCGAAGTATAATTTCGCTAGACCTCCATATTTAGCCATTCCTGAATCAAACAAGTGATGCATAAACATTAGGAAACCGATCTTATGCGCTGCTTTGAGCAACTGGACATGCACTAGAGAGGGGAGACTGGCATTGCATTACCAGATTCAGAGCTTGACTTTGAATTGATGACTTGAGCATAACCGTACTTGTTAGGCAAGCCGGTGAAATCGGCATTTATGAAAGGGAAGTCCATAGAGAATTCAGTGTCAGTAAGACTCGACTCCTGAACTTCCCCGGTTTCCATGTTCAATCTCCACTCATAGGCACAGGTAAACAGATAGCCTCCACGCTTGTCAGCGTGTGGATCCACCAATTCCCTGAAGTCGAATCCTCTCGAGAACCAATCGAACTTGTCCATACCCCAATCAGGACCCGGAAACATCGATGCAAGAGCCCTGCATCCTCTCACCACAACCTGCTTTGTCCAGCAATATCGGTCGAGTTGAGGCCTTTTCTAAGAGATCTTTAACACTCAAGTTAGGCTTTTGGAAAAAAATACCTCATCACCATCCTCAAAGCAGTTGAGTATGTGAAATGTGCAGCTTGATTCTACATGATACCACTGGACTGAGCTAGCGTCTCCATATCGAGGCATCACCCCAATCCTTGCATATCCTTCCTTGTCATACTTCACTAACCTAGATTCCAAGAAAGCTGTTGATCTAAAGCTGCTCGACATGCTTGAAAAATATGGCTAAAAATATGATTACGTAAAGATTTCAAGGTTTTGGATTAACTCACTGTCCACCATTGACGAGTCTGTTAATGTCCAGGACAAGGGGATGATCAATGATCACATTGTACCTAAAATCAAACGGATCATTGGTTAATCCCGTACATTGTTACCTACCGATGTTTCCAAAGTAGAGTGCTCACCTACGCGTGACCCCAATTTCATGGCTGAGAACACTCCGATCGAACTCAAGATCGGCCTTATGTTTGAGTTTCTTCCCATCAGCTGAAACAATTAACCAATCTCAAGATTGACAGTCTTATCCTTAATTCTTACAGTAGAACAGGACAATATCATGAAATCAGGAAATATCAAATTACCGGATATAACGCCCACGACATAATAAGGTCTCCTAACATCTACTCCCATGGTGACCAGCTCCCCGATATGGGCGCTCTCTGTTGCACAAAGCAATGATTTGTCGTAAATCAGTGAAATTCAATCAATCATATGTACGTCGGGGCATACTTTGCATATTGAAAGATCGAACCTTTGGGTGGCTGGAGAAAGGTCGATCCCAATTCCCATCCAAGTTCCAATTGCCACAAGCTTTCAACGTGGTGATATCTACTTCTTGAGGCATGTAATTCTCTGCGACTGAGTATGTTTTCCCCGCGTGCTCAAAAACACTAGTGTTGCTTATGTATTTATTCACTGTTCCATACCTAAGCTGCTAAGATGAAATAACTCAACTTATGCTGAGGGTAGAGCTATACAATGTTTATGAGCACGCGGGGAAAACAAACAATGTTTATATTTGGAGAATAATTAAGTTCAAATGAAGGGACGAAAAGTAATACAGTGTTCAGGAGATAAGCGGCCATAATAGCCCAAGAATCTCCTTCGACAGCAGGAAGAAAAGACGGCTTGTTTCGCGGCTTCTCTAGCTTGAAAGTCTCAGACTCGACGTATCGGTTTTTGTAGGATAGTGGCCATTTTCCTCTGGATTCCTTTTTGAAATATACTGCATGAAGCATTCCTTCTCCTTCGACCCATGTATGACTTGATCTTCCAAAAATTGATTCCGTCGATTTCAGACCGCCAAACAGAGGATTTGGACCTGCACCATCATATATTACTCGTTAGTCAGCTATTTCAAGAAGCTAGTCATTGTTCTGCTTCTACAAGCATTGCTGAGAATGCCATGCGTACTTCAAGTTCTCTAATTACAGAAAGTGAACAAAATAAACTAAAACTTTTAAGATTGATTTAAGTAGTTGGCATACCATTTCTAACGAAAACTCCCTCTGGAAAATCGACAGGAATGTCACCTTCGCAGCAAGCGACTACAGTTGCCTCGCCTATTTCTTCAACTGGAGAAAAGTTTTTCTGCATGCATGCGATGCCCTTACTTTAGGCTAGACAACTCACCAGAGTCTGGATTTTTTTAACCAAATTTATAAATCACCATTTGTATCTCAGGCATTATTCTTAGGGTGTGCTTGGTACGTAAAAAGAATATTTGAAGAGCCATTATATCTGAGCAAATAACATATCTAGCGTCTATATAATCAATCTAATCAATTCCATTTTGTTACACTTTCCCATATTAAATAAAGAGACATAAGCAATCAATGATCAATCATCGACCATATCTCCGATTTTAATTTGGTTCCATTCTGTACTTTACGTATCTTCCATTTTTATTGATGTGACCTATGGTTTGCCGAATGTCATCATATAAGAAGGGAATAGCTATTTTAAGTTGACAATATGATGATATACACGTTCAGATCAATAGGTTAACCATTCCATTCCAGCTCTATGATTAATAGAATTTTTGTTACACCCCATTGTTAATTACTTCTGTATCGCATATCTAGAATGCTCTATCCAAAATATCATTTCCCTCGAAACAAAACTAACCACTTTGACGCTGTTCTATCTTATTCATGATCCGTACGCCTGCCACTCAAATTTTTTCTGGTACCTGAGAGGGAAGCAATGGCTGATCAACGAATCGAAACATGGAATCCACGACGGCATCCAGCATTTTCCTCGAAGTGCTCTTCATGGCTTCAAGCACATGTTCTGGCCATGGCTTTTGTGGCAACCTGATCTTCCACGGATGCTGGGAGACATGTTTTAGCAAGTTCATGAATGAAAGTGAATTTGGGGTTGCATCTACAATATCAGTAAGTAAAAGGAGACTATTCGTAGCAAGGATCTAATTGTTTCATATGATCATGGAGAATGAGCATACATATTTTAGACCTTACCAAGCTAAAAAGAGGGCAGACCGGCGTTTAGTTGACATGCCACAGGGATTTTATCATTACAGATGCTTAATAACGAAGGACTCGTTTCCATAGCAAGAGCGTGCGTGAGGAGCTAATCGGGAGAGTCAAAAAAAAAGAAAGAGGGCTCCACCTTATAGACACAAGTAAAACGATATAACCTTGTGAGATGAGCGAGTTTTGGAGACTGATCCACATATCTTAGAAGTCAGAAGAATCAATCTTTTCGCATACCAATATTTCGCTTAAAATATAATTGTGTTTAACACTGAAAAAGAAACCGAAAGATTGTCTGAAATCGGACAGCAAAATGTTCGGCCCAAAGAAATGACAACACCCTCTCCACATGTATTACCGTCAGATTCAATGGTATCGAGATCTTTAGGCGATCGAAACTATGAGTTTGAGAGTTTGATGGCCTGTGAAGAGATGCATTGACATTCAAAGCTTGAGAAGAGAGTGCCATCTTCTTCTTTCTCCTCCTATTCTTCTGCAACACCATGAGAGACTATCCAAATGGTTATCAGAGAAAAGGGAGGCTACAGCGATGCACTAAGGAGCCGTATAACTCATACTTATTCTCTGCCAGAAAGGAAAGAGAATATATATATATATATATATATATATATATATATATATATATATATATATATATATATATATATATATATATATATTTATATATTTATATATTTATATATTTATATATATATTTATATACACACACTTCCATGCACGCACGCACGCACGGACGCACTTACAAATCAGTTCAAAGCAAATCACTACCTCCAATGACCTGCGTTATTAGACCACTCTCGGATAGAAGCTGTAGTTGCTGTCGTTTGCGGGGGCAATGTGCTGTGGTAGGGGACGCATCCCAAAGTGTCGCGACATAGATTGAATTCGGCCATTATTCACCTTCGAATATTCCTAGGCGTACACCAGTCGCCCCTAGTAAAATTGCCGACTTATGCAATCGGAAATGCTGGTGGAAGCCAGGTATAATGACTTGGACTTTATGTCCAACAACAAATGGCAAAATTGTCTAAAAAATCCTAAAGTAGTTACACTTTTATCAATTCAATCCTAAACATTTTTCACTTTTTGCTAATTGAGTTCATTCGACTAATTTTAGTTGGAATTTGCTGACATGAACACCGGTACTTACGTGGACAAATTTTTTTTAATTTATTAATATTTTTTCAGAATTTTAAAATTATTTTTTATGCTTTTAATTTCTTTTTTCTTTTTTCTTTTTTTTTCTTTTCCTTTTTTTCCCTCTGTCCAATCGCCCAACCTTCAACAATCGGCTAGAGGCCATGATTGGTGAGGGCCCTCACCGACTCTCCCCGGCAGGGGCGACCTCGCCGACCTCGGGCGAGGTCGAGCCTCGCCAAAGGTCCACGAGGGTTGGCTTTGCCGCCTTCAAGCGAGGTGGCCCCGCTAGATCGGCAAGGGTGACCCTGGCCGGCCACAAACAAGGCTCACCCGCTAGATCCGAGGGCGAGCCTATCCAATGCTAGCGAGGTTGCCCCTCGCCTGAGGCCCACAAGGTCGACCCTCATTGGCCTCTAGCCGAGGACGATGAGGTTACCCCTCACCAAATGAAAAGACTTTTCCTAATATGACTTGAAGCAATTAATATATCTTTTCCATATGAAAAGACTTTTCCTAATATATCTGTTCAAAAATATGAGATAACGGAAATGTTTTCACTATCAACAAGAATATATAGGCATAGGTTATTATATTTGTATCGAGTAAAAAATTTTCATAACCTCATTTTCTAAGAGATAAAAACAACCTAAAATTAAGAAAATATTTTTTGAATTGTTGACCTTTTACGAAACAAATGGAAGCTAAGGTTTTGAGTGTAAATGACACAACTTTGGATATGTTACTTAAAGGGCTCAAAGTTAGGCCTCCCTCTTGTTTGATCTCTCAAGGAGGGACTATTAGGCTTCTATAACATGTCTGAAAAAAAAAAAAAAATTAGTATCAGAGGCGATGATTGATTTGCGATCCCTACGAATTTGAATATGTTAAGGAAGGAATCTTGTAATCAACATTATTTCCAAGTGAAGAACGGCATCGCAGTTCAATCTAACTAAAGAGACCATAGGTAAGGTGAGCGTTGGGGTAGAGCAAACCGGTTTGGAGTTGGCAATGATGTAAATGCGATGCATGACCACAAGTGCATATAAAGTAGGTTATTTATTAAGTCGAGGTATATGTTGATGAATGAAGGAGTGCCGATCTAACACAAAACAGTCAAACGTGAGTGAAAGAAAATGTTCAGTTGCATGTGTTATGATTTGAAATAATTAATACATCTTATTTGATTCACAACTTATTGACTTAAAATGTTGAACCTTTAACAGATTCGACTAAACATGCTATTAACTTGGTCTTATGCTTGACCCTCAGCAATTTCTAACCGATGAGGTATTAAGTTTTTATTCCCCAATCTTAATAGGCTTCTCTTTGAATAGATTATAATTTATGAAACTTCTCAGAGCAAAAATTGATCATATTGTGACCTGACTTCAACAGCAAAAAATAAAATATCTAATTCACGCATATCAAGTACTAAATAAAACTTTGGAATATGATATCCAAGAAATAGTAGTTTGGCTCAATGTTTATGTACCACTAGAAATTCGTCTTGTTACTTTAATTAAAAATAAACCTTCAGTGGCATTTTTTCCCTTTCATGAATTGATTGTCCACTAAAGCAAATTAAATCAACCAGGAAAGGGAAATCTCATTCCAACAGGCAACAACCAGAGCCTTTCTTATTCCCATGAATTTTAATTGTGACATAAATTGCAGATATGATGTGATTTAATTAATTTAAAAATTTCCCTGCAGTGTTGCATAGAATCAATTGACAGGTGGAAAGATTTTGTCCTGTCTCTGCACGAATCAAGATCCTGACAACCAGGATGGAAACCCTGACTAGGAAGGACAAAAAGGAATCAGGTGCTCAGTTGATAATTGGGTTAAGCTGAATATTGCTAGATAAAAGCAAGCATACAGCCAAAGGGAACGGTTCTTTTACTTGAGTCCAAGGTACGTTTCACTACACTTACACATTCTCTTCGAAAAATTATTAAAAAAAGTCTTAAATCTATTACCAATTCAGTCTTAAATTTTGTTTATTAATTTAGTCATAAGCATTTTATAATTGTGTCGGTTTAGTCCATCCAACCAAAATTCATCGGTCGGTGCTAATATGGACATCGGCCAGTTTGGCTTAAAATTGAAATGATAATTTTTAATTTTTTTTCCAATTTTTAATTTTTTTGAATTTTTTTTTTTTTTTTCACATTTTCTTTTTCTCTCAGCCGCCGGCACTAGCCAAAGGCGAGGGCCGACGAGGCTAGCCTCACTGCCGCTAGGCAAGGCCCCGCTAGATTTGGCAAGGCTCGGCCCGCCCAACCTCAACGAGGCCGCCGTCACCAAATCTAGTGAGGAGCCTCGCCGGCCACCAACGAGGTCGACCCTCACCTAGGCTAGATGAGGCCCCTCCAAACCTAGTAAGGCTCGACTTCGCCTAGCCAAGGTGAGGGTCGACCTCGCCGGTGGCCAACGAGGCCGCCGTCACTAGATCTAGTGAGGCTTGGCCTCGCCCAACCATGGCGAGGCCGGGCGAAGGACGGCGAGGAGCCTCGCCAGATCTAGCAAGCCCTTGCCCAGCCCAAGGTGAGAGTCAATCTCGCTAGTGCCCGGCAACGACCTCACCAAGGCTAGGCGGGGCCAAGCCCCGACAAAGAAGGCTGGCCAAAGGAAAGAGAAAGTGAAAAAAAAAAAAAAAAAAAAAAAAAAAAAAAGATAGAAGAATTAAAAAATTTGAAAATATTTAAAATTTTGAAAAAAAAATTGTCATGTCACTACTGGACAACCGGCGTCCCCGTTAGCGTCAGCCGGCCAATTTTGGCCAAATGAACTAAATTGGCTAAAAAAAAAAAGTTTATGACTGAATTAACACAATTGTAATATATTTAAGACTTTTTGGGCAATTCTTCATATTTTCTTCAAACGCTCCAAAGCATGAATCTATGTAGTCCAATCAAGTACCACAACGCATTCAATGGGAAACTATCACTTCCAATTAGAATTAATTGTGTAAAGATCATCTTGTGATTTTACTCATACTAAAAATCTAGACCCTCTCAAAGAAAACTCCCTATTCAACAACAAATCATACCAACAAAGTTAGGAGGACATGGACAATCATAGTGGCCCAAAAAAAGTGTGCTGCCCATCTCCAATCACATGTTTGATGTGAGGCTTAGGAAAACGCCTTGTTTTAAGCAATTTTCTCCAATCCAAGGTACTCTCTCGCCTCGAGCTTGGACAATCCCAATTGTCTCATCCGGGAGGAAATAACAATAAGTCCACCACCTGTCTTGGTGGCCGCAATGGTTTGGGCTCTCTCCCCCTCACGAAGAGGAGGAGTTCGAATCCCCTCACGGTCGCTTGGGGTCTTAAGTGGGACGCCGGGGGTGGTAGATCATCCCGCTTACATGTCCCCCCAGGTTTACTTGCCGACTACCCACTGCATTTGTACGGGTTCTTGAGTCACCAAAAAAAAAAAAAAAAAAAACAGTAAGTCCAGGCCGATTTCAAAAGGAGTCCCTATAAGTTCTTTAAAGCACAAGCAACATTCCAAACTGCAAGCTTCCTAAGGTCTAGCCCTCACATTTGGGCAAACAAACATCTTCTCATGATTACTTTTACTCCCTTGACAGTCTGCATTTTTGCTCTATCTACATGATAACTATTGGGTCAACACCATAGAAATCCAACACCTTCACCCAAGAGATCGGCCCAAATCCGAGCCCGCATCTAGTTAGATCCATAGAAGGGAGATATATACGTAACCTTGAGAGATGTGGAAAATTGAGAAAATTATGCAATTATCTCTAACATAGAAAATATAATAAAGAAATCCTTGATTATCTCTAACGCACTCAAAATGTTAAATCAATGAGTTATAGATCAACTAAAATATATTCACTGCTACACATTATATTGATGTGGAACTTCTTTTGCGTAACACCCTCATACATGCACCTCAATAATAACTTAGGTTAGTATGAACATCTGGAACTAATGATTAGTGACACTTAAAATAACAGTTCTGATGAGCTGAAGCCTACCAGCGTACGAAAGATGCCTTACCGTCCATTATTCCATAGTGGTAGCCTAAACCAAATGCTTACACTCTTTGTAACTTAGCTAACCTGATATCAATGGGAAACCTAGAAATTTTACTGGCAGAACACCCCTCCTTAAAGCTACTCAATCTAGCCAATTCAGCCCGTTGTTCACCTCTGGAACCAGCTAAGGAAATTTCAGTCCTTGAAAGATTCAACTTTCGGCCCAAAAGATAATGAAACAGCTGTAACGGAGAAGGGATTTGCTGCAAGGAATCTTGTCCCCTTTGGAGAAAATAATCAAATCTTCCGCAAAGTTTAGATGAACGCTTTGTTTTTAGAGCAGAGAAAGTGAAGTTCTACAGTATCCCTAGAAGCAGCGTCGTCAAGCACTCTGAGAAAACCTCCCTACCCCTTAGCTATATCACAAACTAACAAGGAGAAAATAGATCTCCTTGCCTTTTTCCCTTACCTCCTTTAGAAAAGCCTCCGAGGCCACTATTTAAGGAAATAGAAAACTAGGGAGAAGTAATGCAAGCTGTAATCCATTTCGCATGAATTGATCAAGAACACAATAACTCAAATCACATAAAGCAAATGATCCCATCTCACTGGGTCAAAAGCCTTCACAGGATCAGCTTTAGTCAATGAATCTAGGGGTAATCCGACCGGCTATGATAATTTTGACAATTCGTGGGTTAAAAGAACATTATCAGAGATGCTGAGAAAATCAATATAGATATGGGGCATGGTTAGAAGGGTGTCAAGAAAATGTGGGTTTTTGTTTTCTTTTCTTCTTTTCTTCGGCTGGCTAGATTAACAAAATATGCTGACTCTTGAAATGCATGATTGGAATGGACTCGTCGCCATCAAATGAAATGAAAGGTGGTGGTCCTCAGGCCTAGTCTAACTTGGCCCATTCAGCCAATAACCGAAGATCTATTCAGAGTCAATCAGCCCAAGCACGATGCATAGCTGTTAAACTCCTCAGGCACGCATAATATTCCATACAGAATCTTCTCCTTTTCCTTGTGTATCTGGGAAAAGGTCTTCGAGATGGAATGGGCATTCCAAATGAAAATGGCGATTCCATACTCATATAGGAAACCCGAACACAATGGAAAGCGATAAAACAGATTAGACAGACGAGATAAGCACCCGCGAGAGACAGCTATACAGATGCACATAAGAGGATTTATATGGTCATATTATGCTATTCAAGAAAATGCAAGAGGTTGCAACATGCACATATGCCTCATTCATAGCCCTAAACCCAATAACACCATCTCTCTCAGTGTCTAATCTCAACTCAGAATCCCCATATGAATGTTCTCTCAACTCCCACAGTCCCTCAACATTGTTTTACTGAGGCTAAGCACTACAAAACCCTTATTACCATGCAAAATATGGAAACCCACACATCAAGAAATATGCTCTACTGTTATCTTTCTCTTACTGGATTGACAGTCAAATTCAGATGGCAATGCATGTCGTTGGGCTAGAAACTCAAGACACGCTTAAAAGTCTCAAACTATACAAATAGAAATGTTCATTTTTTTCCATCAAGACGATAGGACTCACTTTGTCATTTCTTTTTCCTAGACGTACTTGGCTTTTCCTTTTTCATTACCTATTTAAGGAGAGTTTTGATCATTTGTTGCTGTCAATTTCTTTCCGTTTTCCATTTCACATCTTCATCACGGCCAAATAAAGGAATGAGAGTGATCGTTCCTTTCAATTTATTGAAAGAAGTACACCCTTAGTGTCAAAACTTGACACAAATAGACACTTAAAGTGCCAAAATTAGGAAAGTGGCTCTAAAGTATCACTTTTTTTTAAAAAGTGGGACATCTCTAGTGAACCCCATCGGAAATCCTACGTGACGATTTTTTATTATTTTTTCGTCTACGTGGCTCGCCGGAGTGCTGACTCAACCAAAAGAAAAGAAGCAAAAACAACATCGTTTTTTAGCAAATTCAAATTTTAATATAAAAATTAATTTAATTGAATTATAAAAAAAATAATAACTAATTAAAATTTTAAAATAAGGGGGTGGGGAGAGGAGGCAGCGGCTAAGGGATGAGCCCTCGCCGCCGCCTCCCCCATAGTCGCCTCCCCACCTTTTTTTTAAGTTTAAATAATTATTATTATTTATTTTCATAATTTAATTAAATTAATTTTTATATTAATTATTTACCACATCAAAAAAACAAAACTATGTTGTTTTTGTTTTTGTTTAGCCACGTCAATGTGCAAAATGATGTCGCTTATCTTGCTACGTCAACATTTTAGCTAGATTTTGATCGGATTGGTACTTAAGTGATCTATTTTGCTTCAATTTTGTCACTTAAATGTCACTTTATAACTTTTGGCACTTAAGTGTCCCTATGTGCCAATTTTGGCACTCTAAGTTGAGAGAATTACCAAAAAGTCATAAACCTATTGCAATTTTGCCAATTCAGTCCTAATTTTTTTTTTTTTGGCCAATTTAGTCCTAAACATTTTACAATTATATCAATTCAGCCCATGTAGCCAAAATTGGCCGGCCAATGCTGATGTGGACACCAGCCAAGGAGCTGGTCGGCGAACGCTAATGTGGTAATTTTTTAATTTTCTTTAAAAATTTCAATTTTTTTTTTAATTTTTGAATTTTTGAATTTTTTATTTTCCCCACCTTCTCCTTCCTCTAGCCAGGCCGGTGCTGGCCGAGACGAGGGCCGGCGAGGTGACCTCGTCGGCCGAGGAAGGATAAGATGGGAAAAAGAAAAGAAAAAATTCAAAAATTCAAAAAAATTAAAAATTCTAACATTCTAAAAATCTAAAATTCTAAAATTCTAAAATTCTAAAAAAATTTAAAAAAATTCTAAAAAAATTATTTAAAAATATTTAAAAATTGCCATATAGCATTCGCCGACTTGCTGTCGCGCGGCCGGCGTCCACGTCAGATCGACCGGCCAATTTTGGCCTCGATGGACCTGAATTAGCACATTATAAAAAAAAATTTGACTAAATTAGCACAATTACTATAGGTTTAGGACTTTTTGGTAATTCTCCGCTCCAAGCGTTCGGCACTCCAATCTATTCCATTCTTTCTTCCATTTCAAGGTCTTTTACTCATCATTTCACCACACCATATAGAGAAAAGAGGCTAAACGAGGAGATAAAAAAAAAAGTACAATGCATGCAGTATATTACTCTCATGAACTCACACGAGCAGAAATAAAGGAAAGTGTACTTCCACACATCCTCCGGAGGACAAAAATTCGAAGCCTCTCGCGAGGCGCTCCTCATGACCTGCCAAGAAAGGCCGTTCATAGCTTGTGGGGCAACAGTCATTAATGCCGTACTAGTTGATCCCTCGCCGTTCAAGAAGATGCAGAAGTGCCAAGTAGGTTTGAGACATCGCATGACCCACGGGCTCATCACACGCATTTCGTTCGCAGTCGAGACCTGGGATGAGCTGTTGGCTAATGTTTGGTGGCCAAAGCGTTATCACGATGGGATAGATGAATGCATCTCACGAAGAGAATGTAGCGTTGCTTTGATGGCGTGGTGGACCGATCAAAGCCAAAAACGGTGCAGAAATCGTGCGAAACTTACGGCCGGTGGATTTCATTTTCACGTTATTTGCAAAACCAACGCAATACGCCATGAATTCGAGGCTCACTCATGCACCGTACGGGCTCATTATGTGTATGGGCCATGCATTCACTGATATGGACAATGGACATATCTTTGCTCAATCACGAGGCCATTATGCACACGTGTACGTAATGTAAACGTACAAATCTCTTGGTCGTATTCCTATAGTGACAAATAGTAAAAGCTTAATAAAAGCTTAATAAAATAGAGAGGTGGGGGGAATCAATGGTGAAACGTGGTGTTATTGAGAGAATTCGAATGGATTATTTGGTTGAATGGTGTTCGTTGCATCCTTTTTTTCTCTTTCTTTTGCTTTCAGTTTTGTAAGTTTTGTCCTTGCATTTGTTTTGGAAGTTGTCCGTACACCAAAACACGTGCCGTTTAACGGCGTTAATGCTAGATTTTGTAGTTAACCATTATAGTCCTCTTTAAAAGCCACAGCCTCTTTTTTACACAAGTTCACAAAAAGAAGTCAAATCTTATTTTCAAATTGATGAATAGCCTAGATGCGTGGTAACATTCCCAAGTACATGTAGACTCACTCGAAAGGACTTCAACTTCAGCTATTCTGTAATATATCCGCATAATTAGCAACTCGCCTCAGTAACACTTAAGCCATTGAACTTATGCATATGATCTTAAATAGTTGCTTCAAAACCATGGATAATCGTCCTAAACTTATTATACGCAATCAATTCATTCCTAAAATTTTCAATTTTGTTAATTTAGTCTTAAACATTTTTATGATTTTTCAATATAATTTTTCTAAGTTAATTTTGGACAAAAATCACTTATTAGACTACATGTTAGTAGTATTCGATCAAAATAAGCCGCAAGGACAACATTAAAATCATCAAAAGTTTACAACTAAATTAGAAAAATTGAGTTGAATAAAATTGAAAAAATTGAAAACCCAGGTTTTTTGGACAATTTTTCCGAGAGAAAGTAAATTTTTAGCAAATGGGGCAGACCATACAATCACATAATAACATTTTTTCTAAAATAGTGATTGGACCCGTCCTCTAGCGTCCGAGCCGGGACTTTATTGAATATGGGCCTCAAGTTCTTTCTTTCCAGATCTAGCTAAAGCCTAAAGGTCCCTCCAGATCTCAATCAATCATGCAGAAAGGAAAAAGAAAGTCCTGATGAACATTGTGTTATTCCAACACCCATCACAATATAATATAGTCATTCCCTTATTTATAAATATCCCACTAGGGCATGGCGGCACTGTAAACCCTAACCTGTTGCTTCACACTGAATCAGCATATCCCCACCAACCAATCTTGGGAAGACAAAAGAAGAACTTGTGAACGAGGATTTCTGTCTTTCTCCTTTTTCTCTCCTTGATTTTACTTTGGCAATGGAAGGAGAAAAGGAGAAGACTTCTTTCTTGGGTGATGAATAATTAATTGATTTACATGGTGTTGGTGATGGCCCCTGAAACATGATAAGGGGTTAAATGAACAGGAGTGACTAGGTGAAACACTGAAGCTACAGAGAGAGAGAGAGAGAGAGAGAGAGAGAGAGAGAGATGAAAAGCAAAGATTGGAAGCTACCTTGTTGCTATGACCTAAAAGAAACAAAGATCAAATAATTAAATGTGAGGGTTTCTTTGGGTCTTATAGAGATGGGGACCCCCACCTTGCACCTTAGGGTGACCCATTTCTTTTATGGGTCCATCTCTCCGTCGTTCTCTCCATCTTCTCATATCGAAGCCCTTTATAAATGTTGGGGGTGACTCGCTGGGAAATATTGGGGGAGGGAAGGGAACAAAACAAAAAAAGAAAGTAGAAGAAAGAGAAAGAAAAAGATGCAGCTTTGTTCAAGTAGAGTAGCTCTCAAAGTGCACACCCACTTTGCTTAACTCCTTTCCTGCCCAGTGGCCTCAAGTCCTCTCTCTCTCTCTCTCTCTCTCTCATTCATTCATCATCACCATCACCATCATCATCTTTCTCTCTCTCTCTCTCTCTCTCTTTCTGAGAGGTCCTCTTTCTCTGAGTCTCAGCATCTCAATCTCCTCTACTTTTAGCCAAGAGGGAGACAGTTTCCATAACTGAGCCCGTCACCCTTCTCTGCCTCACCAAGACTTTGGAATTTTCTGAATTTGCCCCATGTGGGCAAGCAAGCTTGATTGTCATCCCTCTTGGTTGCTTCACTTGCCCTGAAATACAAACCAAGCGACACTATTGTCTCCACACGATAACCTTTTCTTCTTCTTCCATCTGTGAAGACCCAGTGGTTCTTCTTCCTCTAAAACCCTCATTTGGTCATCCATTTCTGAACTCATTGTCTGCCAAGAAAGCACAAAATCAAGAATCAAGAACAAGGAAGAGTCCCCCAAGAAAGCAAAGAGAGTACCGTGTTCGCCAGATAAAATGATTGAGCCGCCCAACTCGGACCGCGAAACCAGCTACAACTCGCTCTCTTCCCCACCATCCTCCCCTTCCTCGCCCACAGGGTGGACTGACTCCTCCCTCAACACGGTCCCAAAGCCCACCGGCCACCAGAATTCTGCCGACTTGCCAGCCGAATCCGACAAGAAGATCAAGCGCCTCCGCGACTCGGGCAAGCACCCGGTGTACCGCGGCGTGCGTATGAGGAACTGGGGCAAATGGGTCTCCGAGATCCGCGAGCCGCGGAAGAAATCCCGCATTTGGCTCGGGACGTTCCCAACCCCGGAGATGGCAGCCCGTGCCCACGACGTGGCCGCCCTGAGCATCAAAGGCAGCTCGGCGATCCTCAATTTCCCCGAACTCATCAGCTTGCTGCCTCGGCCCATCTCGCTCAGCCCGCGCGACGTGCAGGCGGCGGCATTAAAAGCAGCCCAGATGGATAAATTCGATACAATCACCACATCAACGGCGTCTTCATCCTCGTCAATGAGTCCTTCGTCATCACTAGTCTCGGCAATGGATCTGTCCGAGACATCGGTGGAGCTGAGCGAGATCATCGAGTTGCCTAGTCTTGGGACGAGTTACGAGTTGACGAGGCCGAGCAGCGAGTTCGTGCTCGTCGACTCGGTGGACGGGTGGCTTTACCATCCGCCATGGCTGGGGGCGAGCTTCGATGACGAGTGTGGTTATGTGGGTGGATGATCCAATGCCAGTACCGGAGAGTTCGATACATGATGAATCTGCAGGTTTGTTGTGGGATAATTATCAGTGATGGTATGGAATTTGTGAATAACCTGTCCATGTAAAACATGTGCTTTGACTTAGTTACCTCTCTCTTTGTGTCCATCTTCTCCTCAAAGTTCTCACTCATGTAAAGCCCTTCTTGTTTTATTTTTCAAGGGCTTGTGTTGGACTCCGTTCACCATATGATAAACTCGGCCAATCACAACATGCAATAATCAAGATATGTATGAATTATATATCTAACTCCGTTCATGTTGATGACTATTGTTGGCCGAGTTTATTTGAACTGTGTGTAATTAACTTCTTAATTAGTTCTTCTCCATTGTTAATTAACTCCATCGTCTATCTTGATTGCTTGTGTGTTTTGCCGTGCCCACTTCAATGGACTCAACCACTAAAGTATGTTCGAAGAGAGGCCTCATAAATTGCTTCTGCTTTTGGATGGTTGAGTGCTCATTTACTCTCTCTCTCTCTCTCTCTCTCTCTCTCTCTCTCTCGCTCTCGCTCTCGCTCTTCTCGACTGTGTACGTAATGTGTTGTGTTACAGTTTCTGGATTCGTCCGCACCTGTATAATCTATGCTCCACTCAACTTGCCGATAAAATAATGACCCTTTCAGCAACTTTTCCTAATGAAGGTTCGTGCATGAAACCACCATCTCATGATTCTCATGACTGTATCAGCGAAACGTAATCGACAAAAGTTTTTCTGACCAGAGAGGGGTTTTGATCGTGACTTGGCGGTATCTTCCCCAGCGCATTTCCTGCCAAATTGGGCATATAAAAAACGAATGATTCGCAAGGGCGACGAAAGTCTAAAAAGCTCATGATCACCTCAATGACGAAAGACTTTAGCCACTGAAACGACGACCCTACAAGCCTATGTTACTGTTGTTCATGCTGTTCTTATTTTCTATGGTTGGAAATTTAACTTTTAGGGTTTCTGGCAGACATGGCGGATGGTGAAACAGGGGGTGAGATTGCAAGGGAGGGATGGCGATGGTGACCATTTTTGCCCCCCCTCTCTGTCTCTCTCTCGGTGGGATAATAACACCCACTTCAGCCTATCGTATCTACTAGCCTAATTATTATTCTCAGCTTTTAAACCGATGTCATAATCAGTGTGCACTGTCAGTCAGCTGTTTTTGAACTTACGTTTAATGTGTTTGGCGTATGGATAAATGCGGGCATGAAAATGTGGCTGGTGTTGAAACCAAGTTCGAGGAGATATCTGTTCTCTTCTTTATTTCTTTCCGCTGGAAGTGAGAGGGATTCACGGAAAATATCTATCAAGCCGCGACAAAAGGATAAGTGAAGAATATGCAAATTGAGTCGATTTAACGAAATGATTTGGATGACGTTCGACTGAAAATTGGCAATAATGCTTTTCCTTCATATGTTTGACTTTTCCCTGGCGAATGAAAGCAGTTGCTTGAACGTGATGCTACTAAAAGGAGGCACATTGAATTTTGAAGGTGAGTGATAACTATATAGGTTTGCATAGAGAAGAGCAACCAAGGTGGTGGTTCAACTCAGAAAAAGGAACTGAACCGAATCGGCTTCACCCAATCGGTTTCAAGTTAGTTTACATGGGGACTGAATCGGTTCTAGAATAAAAGATTTGGGAACTAGCCTCAACCGGTTCGGCTCCCAAGTGGAATCATTTTGAGGTCAATTTTCAAATAGAATAAGTTTTTAACTTGTTCAAAACCAAACCCTACCTACGAGTTTCTTAATTGAGAGTTTTGCCAATTATAATGTTGTTGAGCATTCTAACACAAGCATGCCATTGTGGTGTTGTATTTGAGAAATTTTGCCAAAATAATGCATGTGATCTAGTACTTAAATAAAATTGAAACAGAAAAATATTAGAAAAAAATAGGTAAGCCAATTCCAATGTCAACCGGTTTGGTTCCCAATTCTATAAATCGAGAACTGATACTGGCAAGCTAGGTTCCAAATTTTTAGTTTGAAACTTACCCACTTTGAAATCAATTACCCTTAATTTTGTAAGGTAAAAGAAACCTAAGATACGTCAACATTGATGAGCTAGTTGTAATTGTCCAATTGATAGTACAAGACTTATATAGCAAACAAAAATTTTAATAAATCTTATGGTCCCGGTCATTTAAATCAAGGGGGCTAGACAACGAAAAGAGTGGTGCCATTGGATCTTCAGTGCCCAATTAATTATATGGTCCAAATTGGTGGCACCCATCAAAGCTGAGATCACAAAATTTCAAAAACATATATTTTTTTTTATTTTACAATTTTTCTTTCTTTTTTTTTTTTTCTTTTCAGAGGTTTTTTTCACCCGCAAATTCCATAGAAATTATATTTCTAGGATATATTGATGAGGAAAGCCCTATATTTTTCGTCCCAATAGGTCACAAATCAAAAATTTCACGTGGTCGAAAGGGATAGGGCTACCTCCCCTCGGATAATATTATCCAAGAATTTATTACATAATTATAACATATTTTTGGTATATCGATTTTAATATGGGCCATTTTTTAAATTCTTTGCGATTCCCCATTCGCAAAAAAATCTTGTAAATTCCCTGTTGTGTTTGTTTTTTCCTCTTCTCCTTCAGTCGGGCATAACATAACTTGACGAAAGAGCAAATTGCAATTATATTAACGACGTAATTAAATTTCTCATTTTTCTTTGCCATCGCCATCCACTCTTTTCGAACAGAAATGGAGATGGTGGGATTCTTTGGCAACTTAAAAGTTCTTCATTTGTTTATCTATTTAGTTTGCTTTTCTAATTGCATATATTGGAAGGAGACGTGTCTCCTTTTCTCGCACTCACCTAACATCCAATTTGCTAGGCACAAATAGAAATCAAACGAAAGCGATGTATATCTCTATTTTTGGGAATCGTGGATTCGGTTCTTGAGCCATCAAGGTGCGATGTTCAATTACCAAAGCTAGAAAAGCAACAAGGAATTAAGAAATGGTGAAGTACGAAGAGGTATGTGCATGAATGAAGCATCGGACATGCTCTATTTTTAATGGGGTTTTCACTAGATTTAGATTAATCATTAGTGTCGAAGAGGCAACCTACTACAAATCAAATACCATTTGCATTGTACTTCTCAAGGTTTAAGCTCTTAAGGAGGAACTATGTTGGAATTGTAATCACTTTTTTGGTTTCAGATGTGCCAAATTTGCATTCATTAGGCCTTTATCTTTTGATAATCCATGAGCATAGACATGGAAAATTGACTATCTAAAAACCCATGAAACACCCCATGCTCCACAAACTAGTTCATAAATCTAACCGTATAATATGTACAAAATACTCTAACTCAAAGCAGTTTGCACGTAGTTAATGAAATTTGAATGGGTGATCTTTAGATTCTATATTGGAAATCCCCAACACCATATTCATCCAACCAAATCTAAGGGGTTACTCAAATTGCCTAATATCAAAGTAATACAAATGAACTTAGCTTATGAAAAGAAAAACTGAACTTATAAATAAAACACCCAGCTCTTGCCCGAGCGAAGGCCGAATAGGGTCACTTTTCCATGACACAAGAAGGCATTTATTAGATAGCAATCCTCGAAGTTTATGCTATTTAAAAATGGTGAATGCATATAACTTGTTAATTTTCATTTTCTGTATATAAGTTGGAACTTAGAAACGAAAAAGGACATCACCGTTGCCAAATTAATTAAACAACCGGAGATAGGAAAACGGACAAAATATAAAGTACTAATGAAAACTAGTGTGAGTATCAGAATTCAAACTTGCCATATAAATCAACCAATTTTCTCTAAAAATTTGATCAATTACGAAATTGGGTTATAATATACTCTTTTTGGGTAAGTCTTATAATGAATTTCTGTATAGCGCATGATACACGTATTTCTTTAACAGCAACAATGGATCATGCTAAAAGAGGCTGCCAATCATATGCGACTAAAACACTGCAATTAAATATTGTGTGAAACTTCACTTCACTATTTGGAGATTCAGCACTTCTCCTAATAAAACATGATTTTAATGCTAACCTTATCCAATTTGGCAATGTTTGTAGAAGGATAAAGGAAAGGGTTTGACTATAATTTATGTTGGTTTTAAATTATTGGAGGCAGGTATATATAATCAATACTTTTTTTTTTTTTATTTTGTGTTTAAAAGAGTTCCATTTATCGCACTTCAGACAACATTTTGGTTTGAATTTATTAGTTAGTAGTACTTCTCCAATCGGAGGGCTCTATGACTGTACATGATTGAAGTGATCGGTTTCAGGGTAGTACC
Source organism: Eucalyptus coolabah (assembly GCA_014182585.1). NCBI lineage: Eukaryota > Viridiplantae > Streptophyta > Magnoliopsida > Myrtales > Myrtaceae > Eucalyptus > Eucalyptus coolabah. Next base: position 10,050,380 of record CM024622.1, read on the forward strand.
GATACCTCTCCCGTCTAAGTCGATTCCCGGTCTCTAGGATTAATTGACTAAGGGAGGAATAAACACATTAGGATTTTTAAATAATTTGTAAATAAATCTAGGAGTCTAATTTGTCCATGTGTAGGAAAATTGGACCTGATATTTCAACAGAATGGACATGACTAATCAAGTTTTTCTAGTCTCCTTAACGTCTTAAGCTATTGTTTGTGAAATACTTGCTAGGTCATGAAAACTGTTGTCGGATGAAGTTGATGAGCTAGCAAATGAAATGTTTCTCTATTCTTCTCTCCCACAATGTTGACACGGTTGTTGTAGAAATTATAGTGATCACTACCAATTTATTTAAAATAAACATTACGAATAAAAGCATATAGCTCCAATCTAAATGTACTCTAATACTCCCTCGTTGACCCTTAAGCTGAGATGTGATGTATCACCAATTATAGAAAAAGAAAGGCCAGAGAGGGGCTGGATTAAACACAAGAGCTAAAACTCTAATGTAACATACATAATAAGGGTCGGTGGTAACTTACCTAAAAATTTAGTAATAGAAACATGACTTGATGTATAGATATCGTACCACCACGGACCAAGTAAAGCCCATACATGATTAAAACAAGGAAAACTACTGGAAATACAAGATTATAATGGAAATGGAAATACTAGCAATTAGGGTTTAACGTGAAGACAAAGCACACTTTTGCATCAATCAGCTTCCTGCTTCAAATCCTCCAGCCAACATGCCCCGACTGGTGTACACCGGCCGTCCCTACTGTATTGAATCACACGACCTAGCTATACACTTCAAGATCTTCTTTTCCACAATCATTTTCCCTTTCTTTCCTTTTTGTTCCTGTTCTAGATTTCACCCAATTCGATGTGGGGAACAGCATCAACCCAACACACTTTTGTTCATCTTCGTCGCAGACAAATGGGTTTTCTCTGCCAGATATGAGGCAAGAAAATCGCATGAATGCATAAATGAAATCAAACGAGTGATGATAAAGCTGACGGATGACTTTCTAGCGAATCCCATCTTCAAATGTTTAATGCATTATGAGACACCAAGATCTTGAAGACCCATCTCTCTCTCTCTCTCTCTCTCTCTCTCTCTCTCTCTCTCTCTCTCCTCCTTTCATGGGAAGCTCGCTTTCTGAGCAACTGTACAGTGACCAAATTATTTGTACGAAAAATCGTCATATTGACCCATTTCCTAATCTTAGCTGTGAGCCACTCATTTTCCAAGTCCAACACTGCATATGTCGGACCTTTTTTCTCTCTCTTTCTTTTTCTTTTCTTTAGATTTTGGGTATACTTTTTTAAAGCTGAGCACCTTTTCTTTCTTCTTTTTGTCACTTTTTGCATTTTTGTTTTATTTTATAAAGTTTTTGGCCAACTGCATATACTAAAAATCGAGGAAATTAGCACGTGCAGATCGAAATGCAATAGCTTGCTAACTCATTTTCACGCGATGGCATGATTCATGCTTCGTAGAAATGATATATACAGAAACACATATATGGAATGTACCATACTTTGAAATGTAAGACCTAGAACGATTCTAATGATGCATGGTGGGTCTAATGGATATATTTAGAACGTGTTTGTTTCACTAAAAAAAATTTATAATAAAAAAAATATAATTTTCATTTGTCTTGTGATTTTTGGGATAATGATTTGTTTCTTTTTAGAATGGGAAGTAATTTTCTCCTAGTCTAAGCTTATTGTTTGCAATCCATAAGAAATGTCCTCCATAAATCAATTAGTTTTTCCAAACACTAGAAAGTAGAAAAACAGTCTTTTGAAAACAATTTCCTTTCAAACAAAGGACTCCAAAAAGTGGTTTTGAAGGGAAAAATCGTGCTATGGATGGTGTTTGTAAAAATCGTGCTATAGCTTGTTGCTGATTTGATCTCTCTTTTTGTGAACACAATCTTTTGCACCTTTTTTTTTTGGTTTTTTGGAGACTCGATAGATAGATAGATAGATAGATAGGTAGATAGATAGATAGATAGGTATAGGATAAAAGTCCAAAAAGTTTTAAAACTTGACATGAAAGTGCAATTGAGTTATAAAACTTGCAAATAGTGTAATTGAATCTTAAAATTTGTCATATTTCGCAATTGAGTTTTCCGTTAGCTATGTTCAACTTAGCTAACAAAAAATACCGATGTGGCTTTTTTTTTTTTATTATTTTCTCTATTCTATATGGCAATGATGTGATTGAAACAACATCCTTTCCATCCATATTTGATTTTTAATAAAAAATATTTAAATTAAATTTAAAAAGTAAGCTAAATTTAAATAAACAAATTGATACTACATGGTTTCACACCCCTTTTTTTATGAAGCTTATTTTTTTAATTTAGTCTAAATACATTAAAAATGAATTTAGACCAAAAAAGACATCATTTTAATATTATGTTTTAGCATCAAGACGTAGGAGACACACTATTAAAAAAAGTCATATTAATATTTTATGTTAGTCAAATTGAACAAAGTTAATGAATGACTTTGACAAGTTTTGGGACTTAATTGCATTTTTTGTGATTTTAGAACTCATTTTCATGATAAGTTTTAGGTTCTCTATGTATTTATCTCATACATACACATACATTATTATTGTGGTGGTGGTGGTGGTGGTGGTGGCGGTGGTGATGTAAAGAACTTTTGATACATTCATCGTAGATGGACGAGACAATATAACAAGAGATGTTATTCAAATTCATATGCACGTCAACTATCCAAAACTTAGTCGCCAATGTATATGAACAGTACAAGGATGACTTCTTGGACTTCCGTGAACACATATATAAAGAAAAGAGCGATCTCCAACTAATGGGGATTATGACATAAACCCAGCGTATGGATGACAAGATCAGGAACATATAAAAGTAGGGACAGAGCATAGAAAATCTTGGATTTCCGAAACCTACAATTATTTAGCAAGATTCTTTCCGCGTCGTGCCTTATTGGTTTTTTAACTCCCTATTGCGTTTGTCATTTTTTTTATTTGAATTGACACACATAAGGTCGCCAAGTCGATTTAACATTTTGATTCTTCCACTAAAAATGATGAAGGAATCATGATTATGGTGGTCATCATACAATCTTGTCCCTCTTTTGCTAGGTAAAGCAAAAAAGAGGCAATAAATGATACTTTAATCCGATTACTGTTACAATGGAAAACTTCTTTCACGTCTCTTTTAAATTGGTCATTGTCGACACCAAAAGTGTCCAAATCCTGACTGTTGACTCGGACTGAAAGTAGCCGCATAAAGCACAGTTGAGGCAAAAATTTACTAAGTCTTTGTGGTCAGCAACTACAAAGGTATTGAGAGCCGATGGGTGATAAAAGAGAAAATTACTAGGTATTGAGCCAAGAGTGTCAATGAACAAGACTTGATTCAGCCGATGAAGGAATGGAAGCAAGAGAAAAGATCAATGAATTGAAGACAAGACAAGTATTCAAGCCATGAAGCCAACAATCTCGGATACTGCCATCATGATTTATTCCGTCATGGAGCCATAAACCTCAAAAGCCACAAATATTAATGGTCGAGAAACATGGACTGTTGTAATCATCAGGGACAGGATTTACGATCTAAAGAAATAACCATCAATGTGGGGTGAGTGATGAAGCCATGATTGTTGAGTAGTGAGTCTTTTAATAACTGTTTGTAAAAAGGTGTTGCTAATTTATAGGAGTCACGTAGGATGTTATTTGGTTTCTTTGTAGCCATTGTTAACTATCAGTAATTGTATAAATGCTTGATCCATAGATTGTAGAAAGGACCGCCAATCAATCAATGAATAACATTTGTTCAATTTTATATTCTTTTATCTTTACATTCAAGTGTGCTTTTACATAGTTGGCATGATTTCATCGAATCTTCGTACTTTTAATTTTTCATCAGTTCGTGTTTTCTGTCCAAATCAGCAAATGACTCCTTATATTTTTTGTCGGTTGGTTTACCAATCCATTCTTTGAAAGGTCTTTCGTCAACTCTTTTCAGCAAAACAGTCATTTTGCTTATCTTGCTTCGTAGTTCCTGCCATTGCCGATGTTTAACCAAATCTCGATGTGTGTAGGCGTGCAATGTGGCCAAGAGAAAGTTAGTAGCATGTATGGAAGAAAAAGGATGGTTATCGTATGGTTGTGCGTCTTAGATAACCCTAGAAAGTACTAAAGCTCAATGCTGCGACAAGTACTACATTGACTCAAGACTCTACTGGTTTATGCCTTTTAGCAGAAATGCCACATTCCATACTAGCAGTACTTGCTCTCCCAGTCCAATGATTTGTGATGGATGTAAGTCTGATGATATTATGCTACACAGCTCCTTTGATATATCGACCATTATTATGGGTTGCTCTCTGAGTCATTATATTGCAAAAAAGTAGTAAATTTTTTTAGTAAAAACAATAAATTTTAAATGAGACATTTTCCTTCGTCTTTTTTCTCTTTTCAAAATACAGAGCTCAATTGATTCAACAAATTAGTTCGTTTGAATTATCTTATTATTAGTCCAAGGGTTATCTGTTTAACCGTATGTGCTATATTGAGAGTAGCATGGGTTAATGAAGCATGCGGGTCATATTGGATTTGGGAACCCAAGGAAACATGGAAATTTATGATGGTTGAAATGGGCAATTATACCAAAATTGTTGATTAATAGTATGCCTTTATGAGGCAAAAAATCCGAATAGCTTATGCGGTAAAAACGAAAATGGTATGCCATTACTTGCCCTTCTTTAATTTAATGCGTGGATAATTTCAAAAAAATCAAATAAGTTAAACAAACCTCGTTTGTTTTAGTTATGGTATTGGAGAGTTAAATATTAAATGACATCTTGTATACCTCATCTGTTAACGGTATGCCATTACTTACCATTCTTTAATTTAATGCGTGGATAATTTCAAAAAGTCAAATAAGTTTTTTTTTTTTTTTTTGGATAATTCCTCTCTACAAAGGTCAAATAAGTTAAAGAACCCATCCCTTCGTTTGTTTTAGTTATGGTTAAAGTCAAATAAGTTAAAGAACCCTCGTTTGTTTTAGTTATGGTATTGGAGATTTAATGTTGGATGACATCTTGTATACCTCATCTGTTTTTAGTAAGGTAAATATTAGAATGGAAACCATAGCCGTCATGTCACATGATCAATTGTTGCAATTAATCCTTATTATGCACATATTAATAGTTTCAACGTGAATACAAACCGCATTTTAAAGAAAGGTTTAGTTACGCACAGGCCCTAGTGCCTCTGTATTAAATAAATAAAAAAAACTTAATCAAGAAAATGACATGAAAAATAAATTGTCATTTTAATTGTATTCTCTCTTGTTTTATGTACAATCAGAGTACTGTAAAATAAAAATATTTTTTTATTAAATATGATTAACAGTTAACGAGTTCTCAAAAGAAAATAATGTACCTCCTCTAATTCTCTATATTGCTGAGAAGAGATGAGGTGGATTATGAACGTGTAGTAATTACTTTCCTCCCAATTATTTTCTAATTCTTTTCCAAACCCATAAGTGGATTAGATAGGTCCACTTCATAGAGAAGCTCGATGAAATCAATATCAAAGGGTGAGTTCATTGCTTCCGATGATGGTACTTGGTCCAAATTATTTAGTTCAATTAACATTCTGATAATAACTCCTATTTTATTAGCGATTTCCTAAATTACTTATTGAGCAAGACATTTCACAGTTTTCAAACTGTATATTCTCAATATGTCTAACCAAAACAGATATATGCTTTATGGATATTGTTGCACAAATAAAGAAATTCACGAATTGTAAAATTAATTTTACAGTGTGAAATGTTTTTTTTTTTTTTTTTGTAGCCTAAAGCTAGATGTGGATTTTATCTCTCTTTTAGTGAATATAGTTTTTCCCCAGCTTTTTTATTTGGTTTTTTGAAGACTGTGTATATAACTGTTATTAGTTGTATCATTGGTGTAAAGAACATTTTATACATTTTCATAGATGGACAAGACAAATTACAAGAGATAGTTATGTAGTCTTATTCATTGAAATGTCAACTATCCAAAAGTTATATATATCTTTTTTTTATCTTTTTTTTTAATGGTAATGGACCCCATAAGAATCTATTTATGAAAAAATTGCTTGAAGAAAACATCTTATAAGAATGGCACATGGATGACTTATTGGACTTCTGTGAACACGAATATAAAGAGTGGTCTCCAGCATATTCCTATAAAATATGTATGACAAAAGCAGGAGCATGTAAATGTAGGGACGGAGCATAGGAAATCTTGAATTTTCCAAGGCCTGCTATTATTTAGCAAGACAGCAAGATTCCCTCCCGACATCAAACCTCATTGGTCTTTAACTTCGCTTTCGTGTCAAAGTCATTTTCCCATTTGGCATACCTAAGGTCGCTAAAATTTGATTTGGCTTTTGATTCTTCCTGTAGAAACGATGAAGGAATCATGATGACAATAGTCATGGTTATGATGGTTGTCTCGCAATCTTTTCACCCTCTTACTAGGTAAAGTAGAAGAGCAGTTACAAATGATGCTTTAATGTGATAATTGTTACAAGAGGCTATTCATTCACATTTCTTTTAAATTGGCCATTTAAGATGTGTGTTTGATAATTGTTATAACAGAGAACTTCTTTCAACATTATTACCAAGCTCAATTAATTCAAAATTTAGATCAATGGAGTAATCATATTATTAGTCTCGATTTATCTTTTAACCATAGGTGTTCTTTGGGAGTAGTATGGGTTAACGAGGCATGGGGTTCATATTGGAATTGGGATCCAAAGGAAACTTAGCAATATATAATGGGTGAACTAAACAATCATGAGAAATTTGTTCATATATGGTATGACCATATGAATACAAAAAATCGGATCACATATTTGTCGCCTCCATATGGATTGGCTTTGTACCTCAATTTTTTAAGTTATAAAAAGCATCCATTTTTAAGTGATTAATATACTATATGAACCATTATCCCCATCTAAATGATTGTACACTTATGTGCATGTAATAATACAGACATAATTTTTTTTTTTAGGTATTATCTCAAGATTCCAAAGATTCTGATTAATTAAGTCTGGCATATCTACAAACAAATGACAAAGCATGTGCTCCATTTGGCAAAATTCTCCCTGACACCTATCTTTCAACTTGCCCTATCAAAGCAAATCACGTTCCCAAAAAGATTCGGGATGAAGAAGGGTTGACGATTTGCCACGTCCTTAGAGTATATAAAGTACATATTTCCCTAATTTTCATATATTTTGTTTGGATTAGTCACATTCGGGCAAGAATGATTGCAAGGTGCCTACTTGATTAATTCCAAGGGGGATGCAACCAAGCAGACTGAACATATGCCTTAATGGGGCGTCGCATTTTGTCCACAAATGTTTTATTTTTGATTGGCTACCTAACTGCCCCTTTATTTTATTTTTATTATTATAAGTTGTGACACATGCTGTACTTTGATTAGTCATAATTTAGTCAAGTGGGTATGAATATAAAAAAAGAAAAGAATATATATGTATTTTTGGCTGCAACTTGTCTGCATTCAAATCGAATTTTCGAACATGGAAAAACTAAAGCAAGTACGGAATTTTCTTTAAAATATGGAATATCACAGTGTTGTGTGGAGCTCGTTCATGTGCAACATACGAAATTTTCTTAAATGAATATCAAGTGTAATTAGTCACTCTATTCATATATTGGATTATATTGAATTAGATGCCTTTTAAGCTGTCGCCTCAGTTCTCTAATCGGTCCTTTAAAGCTGAGATGAGGGGAAAAGGAAAAATAGAACATATGGCCCAAGTAAAAGAAGTCTTGCGCAAACAATCTTAATTACCATTGATTTGAAGATTTTAAGTTCCCACTTTTTTAAAATCAATGATAGAGGGATTGCATTTAGTTAATTTCTTATAAAGTACACCATACTCTCGCTACAAGAAAACACTCTAAAGTGACAAAATCTATATTGCCTTTGATCGTATCTGAAGGTGACAAAATCGGAATTTCATCATCTTCAGTGTTGAACCTACTGCCACAAACATGAAACTTGCCGCTTTGGGTCTGATTTGAAGAGACGAAATCATGGTTTCATTCAAAATTGTGATTTTATGGACTTTCTTACATTATTTTTCTTCTTCTCTTTAGTATATATTTTGGACTAATGTCCTGAAGCATCTTGCAAAAGTAAATTTCGCTATTTTGTGAGAGGTCGCTTCGAGGTGGTTCGAACGATTTGATTGCTCGTAGTGTTAAAAGACAAAGTACATCAATAATGAGGATCTACATGATCTGCTCCAATACATATATATCCACTCCTTTTTATGATATGAAACCCTAAATATCCGCTCCGGAAAAGCCCCTACAGGAGGATTTGTCGATCTTCTACTCGTTAGGTGGCCATGCAAGGAGAGAAACGACACGAGCAGTGATGGATCGCAGTAAATAGGGATGGACAATTCAATGCAACATGATATGGCCTTTTGCTTCGATCAGGTCTCTCTCTGCACATCAAATCAAGCCACGCCCTGTGACCATACCATGTCTTCTGATTGATCGTTCGATCTTTGGGCTTTCACCATGTGGAGATTGATGAAGAATTTATGGAGGTGGGTTCTTCACTCCGAATGAATAGCTTGGTTTTAGACTCCGTCAGTTTCAATGGATTTTGGAACGAATTTATCGTATTAAACTATAGGGAAAAATTATCCAATTAGTCATGAACATCTTGTGCCGGTGCTAATTCATTTTTACTTTTCAAGTTCGTTAATTTAGTCCTAAATCTTTGCATGAAATTCCAATGTAGTTATTTCGCTCAATTTTGCTAAAAATCGCTGTTGTAACAGTGCACCGCATAGGACAATTGGCGAAAATTAGATTGCCATATTGATTTCTAACTAAAATTGACCAAAATGACTACAATAGAATTTTGCGCAATAGTTTACGACTAAATTGACAAAATGAAAAAGTTTAAGACCGAATTAGTATTCGTATAATAGATTTAAGATTCATTGGGTAATTTTCCTAACTAAATTGTATTAAAGGTTTTTTTCGTTTGTGTTATGCAATGGATCATTACACGATTCGTTCTAATGTGGTTTTCAAATGTCTTTGTTCTATATTTACCCTTTCTTTGCCTATCTGGTAACTCAACAGGCTGTGAAGATGCGTTTCCTATTTTTATGTGCCAATGCTCCTATGCCCTACATCCCTCATTCTCTTTGTATTTTTCCTAAGAGAGGAAATGCCCTCTTGGTGTTTAGTGTCCCAGAGATGCTGAGGTGCACACGTGGCCTCAAACAAAGCATTTTGGGGACATAATCAAGTCCACCGTACAAAATGCTTTCATGATGCTATTTTGACAAGTTGCACAGAAATCAACTTCACTTGGCAAGCCATATACAACACTCATTATTCCTCAAAGCTAATGTTAATCCTGTTGAGACTACTAATTCCTCACACTTTTCCAGCCCCGTTTGTTTAGACTTAACTAAAGAAAAATTTTAGTATTGTTTAAGGTTCCTGTCAAATTTTAAATACCAGTGAAATTTCTAAAAATTATAAAAGATTCGTATGTGAATCTGCGTGTTAATGTTTACAAAATGAAAATTTCATATAATTGGGATTAAAAAGAAAAGTTGAAACATGTGAATTGCAAGATATGCAAAAAGTAAAAAGTAAAAGTCAGTCCAAACATATGTGAAAAGGGATAATGAAGGAAAAAGCAAACGAAAAGGATAGGTAACTTAGGTCGGCCATGGAAACATGATGAGCTCTTTTGCTTCCACTACCAAATTTGGAGGATCTTCAATATCGTTTTGAAAAATTTACCGCATAAAACAGAAGTCGCGCTTTGTCGCTTAGTGCACTTTGGTGTTAAGCTCAATCATAGACACAGAGAGGAATAACATGCAGCAGTGCAGAGCCATGTAGGGCTGAGCTATGGCTACGCATGACAGGTGCTTGGCAGATTCAACCTTGGCCGACCGACCCCAGAGACGATATAACGCGCCCTAGCAAAATTTAAAAGGTTGCACGGACGAAGAGAAGGCATTGGGAACACTGAATAAGAGCCATGACATGCGTCAATGCGTCAAAAGATGGTGAGAGGGTTGGCCATTTGAATTATTAAGATTGTGACTCGCAAGCTTGGCCACTGCTCCTGTATCTCCCCCTTCCTATTCATGTTCCTATCATCTATGGCTCTTCTTGCCTCTATTTCGTCTTCCTTTTTCATCCGCTAGTACACTGTTATGTCGATTATCCGTGTGCATATTTCTATATGGGGATAGTGAAAGCAATAATTACGAAATTATGAGACTGTTCAGCGGCTGATCCATAGACATGCGCACGTGGATCGAGCGCTTGACCCGAATTTGATTATTTCGTATCTTCATGTGCAAACGAGTTATCCATTTGTCCATGGTTGCCGATCTATCAAATTTTCACACTTCGGTTAGCTTTGTCATCACATTAGCTTTCGAGGGAAAGGAAAATGTCTGGTTATTTTGTGTAATACTCGTAACATAAATTTTGGAGTAATAGAGGTCAGACGCATCAATCTAATGTCCTCAATGTCCCTGGAACGTTGAGCTGTAGCTCCCCTCTGCCTCGGCGGCTAGCCTACGACCATCGCGTTTTTGTCAATGAGTCCTTGCTATGCTACCGTTCCGTGCGCGCCACCATCACCCTCGTGGTCCCTCGCTGTATCCTCCGCGTCTCTTTCCCCGTGTCATGGAAAATGTAGGAGTTGTCTCGGTGGTCCAAACACAGAGGTCGCAACCGCCAGTCTCCAGCAACCATTGCCCGAGTTTGGCAGTGATCAATCTAAGTTGAGAGACTAGTGAGTTGGGCTCAGAAAGAGAAAGATGTTGAGATGCACACATGATTTGTATTTGAAAAATCTCATGTCGAAAGATTTCTATAGAATTAAGCAATTAATATATAGTAGTTGACCCATAACTTATGAGATTAAACTTTTAAGATAATTTGGGTTCAATTGAATATGTTGACAAGCTTGGACTTGCGTTTTCTCTTAACAATCTCCCAAATGAAAATATAAAACTCTGTCGCACACTCCTAACAAATGATATTAAAGTCAATAGTTGATTAGTAGTACATTCCCACCGCGTATTAGTCAAGGAAGGAATCTCGCGACATACTTGGGTCCACCACTCCCATAGCGTATTAATCGAGGGAGGAATTTCATGACATACTCGGGTCCACTCTTGCTGCATATCAACCAAGGAAGGAATCTCATGATATAATCGATTTCCAAGCAGCCTTCATGATTTGGTTTGACAAAATAAATTATAGAAGATTACTTGGATTAAGAAGGAATAAAGCTAACAATAAACTCATGTGAATGAGAAATTATTGAGATGCACTATTTCACATTAAATAACTTTATTTAATGTGAAACAATTAATATATGATATTTAACTCATAATTTATTAACTTAAAATTTTGAGTAAATGTAAGTTTAGGTGAATATATTACACGGCTCGAATTTGAACTCTCTCTTAACAATCTCTCTTAACGATCTTTCAAGTGAATATTTCAAATTTTTGTAATTTACTCTCAACAAAAGGGGTGTAATGACACTATAGGCCTGCTAGGGGACTCGAGCGATGGCTTCTTACGGACCTACCGAGGCCAGCGGCAATGCCGGAGGCTTGAGCGGCATCGGTAGCGCGGTGGCTCAAGCGATGCCGCTCAAGCGATGCCGCTCAAGCGCGCTCCGATGGAGAGGTTCTTTCGTGATCACCAGTGCGAGAGACAGGCAAAGTGTAAAAAAGGAAAAGCTGAAAAAGAGGAAAGAAAAAAAAAAGTGGGAAACCAGTACATGACTGGGATCAGGCGTGACGCATCATCTTCTCTAAGGTAAATTAAAAAAAAAAATTACCTATAAATTTAGAGCGTAGGGCACTGGTAAAACCTGTCGCCGGCGAGAAGAACGGTGTCGGGTCACCATCCATGTCTCACCGCCCATTCTCCAGAAAGCTGACAGCACCGACAGCGACTGTCGGCACTCGTACTCCCCACCACGTGTCCATCCTTCACAGACCGGCCTGTCATGTTTGACTCTGGTGGAGGTTAAAAGGCGCCTTCACTTATTGTTTGAGTGAGGTCCCGAAGTGGCGATTCTTTTGTCTCCGTACGGAGAAATGATTGCCGGTCGCGGTCAGAAAATTAAAATTGAAATGGGCATAATTCATGTGACAAATGAAGAAAATTGTGTTTGGAAATTTGGAATTCATTCGAAGCCCTAATGTTAAATTCCCAATAATATGTTAACCTGCTCGGCTAGCTGAATGTTTATCGGTGTTTTAGATAGAAATTATCCATGTAAGATGCAGTTGATTTTACTATCTATATTGCATTGATCATTCCATTGATTAAAAAATAAATTTGATTAATTTTTTTATGTCACAAGATATTTAATCTTCATAGTCAATGACGTTAATCATAACACATTTTATGGCGTGCCCAATTGATCATTTTTTATCTTATCATAGCATTTATAGGATTTTCATGTAAAATTAAAATGAAGATACAAGAAGAAACATGTTCACGCGATAGACTTAATTTATTTGCTTCAAACTTATAATATTTTTTTTTTTTCCAAAAATTGAAATAAGAAAGTGTTGATTGGTATTTCAAAATTTTATGAGGAAACTATAGATCTCGCTACTTATAAATTCTTCTAATTTTTTAAAGGTTTCCAATGTTTCATATTAAATAAATATAAAATTTGATGTCCTATAGTATACAAGTATAGCAGTCAACCCAAATAGATCCACTAAAGTTCAGTGACTAAAAAGCATTACTGGGGTCTCCATTTAAAGTCATCAAGTCATTATTCATCTATCTATCTATACATATTGTTTAAGCAACGCAACGAGGATTTTAGATAGACCATTATTCCCTAGTAAAATAGAAAAATAAGGAAAAGTAGCAAAATGTGTCACATCAACTTTTATGGACGATGGAGTTGAACATGATCTTATGAGGATATGGTATGAGATTTTTTTAATATTTTACGGCATACCCGATATTGGTTTATTCAGCATTTCTAGGATGATTAAAGTTAAGATACCGGTGTTAGTGCAGGTACCAAATCTTGCTTTGGAGACGATCGTTAGAAGGACTAATTTAACAATATCTTGCTCTAGATTTTCTTAATATTTAATATTTTCAAAATCCTTTTCAATTCATGTTTCATGGACAAGCATGTATCAGGTGTAACTAATCATGCACAAAAGGAAACTGTTTAATTTCTCAAACATCCCTACCACAGAATTATGTCGTTCTTGATTTTATTTGTCTCATAAAAATGAATGATTTAGAAAATAATTTCTTAAAAATAATTGACCGTATCGCTTTAAAAAAAAAAATGAATCAACAAAAAACATGTTCATCATTGGACATAAATTGTTATCAATAATAACAATGTTATTCATTGACTAATTATTTCAAATAATATAAGTGATGATTTTATAAAAATATTCCTTAAATTATTTATTGTTTTTTAAACAAGTGGAACCTTAGATCAAATTAATTTTCGTTTCCTAATGAACAAAAAAATACCGGGTCAATGCATTTAGGTAGCTTTAGCCAGATGTAAAGTTTTCAAATTGAATATGATTCGGTGATTAGGCTTCTTCATCATGCAATTTCCCACAAAAAGCTAGACTATACCTATTAGGTTCAAGAGCAATTCTAATAACGAAATTCCGTTCATTGTCCAAAGAACTCAGTAACTCATAAAACCTTATGAAACAGATAATTGTATAAGTCCATGACTATCGTTAAGGGTTAGAACATCGTTAAAGCTCTGTTTGTTTTGCGAAAAATAAATAATTTTAAAAATATTTTTCTAAAAATAATCAATTATTGAAATAATAAGCACAAGAAATAGTTTTATTATTGACTACAATTTTTGTATCAATATCTTCACGAACAATGAAAATATGTTTTTTTATCTATTCATCTTCGAAAGCAATACAACCGAACATTTGTAAGAAAATATTTTTTAAATCATTTAATTTTTTCAAATCAAATGAGCTTTCATATAAGTACACCGATCTGTTCTATGATTTTGTTTTTTTTACACTAATCTGTTCTATGATTAAACCAAGCAGTTTTGATACAAAAGGATCCATCCCAAACATGTTTCAAATGGGTTTTATCAATCTATTTTAAAATCCCTAGATGCAGAAGAATAATCCGACTGGCTCGTCCTCCAATGGAACCGCACGTCTCATCACTTATCTGGATCGCTTCATAAACGGAATCGGCACGAAGAAAATTCAAGCCATAATCGACGTTGACATTATCATAATTTCATGTCAAATCATAAATTTACAGATTCCTAGCATTATATTTAACATCAGAAATCCATACCTACACAAAACAAGGACCTGACGTTGTACCTTTTCATGTCGGCATAATCTAGAAGAAACGATGACGATGAAAGCAGCAAACTCGTACCGAAGAGAGAGACCAGTCGGCAATTTCAAAAAGCGGTCATCTAAATCGGCATGTTCCTTTCTGACCAAAAAATAAATAAAAAAATCGGCCTGTTCCTTCGATTATAGACACGCGCCTCAGATTATCACATCCAAAATCGACCTGATCATATGTAGTTTTCATCGCGATTCGACATCAAATAACACCACATTATCTTAAGATATCGGCAATTGGGGTGCACAGAATCCGATTGATTTGAACCGACCATGATCTAAAAATTTTGATCTTTGTTTAAAAGCCTGAAATTAAATAAGTCCCAACTATCAAAGTTAGAATACTATAGTCGCCACTTTGCTAATAAGGGAAATGATTGCGTGCATTTACAACTTCACGTTGCTGTCCTTTCTTGTTCATATGTGGAAATGATGGAATCAAAGTAGTAGCTAAGGATATAGACCCAGTATTAATTAAGGATAAAATGCCTCCATAAGATCGTATTCTGATCATGGCAAAGAAAGAAGAAAAGTATATATAAGACCTTTGGGTACCGCCGAATAAAGAATAGGGTGCTTGTATATGACATTATTCCAAGCCGGTCCGGTATGGTATTGAATGATAGGCTTATGTAAGTTTCACATAGTTCAATCCAAGGAAGCATTAGCATTTGGTATATCTAATTATGGTTTAACTAATCGAGCATTAGATTATATGAGTTGGTTTACTTCCTTGTTTATGAGAAAATATTTGAGTTTACTCTAAGTACACAAACTTAAAACTTGGGAAATTTCGTGTCAGCTTGTTGCTTTTATTTCATCATAATATGATGTTCATAATTTTGCTAAATGTTTGGGACCAAGATCCTGCCGATCAAATCACGTAAAATCATTATCATATTTCCCTGTTGGCATACTATACAAATATAATTAATTGGATAATTTTTTTTATAGGATTAGTTAGGGAGTTGTGTCAATGTTATGACGTGGCTGCTTTTGTAAAGTGAGTGGATGGTGAGAAGATGCTTTCCCATTAAAAAGAACTTTTGACCTAGTGCCCGCTCAGGATAGTGATGGGATCATCAAGAGAAATTTGCGAAGAAGGGCCAGCAGATTGTAACTAATTGCCAAAAATATGGTGCCACCCAATTCAAATTACAATAATGCGACTGTCCGAATTCCAAAGTTGGAACGGCGTTCTCGACAATTACGCTGTCGTGCCGAAAATCACAAAGACTCTCGGCCGCACGAATAACAGTTCAACGTGGCTCGCCAACGCTTAATTCTGTCGGGCAAATCTCGTCGCCCGAATGCGGGGTCCACTCATTTTTTGTCATTTCGATTATGTATTATCATTATCACGTAGTTTGATTTGCGAAAGAAGGGGCTGAGGGGATCGTTGCGCACGTGCAACTGATGCCTTCGTAAGCATGATTTAATTGATAGGTTTCCTGTGGTCGTTTGAGGAAAGGAAGGGCCTTTAAGCAAAGAGAAACATACTGTCTGCTTGTCCTTAAGGAACAGTATTTCTTGCGTTTAGTCCAATCAACAAGGAACATTAGCTCTAAGCCATTTCTTATGTTTCCAAAAGCACGGCAACCTTTTCTAATAAAATGTTCACAATTTCATTTTCTCGTATAATTATACACTCCTCAGATTTGGTGAAGAATAAATGATTTGAAATATATTTTTCTAAAAAATGATCATTTGAATTGCCTACAAAGATAAACAAACTTAGACATAAATTGTTGTCAATAATAGAATAATTTTTTATTGACTATAAGTGATCATTTTTAAGGTTGTATTTTACAAATCATTTATTTTTCATGAAATAAACATAACCATGATCGATATTAATTTCAATTATGCATATAAAATATGACGACGCGTGTGACTGACAATATCATTTCAAATTTAGAGGAAGTTCATTAATTCTACAAGCATATATTATTTTAGAATAACTTTAATACACATAGCGTTATTTTAGTATGATATATATGTACTATGCCCCCACTTGTGTTGTTAAATGCGATATCTTGACTTATCAAAGAGAAGTCGAAAGCAACGTTTGAGTGAAGCCAACACCAATATTCATGTCGAAAATCATCAGCACAAATTAACGACAGAAAAGGGCGATTAGGCATCAAATCCGATTTGTCGTAAAGTAAATATTTTTCATTTTTTTCAGAAAATATCTCTCTATAACATAACTGAAGATGATATTTTCAATAGCAACCTCTCTATTTTTACATAAGTAACCTTAATCCTCTCGCATAATATTTTTACCATTTGAATTCGCTCTCGATTAAAAAAAAAACAATACTGCTGTGAAAATCAAATTCGAGTTCATTTTTATTGATGTTTGTCTTTATCAACTTTTCTACAAAAAAAAAAAAAAAAAAACCGGCGAATATATGCGGTGGCGCGCCGTGTGGGTCCCCATCATTTAACGCCGGGACGAGAGATCATGATGGGTGTGTGGGGCAACAGCTTGATGGAACGTCAGCCGTCAGATCACAAAAGGCTGCTTTTTCCCTCCTTCTGATGGCGATGTGTCGGCGCCTTAGCTCCTGACCGTACACTCATGTCCCACCTTGATTTTTGGAGAGAAAACGAAAGGTGGGAAGGGGGCCTCATATGAAAATGATCTTTCGACCAAAAAAATTGTTTTCTTATATCCCTCATTTTTTTATTAATTATTAGTTTATTTTCTATTGGGCCAAAACAATAATTTATTTGGGGTGGAGCATTATATAGAATTTTTCCATCAATAAAAAGTAACTATTTCGAATATATAAGATAATTATGCTAGTAATTTATAATTACATGCGTACAATGCTAACGATGCACGCGCCAATTATTTGTGGACGCAGAGCAAAGGACAATAATGCACTGAAAATGAAGTTTCCGAACAGAGATGCAAAAGAGGTTTGACGTCAAATCTGTTTTGCATCTCAAAGCCATTTCAAATTTACTTGAATTTCCCAATAAAAAACAAGCAAAAAATTAATCCTAAGATTGTCCCAGCTTTAGTAAATGCGCGATGACCCATTATTTGGCATTGTTTATGTAGTTCCCATCCAAGGTAATGTATTTTTTTAAAGGAAATAGAGCATCAATATATAATTTCGCAGTTTGTACTATAAGATTGTCTTGGTAATTGAAGAACAAGTACGCATATATATTGATAAGATACACATTATAGATGTAGGTTTGATCACTCAAATTGCTAAGTAAAATCGTCGAGCAAAATGATCATTAGCGATAAGGCTGTTTAATTATCCAACGGGATCGGTGGATTGACAAAAAAAATTGATTTTACATAATGAATTTTTAAGGCTGTATTTTATTATCGCTTCAAAGAAAATAAAAAGGAAATTTGGGACTCGCAGTTTGGCCTTCTTTGGTGCTTTACATATGTTTTCCCCACTCAGAAAGTGAAGTATGGAGAGGAGGAAAAAGGGGTAAATTTCATTGTCTTTCCACAATCTGCGAGGGACAGGGAAAAGCTTGCAGTTGTGTTCCTGCCCCAAAGCAAAAGCAGCCAAAGAGAGACAAATCTCCTCACTCATTTAATGAGTTGCTGCTATGTCTTTTCTGCCTCAGATTGATTGGCCTCAACATCTCTCTCTCTCTCTCTCTCTCTCTCTCTCTCTCTCTCTATGCTTTTTCAGCTCTCAACGGTGGAAAATTCTTGAACACTCTTCATCCACATCTTTTACCTAAGTATAACAATGACATGTCTGGTATCTTCATTACTCAATTGTCTTATTATTCCTAAGTTCTCCTATACCATGTTTTATGAAGCTCTTACTACATTAGTAATGTTATCTTCTACCTCAGCCTAGCATGGGAAAACTCTCTCTCTCTCTCTCCACGGAGTTATCCAAATAATTCATAAACTTTGATTTAATGCGTAATGCTGTTTGTAATTTTTTTTTGACTTGTTTGACACAATCCATAAATTAGTAATAAATATTAAATCTAATCTCCAAACTATTTTAAGATGTTAAATATCACCCTTCCATTAATTCAAAATAATGGAATTTGCCGATATTACTTCCAATTCATTAAGTTTAAATGGTGGAAAACAAAAGAAAGTTATACATTGATTATCCAAAAAAGACATTTATCTTGAATCGGATGGATAATAATCCATGTCATTGATAGTGATGGATTAACAACCTCTTTTTTTTTTCCCCTTATTTTAAAGTTGATGAATAAAAAGATGGAAATATTGAATCATTATATTTAAAATTTCTACTCAATATATAATAATTGATGTGATCAAATAACATCTAATTTTAAACAAAATTCATTAACTATATGTATAAATTAAAAGTTAAGATAAGATATTACATATTAGGTCGAAATTTAGGAATTATTCACATCATTTTTCTAAAGAAAAACACAATAAATGAATATAACCTACGTATTAAACTGAACCCAAATCTTGCCACGTGGATCTCACATGAATATTGTCGTATTAGATCTAATGGTCCATATTCAACTTTATAAATAGTATTGGCTAGTTGAAAAACATCGCCTCAACATCCAAGAATGCACGGACCGAATGCGACTTGGAAATTGTACAGTGAACTCGCATGCTATAGGCAACAAACAACCCTCCCTCGACAGCAACATTTGTCGGGTAGAGGCAAAAGCTAAGAAGGGGACGGTTAAACGAGACAGGCCATGTGATTCTCTGTCGAGAAGAAGAAGGTGATGGGGGAGGACTCTCTCCCAGACCACCCGCAACAAGGAGATCAGCTTTTTCTCAGGGACCGCACTGTGCAAAGGACGCAGACACCAACCGGATATTACGCACAGCCTTCGCTCGCCAAATGTCCAAACAAAACCCCAACCATCACCGTCAATGTCATTCAGGCATTTATTGAAGAAACGACCGGATTTTCTCGCTCATTCATTCATGGTATTCAGCTGTTCGAGGCCTTTTCCAGGTGCTCTACCCGAGGAAGAAGATGAGGCTGTGAGGATGTCAGCAGTGGGGGGAAAGAAGTGGATATGTCTCGAGCGTTCTGGTACTACCTAGGCACGTGTCAGAACTACTTTTTTGACTTTAGCGTTTGTAAATTCTGAACTGTGGGAGAAAATTAGGAAGAAAATGGAAAAGAAAAAGAGGGTAATGCTACATGCAGGTACAGGGCGCCGTATGTCGTCTTTGGATGGAAAAATTGGAAGAAAACAGGACTTTTTCAAGGGATTGAATAGCCTTCAAACTTGACCACGACTCTTGTACTGTAGTAGGTTGTCTGACATCATTAAGAGCTATGATTCTAGGCTCGCTGGCCCAAGAACATGTAAACCATCGGCATGCCCCAAGATCATGCTTCTATATGAGGCGCCGGTCTATAATGGGCCGGTACGTTACTGGGCAGGCAGGTCCATTATCAGGCCTAGCTATGAACCCGCGAGATCCAAATAACCCAAACATCTGAAATGAAATCATCGGCCTCTCCAGTATCGCTGTCGCTAAGTGGCTGTCGCCAAGTCCTAAGTGCCACATCGCGTGTTTTCCAGTTGTAACACCTTTGATGGTTTGTGAAGACCGTGACACCTCGTAACTTAGGCGAAGTATCATCCGGGAGCAGCTTTAGTGATGCTACAGCTACAAGGTCAATGCCAACCACCTTAAGAAGAGCGGGGTAGCTGCTGCTCCTGGTCTTGGAGTTTCAGATTCTTTGCCGATTGCTTGTTTTGTTAACGATGGTTTATGGTTAGATACAGTCTAAGTCTCCCAAACCGTACAATACTTGCTTTTCAGTGAAGTAGATAAATCTCAGGCATGAATCCCAACAACTATCTAGCCACCAGTAGTAGCATTGTCACCAACTCCCAGTTCGAGTTGATGATAATTCAGCCCAAGACATCTGTATCTGTATGTGATCGTCCTAACTTGGTCGGCCAACAACCATTAAAATCCCCAGCATCGGGAGTATAGAATAATCACATCTAGGATAAAAAGTTGGCAACGTAAGGTATCGAGGGGCTAAAAGTTGCCACTAGCATTCAAGAAATTATCAGTGCAGAAGAAATTACAGTAGTCTTGAAGAAGGCAGCCTCGTTAGCCACATCAAGGTTTGTCTCAAAATTTGTTAGCATAGGCCCATTCAATGAAGCACTAGTTTATTATGAATGAGGGCAATATATAGCGCACTACCGAACTTGAACAAAATGAATTTACCTTTATCATACCACAAATGTTAAATTTAATTGGTACCTCACTCTGGCAGCCGAAATACCATCTAAGGCGAGGATTTTACCGATACAAAGGTCCTCTCCAAAGAGTCGTCTCATGACTTTTCTCATCATCGAGAACCCTGAAGCGCCACGGGACAACCTCCCTCTAAAAACAGACCAGAAACAAAAGGATAATCGCCACTGAGACTGTCAATGCCCACTGATCAGAAAATGATTACCAGGGCCATTGCGTTTCAAGTATCTAGAACTTATTAGCCGAAAACCAGCAGGTAATATCAGAAGGCTCCTCTTCCATCGGTAATAATTTGGCATAACACATCCATCAAATAGAACTGGCAAACCCCTCATTCTCCTCTCCTTAAGGAAAATGGAGAGAACATGAACTTTGTGAACCAACGAATGAACACAGAGAATTGGAACAAGTTTGATCCTTTGCGTAGCATGTATAACTATCATCCACTAGCAGAATGCATCTAGTCGTTTAAATGGTGATGAGGGGACTCAATCATTTCTGGTCTGTATAGACTGCATCAACATCATCAAGATCGAGCAGGCTTGACATTAGTTCCTTGTTCAAGTCCATTGCCTCATCATCCACCTGAAAATTATCACAGCAAACTTTTCACTTGAATCCATAAATCAAACAAAGAGGACAGCAGAATGCCAATTTTTGTCCAGGAATTATAATATGGCACATATTTCACTTAAAACCACAGCATCTCCGGACAAATCAATGACATTAACTGCAACATAGTTGCCATGAAGAAACAACTGTCAATGAACCAGATGCTTGAGATATGTGCTGCCAGCACCTTACGAGCAAACATTACTAATGTGCCAGCCCATACGTAGAGTTGTTCGAAACTTGCAATTAAAGAATCAGCTTTAAAATATTTGATCATTGAGAATCTTACAAATTTCTATTACACCACCTTAATGTCAAGAATGTTTTTTCTTTTTCATTACTAAGTATTTTCACACATATGTATGCGATATGAATAGCAAGCTTTGATTCTAAATTCACTTAAGGCTACTGGAGTGATGGAAATTCAAAAGGTTAAAAAAAAAAAAAAAAATGCATGTGCATGTGCAACCACCATTTTGCACTCCAGAGAAAACTCAAGGCTCGTTGAATTGTGTACTCCATCGATGTCAAAAGAGAATAACTGAAACTTAAAATGGAAATCACGAGAAAGGATGTTCGAGTATGATTTATAGTAACACTGCTTATATCAACAGCAAAACGAATGCGATCCTACAGCACTGTCCTCTGATAGAAGCTGGACAAGCACTTCCAGGTTCTTATAAGCACAGAAAAAACAGAAACAGAGATGAAGACTACAATTAGGGCAAGCTACCTGGAGAAGCCATTTTTTGCCTATTATAAGCCAAGTGTAGGCAGACAAAAGGGACAAGACAAAGGACCAATGAACAAGCCTTAAGAAAATAGTGCAGTCTATGTGGATGGTCACAAAACACCAGCAGTAGAGGACCATGAAGTCTAAAAATTTGATACGTACCTCAATGGTAGTGATGGGAAGTAGCTCAGACCCATTATCAGGCTCAAAAGCTATTCCTTCCTCTCGTAGCTTTGAAAGTATTGCAGAATAGCTCTCAGGAGAACTTACAATTTTATAATAGCTGCAACAAAAGATTATTCAGTTGGAACTAGTTTTTGGCAGTCATATCCATGCTACTGGCAATTTTTTGAGAAACAAAAGATTGAATTGAAGAATTTGCTCAGTGCAAGTATACCTTGCATAATAGATGACAGAGACAACTGATCATCCTAGATTAAAACAAAGTGAATGATATAGAATGAAGCAAGGATGAAGCTATTGCCAAAAGACTACTTTTCATTTCTTCGCCGACCAGAAATTCCTGAGAGGACCCAAAATCTTGCGACAGGGAATCATAATTGCACTTCATGGAAATATGTAGAATCTGATCTTATATATCACATCTATGCTACTGCTGATTTAGGTGACTGTAGCTACTATGTAGCAATAGCGGCCAGATCCAACAAAAACATTGAGGCTAGTTGGATTTTGCAAAGCTAATAGTGAACATTTAGTGGCATTAGCATACATTTCACAGTGATAACACACTTACATGGCCATTATCAGTGAAAACAGAGTTTGGACGGTGCAATAGTTTCTTTTTCAGAAACAAGTATTTTTCCTAGCATCACATTTTCAAAGTAATTCACTTCAACAACTACCAGCGTGAACATGAAATTAATCATTCTAAAAGCTAGAGGAGTACTTCTCAGATCTATAGTCAGTACATATTTGATAAACTGATCCCCGCAACTGCAAAAATTAGGATGGATATACATAAAATTTTCAGTCCTGTGATATGTATTGCTAGAGAGCTGTAGACTATCAAATTGACTAGTAGATTAGTTGCATCTGACAGAGATATACATTAGAAACAATCAACCTATAGCGAAATGAAATATTGTTACCTCTCCAATTTGTCTTCATCCACATCATCTTCGGATATTGAAGGTTCGATAACATCCTCTGCACCTGCATCTAGAGCAATGTCGAGGAGCTGGTCTTTATCAGCATCACTAACTCTTATATTCACAACACGGGCACGCCTGAACTTAAACATGACAGATCCTGGGTCTGCCATTTTCCCACCATAATCCTTCACTACCTCTCTAACAGCTGCAACGGACCGATTTACTTTATCAGTGGACACCTCAACTACAATACTGACTCCTCCAAAACCATACACCTGAGATCAAAAGCAGAACTTCACTTTTCATAGTAGGCAAAGGAAAGTCATGAGCATTGCGGTGTTGATAATCACTGCGATAAAGCAAGTACAAGAAGTCCTTGAATTTGGTAAATCTTATTACTAGATATAGGCAGTAATGTTCACCTACCTCATAAATTTTCTCTATGTAAGACTCCTGCCCCTTTTCGGAAGCTCTTTTGATGTTGCGTTCTAGAATTTCTTTTGGTACATCCAATTCCTTAACTTTCTCGATTATAGCAGCCAAAGCTGTATTTGATGTAAGATTTGGGCCGCCTTTCTTTACCCTGCATCAAGTGGTGCAATTACCCTCATAGCAGTCTTCAAGAAACAAAGAAAAACATTTACTATCAAAATTGAACAAAAATAGACCACCACAAATTTTTAAGCATTATGGATACAGAAACATTCAAGGATCCACTTTACCCAAAAAAAAAAAAAACATTCAAGGATCCATTCTAGTAAAAACTGTTAAAGAGACACATCCATATCAACAGTCTTTTATCACATCAAGCAGCCAAATTGGAAATGCAGCGACTAACTTACGCAGATACGACTTCTTTCCCAATCTTTGAATAAAGTTTTGCTTTTTTGGCATTTTGGGCGTCCTGCAATAAGGCAAATTACAAACACTGAATCCATGTAACAACATAAGCAATTTGACATTTCAATATATATAATTTTTGGCCACAAGAAACCCAACAGCAGTGAACTCAGATAGATGTCCAAACAAAAGAAATAATATCAAAATCATTGATAGACAGTTAACTTCCGAGATGCCAGCAAGGAATTTCATCGAACACGTTACCTACACTAGATGATTTAGCTGCTGCGACAACCTCTAAGCCAAAAAATAAAGGCATGATCATGAAGACAATGGTACCTTCCTGCCAGCGATCTTGCAGGACCTCCTGCCCATGCAAACAGGAGAGAAAGTCCAAATCTTTCTCGCGTTGCCGCCATGGAATCTCACCGCACAGAACGAATCCCACCAAGCGTTCCGCGATATAACTGCCGAAGAAGACAGAACTCTGCCAAATGAAACAGTCCCTGAATCAAAGTCGACATCTTTTAGGCCTTTTCATCTAATCGAAACGAACCCAGATCACACACACCCCCAACGGATGGAGAAGTACCCCTTTGGAGAGAGAAAGACATGGGTCGTCTGAAGCGAACACCATGCCGGAGCCTGACCACTGCACCCAATGCTCTGACAGCAGAAAACCAACTCATTTTAGCTGATGAAGATTCGATCCTCCTGTTGCGATTCAAAGGGGAGATTTTGCTCGCGGAATGATCCACGGGGCGTTGGCGCCGCGTGTGCATATGACAATAAGCGACAATTTAGCGTCCAGAGGGAGGACAAATGCGTCGGTACAACAAAACGTTGGAATTCCTCGTATTTCTCAAACTGAATCTAGATTTTGTAGCTCCGGATGGTAAATCTTTATTGAGTTCTTTTGCGACCGTGAATCCGCCGGTACGACAAGTGTACAATGAAAACTGAGAAAATATATAGTGGTATGTGCGCGCCACGTTATTCGTTGACCTAGCGCACACGTACCACTCAGCTTTCGACACCTGTCCTGGGGACCCATTGGAGCTCCTGCCTAAAAAATTTCTCACTCTTCAATTGAAAATATTGGGTGATCCACGTCGGCGTGATCTCCCTGTGCCATGTGTGAGGGGAGGGCCCAAAGAAAAAATTTCTCTGTCTCCCTCCCCTCACACATGGCGCCCGTAAGTGGTCCGAGACCAACGTGGCGGTGACCACCCAATTTTTCACTTCTTCACGCATCTAGCTCCGGCTCTGGCTCCGACTGTTCCCAACGCGGAGATCGAGCATAAGGTTTGTGCTCACGTTGGTTTCTCGGCAACTTCTGGACCTCCGACGAAGGTGTCGGTCGCTCTGACTCCGAGTAACCCGAGGTCTTTGGACTCTTTATGTCCTCGAGGTCGATGGTCGGGACATGAGGGCCTCGTGCTTCTTCTCACTCCTTTGCCTCACAAAAGCATCGCCGGTCATCCGCGCTAGCACATATTGCGACTGGGTCCTGAGCCCCCTCTGCCTCCACCTTCGACACTATTTTTTAACACGGAGGAGATTGAGCACAAGAGGAGAAGAGAAGGACAAAACCACCCCCCTTCCCTCCCCTCCCATCCCATCCCGTCCCCTATACTCCTCTCGTAGTTCCTGATAGCTTCATCAATGGGAGAACTCCAAAAGCAAGAGCAAAGAGAAGAAGATGAAGGCGAAGGCGAAGGTCCAGCTTGAGGCCAATGGCGGCTTCGTCTCGGCGGCGTCGGACAAGAAGAAGCACAAGTAGGAAAAGAAGAGCGGCAGCAAAAGGCTTCGAATCCAAGCAGCCGAAGCTCTCGAAGCATCATCGGGGATGCGAGGGAGGAGAAGAAGAGGAAGGGCCGGAGCTGCGCGAGGATGACGAGGAAGACAAGAGCGAGACCAGCTCCGAGCTGGTCGACCCCGAGAACTTGAAGGGGAAGAAGAAGAAAAAGAAGAAGGCAAGGTTGAGCGACGGTGATAATGAGGTGGCTCAGGAGGAGAAACCCCAACGCTGTGTTGAATTTCAGGATCTTGGACAGCTTGAGGTTGAAGTTGAAGGACAATGGTATCGAGGCGTTGTTTCCCATTCAGGCCATGACGTTTGATATCGTCCTCGATGGGACTAATTTGGTCGGCCGTGCTCGCACCGGTCAAGTATGAAAACTTTTTATTTGAATTTCGGCAGATTGACATGTTGATGGTCGCGTGCTTGTTGAAATCTACTAATTAACCGACAATTTAGAGAAGTAAAATGGTTTGGATGTTGGAGTAATGATAACATGTGATGTGGAAAAGGGTCACGAAAGTTGACATATATGAAAAGAGAAGTAGGTTTTATCTCGCTCTATGAGTAGTGAATGGTTGATGTATGAGCTTGGTGAATGTTGTTTTAATTAACAGCACGACAAAGCAATCATGGTGTAGAGTGTAGCAAAGTGCACTTGGTTCGTGAAATGTCTTTCGTGCATTTCTAGTCCTAAATCCTTGTATTTCAGCCCCTGATTGTCATTGCAATAGTCAAATTCCGATCGATCTTTTCAAGCATTTGAACCTATAGCTAGTAATTCGACCAAAAAACCTACAACTAAATAAATCTTCTAGTTTGTGGCAAAGTCATCTGTACATTAGTTCATTGGTGTTATTTGACATATAAAAACCAAAAGTGGCGTGAAGAGTTGTAAAGTTTGCTTAACTCTTTATGCAGCCTCTTGATAGTACGGTCGTAGCATCTAAATGTGCAAATGTCGTGGCAGGAGCAGGGTCGGTTAAATAGTCCGCAGGTACATAAACTGCTTGAATAGAAGTTATGGATCCTCTTTGGTAGAAGTAATTCTTTCTTGTAAAGTACCCATTTCGGTACTAAGGGTAGGTTGATAACCCACAGCAGAAGGCATTCTACCCAATAAGGCGGATACCTCAGATCCTGCTTGGACGAAACGGAAGATATTGTCGATAAATAGAAGTACGTCTTGTTCATTAACATCTCGGAAATATTCCGCCAGTTTGGCCGCAGTTGCATTTCAAGTTTTTAAAAGATGATTGGCTACTAGGAACACGAGTTTTCGAACTGCTCGCTCATTTCTGTAGTTGATGGGTTTTAATTTTTTAGCACTGATTATCACCTTGTTCACTGTGTGAATTGTACTAGGGCAAAACTTTGGCTTTTGTCTTGCCCATTTTGGAATCTTTGACGAGTGGGCTTGCAAAAACCTCAAGGAAGACAAGATGTGGTAGGCCACCAAGTGTTTTGGTGCTTTTACCTACTAGGGAATTGGCCAAGTAGGTATTGGAATCAAGCTTATAGAAATAATCTTATCTTTTTTTTTATAGAGATAGATGTCCGACATCTTTTACTCTATTATTTTAGGTGTTTTCTGATTTTGAAGGTAATGGTGGAGCAATGGGCTTAACATCGTTGTTTGTATGGTGGAGCTCCTTATCATGCTCAAGAGAGCCAATCAAGGAGAGGGGTTGATATAGTGATTGAAACACCTGGCCGTGTGAAAGTAATTCATTGAATTGGAAGCTTATTTGGTAAGTATTCACGCAAATCATTGAGGGTCATAGGAAGTGTTGGCGAGCCTATCAATCCAAGTGCATGGAGATACTGAGCTTTATCCTAACTTTCTAATGTAGATAATGTTTCACTAGATCCATAAACCCGTGTACATTTCTTCAGGTGGTTTTTCAATGTAGTCAGGGATTCAAAGTGCCCTATATTTGACACTTGGTGGCAAACTGAAACTAGCAGCTTCATGGTACATTTTGTTATTCATTTGGGTTTATCATGTTAGAATTTTTTACAAAGAATGCCCACAATATCCACTTAATGGTCTCGGTCGACTCTAGTGATGCTTACATTCCCCGCAGATCACACCATTACTTGGTGCCCGTGCCCGAGAAACCCGGATCTCGCTACTTTTCCTTTCTTTGGGGTTCAGGTCTCTAAACTCTTTCATTCCCTTTGACTTTTGAACAACTTAAGAGCCTTTCACAAGGTGTCTCTCCAACTAATTTCCACATTTGTTTTGTGCAGCCTGTCATAGTGGATGAAAAGGGGTTGAAATTGAAGGCAAGTGTAGTGGATACCTATGCATTAAAAGTTCTGGCCTAGGGCATTTCATACACTCTATGGTGATCATGAGCGATACGAAACAACATACTTCAAACCATTCCCAAGATACTATTATACTGGTGATACTACAGCAGGTTAGTTGATACAACTGTTAAGTTATTGCTTGAGTTACTTGCATTATGCCTGGGTTCTTACTAGGGATGTTTATACAATTCCTTAACTCGAATGATAATCTTACGCTTATATATCTTTGGAAGGTGTGGTTATGGTTATATTTTTTGCAGCATAAGCTGTATAATTTGATTTCCTTATTTTTTAATTCGCTCAACCCATTCAGGGACAAGGATGGTTACCGCTGGCTGACTGGTAGAGTTGATGATGTCATCAATGTCAGGTACTACATGAATTTCTTAAGATCTTCTCTTTTGGTACCTTCATTCAAACATTTTTTATGTGCTCATACAATGTGGCTTTGTTTTTGTTGAGAAACTTCCAAAGACCAATTCTTTTCCTTCTTAAAGCACCCAAAGTGCCTTGAATTCTGGACTAGTTATCGATGATGCTTCACTTGCCTCTGCGGTGGACATCGGATTAGAACAAAGCAGAAGTCGAACCTGCTCTTGTCTCGCGTTCCAAATGTGCGGAAGCTGCGGTTGTTGGTGTTGAGCATGAGGTACTTTAGAGAGGACTAAATTGATGATAAAATTTTCATTGCACTTGCTTTAAATGCTAAAAATCAACAAATCATGTTTTTGTCTCTAGGTGAAAGGACAAGGCATTTATGCCTTTGTCACTCTGGTGGAAGGTGAACCTTACAGTGAGGCTCGAAAAAGGCCTCATACTCACCATGAGGAAACAGATTTGCATCCCATTAACAGTCATTTCTTTATTTGAAAACTAATTGATCTTGCTTTCTTAAACTCTCCAAAGTGACTTAAGTGCCATAACTTCAAAACGGTACACTTAAGTGCCACTTTTTTTGAGTGGGACATTTAAGTGCCACCTCCGGCGACCCTTGCCGAAAATCCTACGTGGCAATATTTTATTATTATTTTTTGCCTACATGGCTCGTAGAGCTCCAAATCAAGCATAAAAATTAAAAAATTAAAAAAGAAAATTTTAAAAATTTTAATTTTAAAAATTTAAAAATTTTAAAAAATAAGAAAATTTAAAAATTTTAATTTTAAAAAATTTAAAAATTTTAAAAAAATAAGAAAATTTAAAAATTTTAATATAAAAAATTTTAAAAATATTAAAAAAAGAAAATTTTAAAAATTTTAAAAATTAAAAAAAGGGGGGGGGAGGTCGAACGGGCGGGCGAGGGCCGAGCCCTCGCCACGCCGCCTCCCCGCCGTCGCCGGGAAGGGCCGACGACGGAGGGGGAGGGTCGGCCGAGGTCGCTGGCCCCGGCCGGCCGACGGCGAGGGGTGTGAGCCCTCACTCGCAGCCCTCGCCGGATCGCGGCGAGGGCCGCAACCCTCGCCGCCGATCGGCCGGCCTCGCCGGCCCTTGGCCTCCCCACTCCGTTGCCGACCCTTCCCGGCGGCGACGGGGAAGTGGCGAGGGCCCGCGACCCCTCGCCGGATGCGGGGCGAGGGTCGCGCCCACGCCTGCACTCGCCCGGATGGGGGCGAGGGTCGCGGCCCTCATCGCGATCCGGCGAGGGCTCGCGGCCCTCGCCGTCGGTCGGCCGGGGGCGGCGACCCCGACCGACCCTCCCCCTCCGACGCCGGCCCTTCCGGCGACGGCGGGAGGCGGCGGCGGCGAGGGCTCGCCCTCAGCCGCCCGTTCGACGTCCCCCCTTTTTTTTTTAATTTTCTTAATTTTTTAAAACTTTTAAATTTTTCTTAATTTTTAATTTTTTTTAATTTTTTGAATACTTTATAATTTAATTAATTTTTATATTATTATTTACACGTAGACACGAAACGGCGTCGTTTTGCGTTTTCTCCGCCACGTCGGCGTGCAAAACGACGCCGTTTTGGACTAAAACGGAAAATTGCCACGTCGCCATTTGGCCGGATTTTCGCGAGTGGCACTTAAGTGTCCAATTTTATTCCGATGATGGCACTTAAGTGTACTATTTTAAAGTTATGGCACTTAAGTGTCCCGGCGTGCCAAGTTATGGCACTCCGGTGTCCTCACCTCGTCATTTCTTTATTTGAAAACTAATTGCTCTTGCTTTCTTAAACTCCCCAAAGTGACTTAGACAACATGCAAGTCCCGGGACAGAGTAACCTCTTAATGTGATGATAATTGTGATGGATCTCATTTTCTTTCCACACGCTAGTCCCACTCAAAACAAATATTGTTGAGCCTCTTGTTTGCTTACTCCTCTGAATCTGTCCTTGGGCTTTGCAAACAGTGCTTAATCCCTTCCGTAATTACCATGGGGCACTATGCTTAAGATCTCACTCATACTTCTCATTTGATTATTAGATGCCTCTAATTTCTTATTCATTCCCTGGTGACATCTAATGATTTTGATCTTAATATTCTGATTAACAATGAAAATATTCATTGCATGGAGCTCTATCTCCCTTTACTTACATGAGA
Source organism: Eucalyptus coolabah (assembly GCA_014182585.1). Taxonomy (NCBI): domain Eukaryota; kingdom Viridiplantae; phylum Streptophyta; class Magnoliopsida; order Myrtales; family Myrtaceae; genus Eucalyptus; species Eucalyptus coolabah. The sequence continues at coordinate 10,081,049 of CM024622.1, forward strand.
GGTGTAACGAGAATGATCAAACAGTGGGACACATGCTGAATGGGTTCTTTTGGCTAATGGATCACGATGAACTCGCCGCATCTAACACTTCACCGATATCTTTTCTTTTTGGTTTCTCCCTTTCTTCTGAGCCAAAGACAACTATATTATCAGTAGGATCTGTAATCCTCGCATAACGTTTACTCCAGTAGCAAATATAAGGCCAGGTTCCATTTTATGTCCCTGGGCCAATTTGGCCTTCCTGTGCTATTATTGGCTTCATCAGGCTTCAAAATAAATTCGTTTTTCGTCCATGAACAGGTGAAATCTATTTTATAGCCCATCTTGTTTAACTTGTGATAGGAAATTCATAAACATAACTTTCGACTAGGCAATCTGATTCATCTTCTGTACGACTTCTAGATAGGAGCATTTGCTCGGGATCAACGGTTGAGGAAGGGGATACTCTGGGATTGGCAGCAATTTTGTGAGCTATACCTTTCTGTCAAGGAAAATTCTTTTGTACAGATATGAAGTTGTGAGAAGCATCCACATCTTACTAGAAGCTGGTGCATGGAGGCCTTTTCAATCTCTCTCACCAAAATTCTTTGACTTAGCCGGTCTTGGTCCAGCTCTTCAGGTTTTGCATAATGCGGGTTTGTACAAAATCCCTTGTCTTGAGCTCATAGATATCCCTGAGGAATGTATTATTTGCTCCTGGATCGAAATGAATCGACTGTTAAATTCTGGAGTTTGTAGAAGTTTTTCAGTCTCAAGCTTACATGGCAAGCTATAGCTCGAGGCTTTTGTCCCGAGTACTTAAGAACAGTCCTAACATTCAGAAATATGATAAAGAATATAATTCAGTAGCCTTGGAGGTCCCAGAGACTACGCCAGGAACAAGCTAAAATATGAAACTTCTTTGGATTGGTATTCGTTGAAGAAGAAAGGAATTGATGGGGCAATATATTGTTAATTGCTTTGGCATCACATGCCACTTCTGTTTATTCGTAACTATGCTGTTTCTTAAGTCGAGAGGCACCTTGTAGTTTTCCTTTATATTTACACTAAACCCTTGTTGAATCATAACAGTGACCATAGGCAAAATTTTGTCTACAGGATAAAATTTTATCCTCTTTTGTGTCAATTAGATGTCTTGAGGATTCGTATTCATCTCTCAGATGATCAGTTGCAAAACTTCTGAGTACACGTTGTTCTTGATTATTTATGTTGTTTATACTAGGCAGATGGTCCTTAACCTGGCCAATCGCACTGCACTTGTTCAGCTGCTTCTCTGATTTGATTTGATTGTGTATATCTACATGGTTGCAGCGTGATGAAGAGGACATGAGTGAACTCGTCAGAAATTGCCCAGCAGAGTTTAAAGAATACTACATCCAAATGCAAGCTGCAAAGAGAAGCCAGGCACCTCTTCCTTCACAGGTAGCTGGAGCTTGCTTTTCGTAAGGATTCTTCATGTGATGATATTACAGGTCAAAGGTTAGATTTGTTGGAATTTTGTATAAATTGGTGCCAGTGCTATAGCTTGTTCAAACCTTGACTGGATTTCTTCCAGAAAGCAGATTGTTGGGTAGAAGTGCACTTGCTGTCTTCTGATGTGACTTTCACGTTTAGTTCTTTAGCTTTATACTAATAATATCCTGGTTGATCCTCTTCATTTTTGCATTACAACCGTAATGAAGTTATGGAAACTGGTATGCAAGGTTCTGGAATTCGTCCGCAAAGCCTCGACAGAACGCAGGCCAGAGGATCATACGGTTTAGTGGCTGTATATAGCTGCAAATGTGTTTGTTACAGAAGAAGCGCCCTGAGACCTAAGGCCATAAAAGAGGAGATGCTATACAGTGCATGCATTGTTCAGTGTGCCGATTAGACAACTTAGCTCCGATTCAGTAGATTATGGTATGTGCTTGTGAAAACAATAAATGTTTTAATCCTGTTGAATTTATGGAAAAGATGGAGTTTAGATGTATAATGGATGGCTATTTGATTTGATTTGATTTGTGGCAGTTTAAAAAAAGAATGACTTATTGGATTTAAAGTCCAAAAGTTTCAGCCATGGGATCAATTTTATTTAGTGTAACCTAAACATATTCAAGTGGTAACTTATTGATAATTAAGGAAGTTTGTTCTAGTGGAAGTGCAAATTCTACGATTAATTATGGAAAATCACGATGGTTGAAAGGATTATTACCTATGGACAGGATCCATTGATTACAAATTTGAAGGATTATCTTTGTAGATTTACTAAGAATAGGGAAATATAAAGTAAAGTTTAGGTTGCTTAGATTTCTCAATAAAAATTATGATCATAAATAGAGTGTGACTGCTTTAAATGATCCAAGGAAATGACGAATCCTTATCCACGATCGAGACTTGCCAGAAAAGACTTGAGTCACATAGTTGCAGTCAAGATTCGTTTTTCGGGCTTCGTCAAAGAATTAGGTAATGTGCTGGCCCAAATAAGGCTATAGCAGAAGCTTTTGAAGTTGACATGCATCATTTAGCGAATTGGGGATACATCCATGGACCATTTGGTGGTGACGCTACTTGCATTTGGTTGTGACAGTATTATTTAAGTCTTCCAATGGAGGAGGTAGTATTTTGAAATCCTCTTTTTGAAGATCCAAACATGGAGTCTGATCTCCATGAAGCCGCTGTCAAAGGAAATGTCCCGTCTTTGCTTGAGTTGCTGAAAAAGGATAAACTGCTTCTTGACAGAGTCATGATTGGGAATCACACCGAGACTCCTCTGCACATCGCAGCCATGCTTGGACACTTGGATTTCGTGAAAGAGATCCTAGCTCGGAAGGCCGAGATGGCAAGTGTGCAAGATTCTCAGGGTTCGACGCCGCTTCATCTCGCCGCAGCAAAAGGATACCTTAACATAGTGGAAAGCTTGGTAAGAGCCTACCCTGATATATGTTTCTTCCGTGACAAATACAAAAGAAATCATCTTCATGCTGCAGCCATGAAAGGGCATGTGAATGTGTTGGAAAACTTGGTTGGAGCAAGACCTGATGCTGCCCATAGTGTCGTTCAACATGGCTGGATGATCCTGCATTTATGTGTGAAGCATAACAAACTAGAAGCTTTGAAGCTTTTGATAGATATCTTGGGCAATGAACAGTTTATCAATTCGAGGGATGAAGATAGCAACACAATTTTGCATTTGGCTATTGCAGATAGACAAGCTGAGGTATGTTCATACAATCAACTCTCTGTACTAGTCAAATTCGGTGAGCTTAGTTCATACTTGATCCCAACTACTACACACTATTGTTACTTCTCTGCAAACTATAGTCTTCTTGATTAATAAAGGAGCGAACCCAAACATTACGAACTCCAAAGGTTTCACAGCAGTCAGCCTATTAGCACAAGGCGAAAGCGCAGGAAGAGCCTCAGAGATCAGGGATTATGTTCCTCAAATTTCAGAGAATCAAAACTCATCCGGACGAACAGTCCACACCAATGACACGGTCACGACCTTCCATCCACCTATAGGAGAAGAGGAAGAAAGGAAAGAGGAAGAAAGGAAAAGAAAGATAAAATGGCAAAACAACATGCATCAGACTCTATTGGTGGTAGCGACATTGCTAGCTACCGTGGCATACCGAGCCACTCTTACCCCACCTGGTAGCCTTTGGGAAGGAGATTTACCGAGAAATGATAGAACATATGTTGCAGCTAGTATCCCCCCATCTGGTGGCATTTCCCCTAGCAATGAGAATGGTGAAGGGCACGATGCAGGCCAGTCCATAATGGCACATAAGTCCCCGGACCACACGCCACCACCTGCGGCCGAAACGAAGAGGGGTCGTTGGCGTGTGCAATACACACACCGATACGTTCCCCTTCGGGCGCGTGCGTCGGGTTCAGGCACGTGCAACGCATGCATGCAATCATTGACACACGCACGTGCGACGCACGTGTAGGGCTCGTGCGTGGCACGTGCCGATCGGTTTGTCCGACCCGGCCCAATCGACCCGACCGGTCCGACCCGACCACCCGTTGACTCCGACCCGGATGACCTCAACCCGTTTAATCGTTGACCGCTAACCTTTGACCGTTGACTTGGAAAAAAAGGAATGTGTTTTTTTTTCCTCAATTAAATCGATGTGGATTATATGTAATCCCTTACTTGTTCTGCATTTGTTGCAGGAACAATACCTCTCCTTAAATTGCGCACACATATTCGCGCAATTACCAATGAACAAAATGAAAGGTTTTCTAGGTTAATAGCTAAGCTGACTAATTATCGATGGGAGAGTTGCGACTTAATTGATCAATGTTCTTGAAGTCAACGGGAAAATACAAAAGGTCATATGGAATGGTCGTCCCATGCTACAATCTGAGATGGTGCGATTTTTCATGAACACTCTTTCACCAGAATGACAAGGGGTGTTGAATCGCTTATGGGAAGTCAACAGAGCTACTTCGTATAGGAGACTTGTGATGGCTTTTATAGATGAACATTACCGGATTATTACAAAAGAAAAAATCAAGAAATTGAACAAAAAATGATATTTCCCAGTTCATATATTGACTTGGTGTTAGATATTTTGACTGGTCTTTATTTAGTATGCTTTATAGACATATTGTGTAATGTTTTCTACCTAGTTATTGTTGGTGTCACAACTGATATGTTAGTTGTATTATGTGAAAGCATTATTATTATATCATTGTTTGATATCAAATATATTTACTTTTTGTTATTGTCAACTGTTGTGGGTAGTTCATAAAAATTTGTTTGTAATTTCAAAGAATTTATTTTACATAGAATGTCATATTAATAATAATTCCAAGTTGGGATTTTGGATGATGATTGGAAACATAGTGACCTTTTGATTCTGAAACCTTACTTGAAATTATTCATTAATATGATGGTTTTATGCAAAATGGATGCATAAATGATAGGCATTAATAATTCTTGCATATATGTCGATATATTCAGATCGATGGCTTCAACAACGAAGAGCATAGTCACTGAGCTGAGCAAAGGTGAAAAGCTCAATAGAGATAACTATGGAAATATGACACATGAAAATCCAAGAGGCACTAAAAGCTCTTAACCCGACCATAAAAGTACCTGAAGATGGAAATATTGCACAACACAAGAGTGATAAGGATGCATTTGCTGCATGGAAAAAAAAAGAACTCTCTTGCTCGCATTACGTTGCTAAGTAGCATGGAAAGTGACATCATGCGAGAGTTTAGGCGTTTTGAGAATGCCAAAGAAATGTGGGAAGCGTTGGTAGCAAAATTTGGTCATACTTCGGTCACCCGAGACTAAAACAGTTCACTATTAGGTTTGACTCTTATAAGAAGCCTCATAGTCAGACCACGAAACAACACCTTATAAAGATGTCAAATATGATTAATGAGCTGAAAGATGTAAGCTATGTCATGACTGATAAGCAGTAAGTGCAAGCAATGATTCGTTCATTGCCTTAGAGTTGGAAGCATATGAAGGTGCACCTAACCCATAATGAGAATATCAAAACCTTTGAAGATGCGGTGCGTCATCTTGAGCTGGAAGAGGATTGCCTCTTAATGGCTAAGCCTGAAACTGAAATTTATCATGCTGGTTCCAACTCACATGGAGCTTTGAACTCCAAGCACAAACGTCCTAACTAGTTCGATAAAAGGAAAGGCAATGGAGCAAGTTCTTTAGGGAAGAAACCTAAGCTTGACCAACATGAAAGATGAGAGTGTCATCGAATGAAGAAGCTTACAAGGGTAAAATGTCATAATTATGACAAGACGAGTCACTATGCTCGCGACGTCGTGAGCCAAAGAAGGTATACACCCCTTGTATATTTCAGAACTTTGCTTATGTGTCGAGTTTTGTATTATTAACTGAGTCTAATCCTTTATGGACTGTAAATTCAAAAGCGACAGACCATGTAGTGAAGGATAGAGAATCATTCATGGAATTCCGATGAATACCAATTGGAACTAAATGTATTTATGTAAGAAACAACTCTAGAGTAGAAGTAGAAGGGATTGGCACCTGCCAATTGAACATGCGTGGTGGACGCACTTTGTTCCTACATGATGTATTGTATGCTCCAGAGATTTGTCAGAATTTAGTGTCTGTTTTAGTGTTGGTTAAGCTTGGTTTTAATATAAACTTCCATAATAGTGGTGTGGATTTGTATTTGGATACAAATTACTATGGTTGTGGTTATTTTCTAGATAGTTTCATTTTATTAAATATTGACTATGGTAATGCCAATGTTAGTTATTCCTTTTTCACATCTCCTAATTTATATGATAATGATGTAAACGTTTGGCATGTTAGACTTGGTCATATTAACTAACAACGTATGAATAGACTAGCCAAAGAGAGCTTGTTGGGCAACATTGAAAAAGTCGATTTACCTATATGTGAGCATTGCCTAGTAGGGAAAATAACAAGGAAACCATTTGGAATAAACGAACGGCTAAACCCCTCTATTTTTTTTTTTTTTTTAGTTTCTGCTTTAATATACAGTAACCATCACATCAACTTCTATTTTCTCAATTTTTGCGATCCAACTCGGCGGTAATTCGATTCAACTTTCATTTTCCCAAACCCTTCCTAGTTCCTCCCCACAACGTCATCATCTCTTCGCTCTCTCCCGTCTCCCATCGTTGCCCCGACGATTCCCAAGGCCCTCTCTATTGAGATTTAATTCTTCGTTAGGGGATTTCAATCTCTTGGCTCTCTTTGTTTCCACAAAGTTGATGTTTTTAATTTAATAGTGCGTCATTTTGTTGGTCACAAAGTGAATAAAAAAAACTTGGCCAGATCATAATCTCATGCATTACTTTACTAGTAATTACTATTTATTTTTTTGTTAAATGAAATGAAAACAAGTGATGGTTCATTGGAACCGGACCGGACCGGATCAGACCAGTTGGTCCAGTCTGGTTCTCAGTTCCAAGATAGTCGGTCCAGTCCACGGTCCAGAAAAGTGGGAACCAGTCCTCCCGGTCCGGTTCCCGATTTTTGAGTGGAACCGGACCGAACTGGAACTGATCACCCCTAAAATAAAGTGTAAAGCTGATGGCTCGATAGAAAGGCATAAAATTCGCATTGTGGCGAAGGGGTATAATCAACAGGAATGAATTGATTATGAAGAAACAATTTTCCCGTAGTGAGATTTACCTCAATTTGCATTATTTCGGCAATAGTGACAAGTATGGATTTTGAGTTATATCAAATGGATGTAAAGACTGTTTTTCTCAATGGAAAATTAGATGAATAAATATATATGAAACAGCCCTAGTAAGAACCCAGGCATAATGCAAGTAACTTAAGCAACAACTTAATAGTTGTATCAACTAACCTGCTGCAGCCATCACCAGTAAAATAGTATCTTGGGAATGGTTTGAAGTATGTTGTTTCGTATCGCTCATGATTACCATAGAGTGTATGAAATGCCCCAAGCCAGGAACTTTTAATGCACAGGTATCCACTACACTCGTCTTCAATTTCAACCCCCCTTTCATCCACTATGACAGGCTGCACAAAATAAATTTGGAAATTAGTCGGAGAGACACCTTATGAAAGGCTCTTAAGTTGTTCAAAAGTCAAAGGGAATGAAAGAGTTTAGAGACCTGAACCCCAAAGAAAGGAAAAGTAGCAAATCTAAGTTTTTGTGGCCAGGCACCAGGTAATGGTGTGATCTGCAAGGAAGGTAAGCATCATTGGAGTCAGACTGAGACCGTTAAGTGGATATTGTGGGCATTCCTTGTAAAAAATTCTAACATGATAAACCCAAATGAATAACAAAATGTACCATGAAGCCGCCGTTTCGTTTGCCACCAAGTGTCAAATATAGGGCACTCTGAATCCTCGACTACACTGAAAAACCACCTGAAGAAATGTACACGGGTTTATGGATCTAGTGAAACATTATCTACATTAAAAAGTTAGGATAAAGCTCAGTACCTCCATGCACTTGGATTGATAGGCTCGCCAACACTTCCTAGGACCCGCAATGATTTGCATGAATACTTAACAAATAAGCTTTCAATTCAATGAATTACTTTCACACGGCCAGGTGTTCCATTCACTATATCGACCCCTCTCCTCGATTAGCTCTCCCGAGCATGATAAGGAGCTCCACCATACAAACAACATGATGTTAAGCTCGTTTGCTCCACCATTAACTTCAAAATCAGAAAACACCCAAAATAATAGAGTAAACAATGTCGAACATCTATCTCCGTAAAAAGATGAGATTATTTCTATAAGCTTGATTCCAATACTTGCTTAGCCAATTCCCTAGTAGGTAAAAGCACCAAAACACTTGGTGGCCTACCACATCCTGTCTTCCTTGGGGTTTTTGCAGTCTCATTCGTCAGAGATTCCAAAATGGGCAAGACAAAAGCCAGAGTTTTGCCCCGGTACAAGTCACACAGTGAACAAGGTGATAATCAGTGCTAAAAAATTAAAGCCCATCAACTACAGAAATGAGCCAGCAGTTCAAAACTCATGTTCCTAGCAACCAATCATCTTTTAAAAACTTGAAATGCAACTGCGGCCAAACAATCTTCATGCCACTTTTGGTTTTTATATGTCAAATAACACCAATGAACTAATGTACAAATGACTCTGCCACAAACTAGAAGATTTATTTAGCTGTAGGTTTTTTGGTCGAATTACCAGCTGTAGGTTCGAATGCCTAAAAAGATCGGTCGGAATTTGACTTTTGCAATGACAATCGGGGCTGAAATATAGGGATTTAGGACCAAAAATGCATGAAAGACATTTCACGAACCAAGTGCACTTTGCTACACTCTACACCATGATTGCTTTGTCGTGCTGTTAATTAAAACAACATTCACCAAGCTCATACATCAACCATTCACTACTCATAGAGCAGATAAAACCTGCTTCCCTTTTCATATATGTCAACTTCGTGACCCTTTTCCGCATCACATGCTATCATTACTCCAACGTCAGGCCATTTTACTTTTCTAAATTGTTGGTTAATTAGCAGATTTCAAACAAGCACGCGACCATCAACATGTCAATCCTGCGAAATTCAAATAAAAAGTTTTCATACCTAACCGGTGCGTGCACGGCCGACCAAATCAGTCCCATTGAAGACGATATCAAACGTCATGGCCTGAATGGGAAGCATCACCTTGATACCATTGTCCTTCAACTTCAACCTCAAGCTGTCCGAGATCCTGAAATTCAACACAGCATTGGGGTTTCTCCTTCGAGCCACCACATTATCGCTATCACTCAACCTCGCCTTCTTCTTTTCTTCTTCTTCCCCTTCAAGTTCTCGGGATCGACCAGCTCGGAGCTGGTCTCGCTCTTGTCTTCCTCGTCGTCCTCGCGCAGCTCCGGCGCCTTCCTCTTCTTCTCCTTCTTCGCATCCCCGATGATGCTCAGGAGCTTTGGCCGCTTGGATTCGGAGCCTTTTGCTACCACTCTTCTTTTCCTACTTGTGCTTCTTCTTGTCGACATCGCCGGAGACACGGCTGCCATCGGCCTCAAGCCGGACCTTCGCCTTCGCCTTCATCTTCTTCTCTTTGCTCTTGCTTTTCGAGTTCTCCCATCGATGAAGCTGTCGGGAACCGCGAGAGGAGTTTAGGGGACGGGAGGGGAGGGGAGGGAAGGGGGTGGTTTTGTCCTTCTCTTCTCTTCTCTTCTACTCCCGTGCTCAATCTCCTCCGTGTTAAAAAATAGTGTCGAAGGCGGAGGCGGAGGCGGAGGCGGAGGGGGCTCGGGGACCCACTGCTATCGGCGGGGCTCTCGGGGGCAATATGCCTATGCGCCGCGCGATGACCGGTGATGCTTTTGGGAGGCAAAGGAGGAGAAGAAGCACGAGGCCCTCACATCACGACCATCGACTCGGAGGACATAAAGAGTCCAAAAACCTTGGGCTACTCGGAGTTGGAGCTGCTGACGCCTTCGTCGGAGGTCCATAAGTTGCTGAGAAACCAACACGCACACAAACCTTGTGCTTGGTCTTCGCGTTGGGAACAAATAAGGCGGAGGCGAAGCCGGATGCGCGAAGAAGGAAACAGACGGTTGTTCTCTCTGTTTGTTCTCCTGCGAGAGGAGAGAGAAAAGCCAGAAATTCAATTGAGGAGTGAGAAATATTTTGGGCGGGAGCATTAAGCATTTATTGACTCGACGCATTGTTTCTGCCTTCGAGCCAAGCCGAGCCGAGCGAGTCCTTTCATTTTCCAGCGGGTCCTCCTAGGACAGGTGTCGAAAGTTGAGTGGTACGTGCGCGCCAGGTCAACGAATGACGTGGCGCACACCTACCACCGAATATTTTCTCCTCTTTTGGACTTCAACCCAAGAAAAAAATATTTTATTTTGAAATGATTAATCACCCTTCTCACATTAGGAAGGGATGGAAAGTTTGATTTTCACCTTCTCAAAGGGTTGGGGGTGAGGACGTTTAATTTGGTGTAGAATTTAATTCTCATGCACTATAAAGAGGTAATATAAAAATTTGAGAGTAAATTGAGAATTAAAGTAAAATAAACTAAGGAAAAAGCCACAAAAAATCTTGAACTTTGCGCAAAATGACACATTTACCCCAAACTTTTTTTTTGTGATATAAAAACCCCAAACTTTTCAAATCGTGACGCATTTTTGTTTTTTATTATGTTTTTTCCTTTTTCTTTTTTTTTTTTTTTCTTCTTCTTCCCTCCGACCATGGCGGAGCCGACGAAGGGAAGCCGACATCTGGCCAGGGCCGCCCTCGCCCGACACCGGTAGGGCACCCCTTGCCAGATCTGGCGAGGGTCGTCTCACTAGACGCAGGCGAGGACTGCCCGACACCAGTGACCTCACCAGATCTTGGGAGGGTAGGGACCTCCTTGCCCGACATAGGCGAGGGCGGCCCTCGCCAGATCTAGCAAGGGCAAGGACACCCTCGCCCGACGCAAGCGAGGGCCATCCTCACTAGTGATGGGCGAGGATGGCAAGGACACCCTCGCCCGACGCCGGCGAGGGCAACCCTTGTCGAACGCCGACTTCGGAGGGAAGAGAGAGAAAAAAATTTAAAAAATGAAAAGACCAAAATGTCCTATAATTTTGGGGATAAATGTATCACATAACAAAAGTTCGAGGTTTTTTTGTGTCACAAAAAGTTCGGCAGTAAATGTGTCACGGTTGGTAAAGTTAAGGTTTTTCACGTCACAAAAAAAAATTTGGAGTAAATGTATTACTTTAAGCAAAGTTCAAGATTTTGCGTGACTTTTTCCAAATAAACTAAAAAATATCTTCTTTTGATCCAAAAACAAAGAAGTTTGAGATTATTCTTGCCACTCTTTTGACCAAAATGGTTTTTTTTTTCAAACTTGGGTAGCCAAGAAACATTTCTCATTCAGAAAATGCCCCTCAGCGGGGAACAAAAGCTCCATATCATGCTCATAATCAGAAGCTGCAGGTATAAAAGATTGGACAGAGGAGTCTAAGGACAAGATTTACCGTGAGTAAGGTTTAGATGAAGTGAACACGAGTCCTTTTTATGTTCATCTGAGCTCGCATCACAAGCATCGGGTGAAACTAATTGGCAGCACTAATTAAGGCACATGTTTCTTCAGTCTCCAGCTTCATCCGAGCGTAAACAGGACAGAATTTGTTCCAAGGGACGTTCAGCTTCCCGTTCTTTAAATGTTGAATGTGTCGTGGTTGTGCAAAAATGGCGTCTTGAACGAAACTCTGACGACCCTTTTCGAGAAATGCAAATCGATGATCGAGTTGAAGCAAATCCACTCGATTCTGATCACTTTAGGCCTGTCCCAGGAGGACACCTTGTTATCAGGAGTTCTGTCTTTCACCGCAATTTCAAGCGCTGGCGACATAGGCTACTCCCAACGGGTTTTGATGCAACTGTCGAGCTCAAAGACTTGTCACTGGAACACGATTATTCGGGGGCATGCAAAAGGTAAGAACCCAAATAGATGTTTATCGCTTTTTGTTGACATGTTGAGGAGAGGAGTCTCGCCAGGTCATATGACATTTCCATTTCTTGCGAAGGCTGTGGCTCGTTTGGAGGAGCTGGAACATGGGTTCTCGATTCATGCCCATATCACGAAATCTGGGTTTGAGTCAGATAGGTACATCGTCAACTCCTTGATCCATATGTACTCGTCCTGTGGGGACATCGGATCTGCGCGCAAGGTGTTTGATGGAATGACCAACAGAAATTCCGTTTCGTGGAATTCCATGTTGGATGGATATGCCAAGTGTGGGGACATGGATTCGGCTCGTGCACTGTTTGACTCGATGCCAGAGCGTGACGTTGTGTCATGGAGCTCGTTAATTGATGGATACGTCAAGAGTGGGGAGCATAGGGAAGCAATGGCATTGTTCGACAGAATGCGTTACATTGGACCAAAGGCCAATGAGGTGACCATGGTTAGTGTATTGTGCGCTTGCGCCCACTTAGGTGCACTTGAGCAAGGAAAGATCATGCATCGGTACTTGGTGGAGAATAAGCTGCCGATGACTCTGATGCTGCAAACCTCCCTTTTGGACATGTATGCCAAATGCGGAGCAATAGACGAGGCTTTAGCAGTGTTTGATGCAGTGCCTTTGAATAAGACTGATGTCTTGATCTGGAATGCTATAATTGGAGGCCTCGCCACTCATGGATTTGCCGAAGATGCCCTCAGATTATTCGATGAGATGCAAAGAACCAGGATTAAGCCCGATGAGATCACATATTTGTGCTTGTTGAGTGCTTGTGCTCATGGAGGATTAGTTCATGAGGCTTGGCATTTCTTCGAGTGTTTAGATAAACATGGAATGGCTCCAAAGACAGAACACTACGCTTGCATGGTGGATGTGCTGGCACGTGCAGGACGTCTGGAAGAGGCTTGCCAGTTCTTGGGTCAAATTCCAACGGAGCAAACTGCTTCAATGTTGGGTGCTCTGCTTAACGGTTGCATTAACCACAGGAGATTAGATATTGCAGAGATTATTGGAAGGAAACTTATAGAGTTAGATCCGGATCATGATGGTCGATATATTGGTTTGTCAAACATTTACTCGGTTGTTAAGCGTTGGGATGATGCCAAAGTAATGAGAGCAGTGATGGAGCAAAGAGGCGTCAAGAAGTCTCCAGGGTTTAGCTCTGTGGAGATAGCCAGAACCGTTCATAGATTCATAGCACATGACAAAACACACCCTAGTTCCGAAGAGATTTATGTGATGCTTAATTTTATTGTAAACCAAGTGAGACCTGATGCTGATCAGGAAGACGAGGACTGCTACTTGTACAATTTGGAAGATGTCTGAGGCACATCATCCTGCACAGTTTTTTCAAGGAGTTAATACAAGGAAGCTGGCACGAGTCCATACGTTTTTCCTATTTTTCGGTGAAAGCCATCACAAACTGCTCTGCGAAATCAATTTCTGTCAAAGGAATCGCAAGCTAAAGGAAAAGTACTCTCTGTCTCCGCCATGTCATGCTTGATATTGCCAGGTATCTATGACTGCGCATCGCACATGCTTAGTCCTAATGCCGAGCAAGATTCGGAACTAGATAGACGCACGTTTCATGCCACATGTCAGCAAGATATAAAACTGAAATAGACTTTTAGACGCATAGAGGAGGGAAAATTAGAGGTGATCAGTTTCAGGTCCCACTTTGGACTTGGAAACTGCTCACAAAGGACCACTAAAAGAATTGGAACTAGAAACTGCCTTGGCAATTTGGTTCTTGGTTGAGTCCATGGACAATTGAAACGTCTCCACTTCTGAAGAGGCATGAGACTTAAGAGTGAGCAATGAGACTGAAGGCCGGAGGTGATCAAGAGCAAAAGTGATAAAGGGAACAACGATGCCAAGAGGCGATCTAAAGCGAGAGTGAGAGTAATCAATGAGGCTAGAGATCACCGAGGTCAAGAGTGAGAAAGAGAGGCAAGGCTGCAAAATAAGTGAGATGAGAGACGGAGAGTACGAAAAGAAAACTAGGATTTAGATATGAAAAGTTTAAACATAAAAATGTGAGGTGTGTGACGGTGTGTGTGTGTGAATTTAGTGTGTTGGTCTGGTGGGTAGGTGTATGTATTGTTACACACTTGATGTACTCTCCAATTCCAATAAATTGGAATCAGACTAATCTCCATGAGAATCGCTATTTCTAAGTCAGTCTGGTCTGGTTTTGAATGGTTCAGGTGGTTCACAGTTTATTTGCACACTCCTAAAGAAAACTATGTGTGACAACAAAATGCAAGCACAGGTTGGGGAGAAATTTTTTGACCAATTTTTACCGAGGAATCATCCACACTATGTAGCCGCTAGCACCACTAGAGCTCGCCAGTCAAGTGCAATTCTTATCAGATGGGAAAATAAAAGAAGCCACCAAGCCTATGAGCCATAGTCTGTTTGACCATTTGCCCCTACATGCTTAGTAGAGATCACAAAGGATTTGTTTGGTAATTATTTTATTTTGAAAATAATTTCTATTTAGAAATAATTTTTTTCATTCTAAATGAGTTTCTAAACATTTTAAGATATTGATAACTGTCTAAAATTTATATTCCTAAAATAAAATAAAATTTGATACAACCCATAAAAAATTTTATGACTTAAAATTTCTTCTAATTTTTTACTACTATTATTATTTTTAATCTCTTTTCTCCCCTCTTCTTCTTCTCTAACCAGCCATTAATAAAAAAGCAATTTTTGCTACAGCTAGCAACCAACGAAAAGAAGAGAAAAGGAAAGAAGAGGAAAAAAAAAAAAAAATAGTTAAACTTGAATTTATATTTGGAATAATTTTTTTTGAAAAATAAAAAAGAATAAAAACAAAATATAGAATCATTGAACCAGTTACCAAATAGATGCTAACTCACCAGGAATAGCCTCAATATGTTACCGAGAGGTTCAAGACAAACCATGACCCGGCTCACAGAAAAATCATTAAAGCAAACCTAATAAAAATTAGAACCGAGTGTGCCTCACAATTTAACTAATCAGCAGGCCAACCGCAAAGTTAAGAGAACAATACAGTTCTACCGTACAAAATTCAGGAGTAAAAACAATCTTCACCTCGGAAATTCAAGACAAACACGAAGATTAAAGGCGGCGAGAAAACACTTGCGGTACCCTGGTAAACCGACACTGAAAATTCTGGCCGGCTAGCATGTCCTAGACCATCATCAAGTCAACGGGTTAACACCAACTTATCTATAGTTTAACTGCAAATGGAGACCACTAATTTTCCGCCAAAAACACCTACCACCAGCAAGCAAGTGGCGAGTGAAAGATTTTATATTTTTATCGTGATCCTAGATGTAACTCCATCTCACTAACTCTAACACGCTATAGTTAGCTCAGAAAAATACCGGGCGAAAGAGTGGCAAAAATGTATTTTTTTCTCATCGAAAAATCAAAACTTGGAAGCATTACGATTTATACACTCGATTTAATGCAGCATTAGGATTACAAAATTTACAGTCAAAGCCTTACACAAAAGTCATCATGTACTCAGTGGTTTAAATCCCTGACTGGGCTCCGCGACTGTGTTGGCGCAAAAGATGGACCAGGCGGAGCAGGTCGGTGGTGGTGGGCAAAGATTATCCAAATATATATACATTGAGTGATGAAACCACCCATGGATTGCCGCTATCATTCTTCTAAAATAGCACGTCCAAGGTTTGTGCCAAGGGCTAGCCTTACGGAGCTTAAGGCTTGAGATGGCAAATCGGCTTCAACAAATTCTGGACGCAGCCTTGCTATGGATAGCTCTTGCAGTCTATTCAACAGAAGGTTGGTCTGAGCAACGTTTAACAAAGGTCGATCCTGCCAATTCAGCAACTTCAACTGCACAAAAAGCATCATCAGTAAATCAAATACTCAAGCACAGATAGACATGCCAAGTAAGGGCTAAGTAAAAACCAACAACAAACAATATGAACCTGAGGGAAAATCAACAGCAACATACAATAGCAAAGTTCACCAAATTCAGCGCATCAACACATTGCTTGGAAGAAGAGCAAATAAAAGCAAAAGCCTACTCTAATTGGAGGCTGCACTCAGTAAGTAACGGTTCTCCCATGCTTATAAAGAACGGAAAACGTATGCAGTAAGAGAGCTCACCGAGTCATACAGAAGAGGCAGCCAAAATCGTTGAGGTGTAGAAGGGTTTTTCATAAGCTGCAGGTTTTAAAGGTATATGAGATGAATAACAAGAGCACAAAAGCCATAAATTAAAAGCTGTTGATGGAAAATGCAACTACAAAAATTCCAGTGTTTAAACTTCCAGAAAGCTGCTGATGGAAGACAAGCTCTTTCCATGGACTCCCTTTTTTCTTCATGAGCAGTGTTTTAATAACCACCAGTAACCCATTTTGTGCATTTTACATTTCCTAAATTGATACATTCAGTATGGCAAGTTCTGCTTCCTCTTTTTCACTAGTATTCTTTAATAAAGATTGCATATACAAGTCACGTGATACGAGGCTTCACATACCAACATAAGGTACTCGACAGCTTGCCGAGCAGCCTCTATGTTTTTTCCATCATGAATGTGCTTAAGAGACCTCTTGAAATCCCTGTACCTGTGATGGAAGCACTTCGCATTAGTTAAACAAATTTGTGCCAGTTGAAAATAGCAGGAAAACTATACAGAGATGCATTTTACTTGTGCAGAAACTCAAGCCCTCCAGCAGTTTTAGACTCGGAACCCAGCAACTCAATGAGACCTTCCCATTGCTGAACCACAAGAGAAAGAGAGGATAAAATATAGATACTAATTCATGTGGACTTCACAAATAATATGATAAAACAGTCATACAGCATCTGATTTTTGAACCCCTCAAACCTGCTAGAAAAATCTTAAAAATTGATAACCACCTTGAAACTTTCATCTGAAATAGACTTTCCCACAGAAGCAAACAACTGTTGAGCAATTTTATGAAGACGAACTTCATCCTGAGCTTGTTGGAGCCAAAAAACCCCAGCACCTTTTCGGCCATGCTTCCAGTGATGCACACCAGCAATCTGCACATAAGTGGTAGAAACTCTGAGCGATTAGGTTTAACATAAGACAGAACTGCTTCAACTGCACTTCTTTACAGATTATTTGAATAAAATGATAAATAACATTATCAACTATCCAACACAAATGTATGTGTGCCATATAAGCATGCAGTTACCTTCATTATATGAGAGCTGACATCGTCAAGTTCATATAAACGGCAAATCTCTAAATTCTGCCAGGCAATAGTACATACAATAAGCCAATGTGTACTTCACAAAAACACTGAAAACAGTAATCTAATGACAGAATAAACACTCATGTTAGTGCAGTGATAGAAAAAACAGACCAAAAGATGAACTCTTCACCTTATGTAGCAGTTCATTATGCTGAACAGGCTGCTTACACAATAAAATCTCTAACAAGCCCATTCCCTGCTTCATGCATGATGTCAAATAAACTGGAGCGATCTGGAGGCAATAGAGCATTGAGATTGTAAGAAATACAACGTTTCATTGACATACTGAAAACATATTAGGACTAGTCAAAATAATAACAATAACAAATGAGCAGAAGAGAAGCTGGCAAATTAACCTGCTTGAGTGGCTACACATTGGATAATCTTTTAAAATTCCCCAGAGATTTAGCCTTTTTGGCTTTCATAGTTACAATTTTCACTAAATATAGTCGCTGAAAACTGTAGTCTCCAAACTTGCATGTTTATGGCTTTTGCCTTGAGAATGAAACAGTTATGAACCAAAATATGTTACAATCCTACATTTCACACGTAAGACATAAGTTGACTTTCTTTACATAAATCTCCCATAAAAGAAGCATAACCAGGAACCTAAGCAGATAAAACTATGCCTCTGACAATAACCAGGTTGAATTGTTTTCTTTTTTAGGTGCCAGACATATTAAAAGCTGCTAGCTAGAAACAGGCATGTCAAAAAGGCCAACCCCAAAAATTCTGATAGCCCAATCGACCATAACTATTGACTAATATTTCCTGTATTGGATTAACCACAAGAAGCAACCACAGGGACCTCAACCACCACATGGGCATCACGAAATGCACTTAAAATTAGCTTGCACCCTGTGATTTGTTTAAGGCAATGAAATATGTCCTTCCCCAGATATTTTCTAAGAAAATGCAGATTGAAAAGCTACAGTCCAGAAGGAAAAGTAACATGCGCTGACCTGCCATGTAAATGCATGAGAAGAGAGAACTTGAGCATAGACCAGTCGATGGAGCTCCTGTAGAGAGAGCTCCCCGAGATTATATTGCTCTTCACACAAAAGACTTTCTGCTTCATCACTCCCAGCAGTCATCAACTCTATGGCATGTGCAACCATCCTATTCATCAGTAAAATATGCTTACATGGCTTGTGTCATTTGCCCAAAAACAACATACTACAAATTGCATTTAGATGACTGAGCAACTTACCAAGGGCCAAACTCTTTAGAGCATTCTGCTAATACAACCTAACAATTCAAAGTGCCTCATAGTGAATTCCATGAAGAAAGAAGAACAAGAAACCTAAGACCTGATTAATGAATAGCCGTTACCTCTGTATTTTCCCCGAGAATTCCAAGAAGAAGTCCCATCAACTTCTGGGATCTAGGCACTGGTTTCAACTGAATACATTTTTGCGCAAGGCCATGCATGCTTTCAAGACCCTAAATATTATCAAAAGAGTTCATGAAATCACATGCTGTAACATCCTAAGCTAATGATTTGTAATCAACTGAACCTAAATAAAAGATGCATCTTTCCAGAGGAAAAATGATGGGCTCTCACCACTGTGAATGGCCTGACATATAAGAAGTGAGAAACATATAGCTCTAGCCAATGGTAGGTCGCAGATGAAAGACTGTTGGTGTTCCCCAGCATTATTTGCAGTAAATTTTTCAAGCCTTCTCTTGTCTGAAGATGATGACATTGGATCCAATATGCACTGCAGTCCAGCTTGGTAATTTGTGACCTCCATTTCTCCCAAGCCTGGAAGTTTAAAGCAATTAAGAGGAATCCAGACCAGAAGATCACCAAAAGGGCATTTGATGCATTCTTGTTGGCTTACCTTAATAAAGTCAGGTTTAGCTTTATAGCATTCACCTAATCTTCCATCTCCTAATTCAAGTCGCATTCGTGGCATTTTTGAGATAAGAACAGCAACTGCCTCTACCAGTCCATTCTCTGTCTGTACAATTTAGGATAAAAAGATTCAGTTAAAAAATAATGAGAAAATTAGCAAATCGTGGAAAGGAGTCCACAGAACTAGCCATTTTGGTGTATTTGTTAACTTGACACAGTATGAACACCTAACCTACACAATGAAAAAGGATAAGGACAAACATAGATGACCCTTAAGACACCGCAAAATTTTATGGTTTTATCAAATACATGGCATTTACTAAAAAGACTGCTTGTATCACTTTGCAATAAAGTGTCCTATCATAGTCGTTTTACTGACTCTAGTACCTATTGTACATGCCTTTGCCAAATATTCTACTTCCGATACCTTGGTACCACCATATAGTCATCTCCTTTGACATGAGCCATTCTTTTTCTTTTCAATAGGTCATGCATCATTTATTTGTATGCAAGATCCAAGTTCCATTAGGAAAATTACCTTTCTTTATACTAATGCTAGTAGCATCAGGGCATTTCTATAAGATAGCAAGATCTTGATCAATTTACTTTCTGATTTCTGTACTATATAATTGGCTTGTCCCAAAACCATAACGGAGGAGATATTAGAGATGCAACCAATGCAAAAGTATTCTAGCATCAAATTACATGAAATGGCAATTATTTTTTCACCTGATGAAGGTTAAATCATATGGAAAACAATGGCATTCACCCACCTCACGACTACTAAGCTGATCCAGTTGGTAAGAACCGTGGAGATGTAACAATTTAACCTGTATGTAAGGAGAAAAGAAGGAAATGAAATGGTTTGCTGCATTCCATATACTGATGTTATCTCTTCAAGAGTAAACAACAACAACAAGACAGGAATCTAAAAATGGAAATCCAAAATTTGAGAAGATACTAACAACAATCTCTAACCAGCCAACCGCAAGTGCTGACCCTATCACTTCCCAGTACGTAGGATTGTCCTCAATAACCTGCAAAGTTTTCAGAGATGGAATATTCATATAAAGAGGAATCCTAAGTCCTAACCAAGAATTCCCAATGAAAACAAACTCTCGAGTAATGAATATATGAGATTCTTGCATGAAATACGTAACCACCTAGTCATGAACATTGAAATCAGACATTCCAATTAACAACACTTAAAAAAAGATTATACAAAAGTTATACATGCACACAGAACCCTCACTTCAATAGCATAAGCAAATTCCATTTTCAGGATCAAGCAAGGAGATGTAATTGGAAAGTATCCAGTAAAAAGCTCATTACATATGAAAGGATTGAAAACCACAAAAGAATAAGTAACTAAAGCTTCACGATGGAAGTCTCGCTATACATTAGTTGAGATTTTTGTGAACTTTTAGCTAGCTGGCACGGCTATACACCAATTTCCAATCAAAACCAGACTCCTTTACACTAAATTGAATTTAAAAAGCAGGAGAAAAGAATCTTACCTGAATATTTATAAGTTCATTTTGGAAATCCACGAGTTTAGAGTGGACTGTGGCACAAGAGCCAGAGAATAGGCTATCATAATCCTGTCATGTGATGCACAACATGTAGGTTCATAACAAACGTCAGGAGTACTAAATTGACAATATATTTCCCATGACGAAGTAATTACTAAAACGACAACAAATATAAGATAGATCATTACAGCCAACCAATCAATAAGCCGCTCTGGTAACCATGCTTGAGATAGCTTATCAACATAAAACAATTCCATCAACTCCCACGCAGCTTTCAAAGACGCCGGCTTCTCACTTTTCTGCAATTCCAAAACTCAAATTCACCTCATCCTTTACCAAATGCATAGCCAGATTTTCCAGTCACCACATGCCAAGAACAATTAGCCTTTAGAGAGACCACATGTAACGCAAAAACAAGTCAAAAATACCTTCAAAACTGTTTTTGGATCGTCAATAACAGATGCAGGAGTAGATTCTGGACCACCTAGAAGTGCATTTATGTCTTTGCTGTACTCCATTACAAACTCCCACCTACATCATCAGAATACGTTGCTCGAACATCAGCACATATCTAGGCGACGCGAAATGACTCGAGCTGAACGGAAGTAAATTTCGACACGCTATAACGATGAGCAGAGTGAAATGGCTATCTTTCATTTTCCCCGAAAGGCAATTACCAATCCACGTGATAAGGAGACGGGCTAATCCTCGACAAGGTGGAGACCGAGTTCCTCCGGCTCTGCAGCATCGCGAACGGCGACATCGAGCCGTACGCGATCCTCCTCCACTGCGCGTCGCTGATCTCTCCGTCCCCGCCGTTGAGCTTGACCTCGACGACCTCCCCTCCGGCGTCGCCCTCGCCGCCGTGGGGAGACCGCTGCTGGAAGATCGAGACGCGCAGGGAGCTGCCGCGCGCCCAGCAGACGGAGACTCGAGGGGAAACCGGAGGCCCGACGGAGTGGCGGAGGGGATAGACGGGAGACCGCTTAGTTTCCGGAGAGAGCGGCACCAGCGCGCCGCCGCCTCCGCCGCCGGCGCCGGAGTCCGACGTTGCTCCCGGCATCGCGCCGACGGCCGGTGGTTTCTGGAGGGGGTTTTAGGTTTTGGAAATGCGGGGCGGACGCTTCGAGTAGCTGGGCGAGCAGATGCTAGCAGGCTAGCTCGCAGCGCGGGACGCGCGAATTTGACATCAGACGACGCTGCGTTTTTTGGAGATTGTCACTTATGAAATATCCGGGGAGTACACAAAAACCATTCCTTTTTATTCCGTTCTCCGGAAAAGTTTCTCAACATAAAAGACATTTAATAACGCCCAAATTTATATTCCCAAAATAGAAATGTGTTTAGTATGATCCTAATTTTTTAACTTAAAATTTCTTTTAATTTTTTTATATTTTTATTATATTTTTCTTCTTTTTCTTTTTTTTTTTTTCTTTTCCTTCCCTATTCTTCTTCTCCAGCCGATTACCGACCGGCAACTGGTAGGGCGAGACTCAACGATCTCATTGGAGTCGCGCCAATGGCTAGGCGAGCTCACCTAGCCATCGGCAAGTCTCAACCTCGCCTTGGCCTAGTGAGGATCCAGCAAGCTCGCTAAACCTCGCCTAAGCGGGCCGCCATGGCCGACGATCGGCAATGAGGAAGAAGAAGAGAAAAGGAAAGAAAAAAAGAAGAAGAAGAAGAAGAAGAAGAAAAATTGACTTGATTTTGGAGTTGTTCTCTTCTTCTTCCCGAAATAAAAATACGTTTAGTATGATCCCTAAATTTTTTTAACTTAGAATTTCTTTAACTTTTTAAATTTTTTTATTCTTTTATTCTTTTATTCTTTTTCTGGAGTTGTTCTTAGGAATAAAAAAATTACTTTTTTCTAATTCTTGATTCTATTCCATATTTATTCTCATCAACAAAGGAGTTATCAAACAGATTTATGTTTTTTTTTTTTTTATTCGAGGACCAAAAGAATAGAATTAGATAGTGTTTAGCACGTTACCAAATAAGCCCAAGAAGTGTAAAAATTTGTGTAAAGTGTTCATTTTAGTGTCAAAAATTTCAGCTAACTCACTTTTTTTTTTTTTTTTTTTAAGGAGTAGTTATGAAACCCTTCCCTTTTAGACTAGATTCAAATGCATGATTTTTTTTATTTATTTGACAAATGTATAAGTTTAAAAAGTATAAGTTTAAAAGCCATAAAACCTTGCATACATACACACACACATATATATAGGTTTCAATTGCACTAACATGTTACATGGAGGTTTCAATCTTTAATTTGATCCGAGTGACCATGAGGTTTTGTGAACGTATTCAGATGTCTTATCAATAACATCAATGGAAATTCCTTAAATTTTCTCTTGCACCAAGGAAAAGAGTGGATACCTATTCCTAATTCATACCAAGAAGAATTAGGATGTTTAGCTAAATATTGCATTATTTAGTGATAAAAGGCTAAGAAGCTGGTCCACTAAGTATTAAGTGAGTGTAGTGTAAATACTAGATTGAATTTAGATATTTAGTGGGTCTCACATGAAACCTAGGTGAATCTCATTATTTGATGACCAAACTCAATGTAATGCATATAATACACTTGTCAATTTTTTTTTCCACCTTATCACAAATAACTAATTGATATTTTTAAAAGAATGAAAGCACAATCTACCATCTGACGGTTCTCGTTAAATCAAGGCAAGATGCTGTTTTTGCTTTTCCTTTTCCTTTTTCTTTTTTTTTTTCAGCGCACTCACTAAAGTTCAAAAGTTCTAATTACATTTTGTGGGCATCTTCAAGATAGATTAGCTTTTGTAATGGGGCCACT
Source organism: Eucalyptus coolabah (assembly GCA_014182585.1). Taxonomy (NCBI): domain Eukaryota; kingdom Viridiplantae; phylum Streptophyta; class Magnoliopsida; order Myrtales; family Myrtaceae; genus Eucalyptus; species Eucalyptus coolabah. The sequence goes on from CM024622.1 coordinate 10,104,447, forward strand.
TGTGATCCTCGACAAGTCTTTGAGAGCACTCCAAAGGACTCGAATATCTAAATACATGATAAAGAGGCAAAATAAATATCGATGAAAAACTCTTTGGCCGCATCTGGCAATCAAGATAAAATTCAAAATAAGATAAAATATGCTGGTCAATATTTATTACCTTTTCCGCCACTTTGATCACCCATATCTTGTTTCTTCAATGCCTAATCTAATCGTTTCTTCCGTCCTCAGAAGCCTCGAAGTTTGCACTTTTCGCCTCTCTCTCTCTCTCTCTCTCTCTAACCTTGATTCAAGTTTTCCATTTTTTCTAAAACAATCTCTTTGATTATGTAGCCAATATAATTTTCATTGAACCATCATACAGATTTGCCTGTCAAATAAGGAGCAAATTATACATGTGAAAAACACCTGGCTAGAATTTTGACTAAACTTTTGCCAGTAGTCGGTGTTACAGGTGAGATGGCAAACGGATTTTTGGAAATGGGAAGGGACAAAAGTTGAAATTGACAATCGCTATTTATAATGTCTATTTAATGGCGCTCTGCCCTCCATAAGAGAAGTATTGTTTGCTTTTCACAAGCCATCGAGTTACTCTTCATCGACATATTATATTGTGAAATTTTGTAAGCGCTACCTCCACAACTGAGGGTGTATATATAGAGAGATAAGGGTGAGAAATAAACTTGAAAGCGGGTGGTTGTTGTGAAATTTTGTGCACTACCTCCACAAAATTTGAAATTGCGCATGATAAAATTTCTAAAATAAAAATTGATTTCTAGCCATAAATTAATTTCTCAATTTCTATTTCATAAATTGAGAAGTTAAAAATTTCAGCTTATAATTTCTTCTTCAAATCTATTTTTGGAATATAAATCTGTTCCAAAAATAGAAAAATCAAATTGCGTTACCAAACGGATTTCTATTTCAAACCTATTCAAGGAATAAAAAACACAGAAATAGAGAAGTAGAAAATTTATCATGCGCGCCTAGAGTTCATCAAGTACTCCCGAGACCAATGCGCATCACTTGGGAACAAACTACCGTCATCCAAGAATTTTCGCTGTCGCTCTGCTTAAATTTGAGTCCACCGATTGCGCCAAATAATTTGACGGGGCTAAGTCGATGGCAAAGAAAAAAAAAAACTATATTGTTCTGCACAGAATTATTATAATACACCTTATAAAATGATTGAATTATTTGATGTTCTATTATTCCGTGATACCTCTTGGGCTATATTTGGTCATTTTACCTTATTCATCATGGGCCACATCCCTCATCATTTGTACGAGGTAATGAGTTTATGACAAAGAGCATCACAATCACAAGCAGAACACAGATTAAACCGGTTCGAGAGCATTTATTAATGGGAGCATGAGAGTATATTACGACAGAAAACGAGCATACATGACAAACATGCCCTTATTATTTGGACCATCGGACCTATTTCTTTCTTTTGGTCAAAGGACCATCGAACTTGACGAGGCGCTGGATCGACGATCTTATTCCGACATGCAAATAGATGTGTAGAACTCATGCCCCCCATGGCAAGCTGCTCCATCGTGTCCTCACCCCTCCGCACCGCACGAAGGGCCCGGAGCGGAAGGTATCCATTTCCACGATCACGATCACGATCTCGCCCTCGCGAGGGAGAGGGAGATCGTCGTCCGAGGAGTCGAAGCTAAATCATCGTCCGAGGAATCTGAAGCTGAACCAGAGTTACCCATTTTCTTGAAGGAGAAGTTGCGAAACCCTTCCCTTTCGAGACTAGATTCAAATGTGTGAGTTTTTTTTTTTTTTTTTTGCTTTGGTCTGACAAATATATGAGTTTGAAAGCTAGCAAACATTGCGTATATATAGGCTTTAATTGCACTAAAATCTTCGATTTAATTTACATTTGCGTGATAATGAAGTTCTATTTTTGTACGAGAAGAACATATTCAAATGCCGGACAGATAACATCAATGGACATTTCTTAATTTTCTCTTTCACCACCAAGGAAAAGAGTTCACACTATTTATTCCTCGTTCATACCAAGAAGAATTAGATTCCTATTGTGGTTCTACTCTAGCCAATGATCCCACAAAAAAAAAAAAAAATGAAAAGCAAAAACAACATCTGAATGAAAACGTACATTGGTGTGCGATGCTTCCTAAGGTTTTGCTCTTTAAGAAACTTTTATGACCTTAATGTTCAATCAAAGAGACTTTGTCACACGAATTCGATGCGACTCGATTCCTATCTTTTATTCAATTTGCCAAGTTGGTTCCCATAAGAAGCTGCATCGATTGGAAACACCATATAAAAGATAAAAGATCCCCACGCCACGGGTCATAAGGAAAATATGCGTGGATAACCTACTAAATATTATTATCTCAATATATACACCTAAAAATAAAAAGTGCTTCGGGTTACGGATAGAGTTCCTTACGGATAACCGATAAATTAAAACATTTCTCTCGTCACTTAATTAAGATCACTTAGAACATTATCTCTATATATAAACCCTCAATTACAGTGATAGTGCTTAGTGCATTTACAAAATTTCACAATATTATATGTCCAATCAAACTATACTATGAAGATTGACAAAACTTTCCACAAGGGTTTAACGATCCTGATGATAGAATTTCTAGGTGATATTCCTAAAGCAAATTAGTTCAGACTTTGTTCTTGAATATCATTAAACTCGGAGACTTATTTGTCTTTCAAAGAAGTTCTGAGTCTCTACATCCAAGACATTATCATATCATGACAATTGAGTTATATGAGGAAAACAGTACAGTTTGTATGAGTTTTGTCAATACGACATACATTTTCAGACATTATGAGAAGTATTCAGATCTTTATAATTAGCTTGGATTATGTGAAGTACAATGGCTAGTAATTGGCTCAATTTCTATGCTTACTTAAATTGATTGTCTATCTATTTAAGAAGGGTATTTATCAACGTGATCCTTCCATCTTAAGGATTTATGATTCTTATGACAATTATCTGGAGACAAGACGTTCTTTACTAACGGAGAACTCTACTTATGGAAACCCAACATCTGTTGCATGGGCAACAAAATTTAGGAGACTCTAATCTTATAAACCAAGCAACAATTACATCTTCTCGTATCATTCAAATCCAACGGGTTGATTGGATAAATGATCCTTAGACGATTGTCCAATGGTCAACTTAGAAATTGAAGAGCATTAAAGTAGATTGTGATACTATAGGAATACACAAAATCTGAAGTTTATAATTCCAAAATTCAAAGAGAGCCTCCACATTGTCATAATTATCTTTGTGCATTGAAACTATAATCTTTGAGAGGTTTATGTTTAGAGTGACTGTGCGAGATCAGAAAAAACGATGACACATACTTATGTAGAGAGTATTCGGACTTTGTAACCTCTGATTGATTTTCTAGGGAAATCCAGCTTATAAGTTGTTAGTGCGAGAGAGTACACATAATATTACCATAAGCCATACTACTATAATTAGTGTGTGCATTCTCTATATCCCTTAATCTCTCTTTTATTCTATTGATAGTTTATTGCACACAGAAAAGTCTAATCATTCCATAGTTTTTCATCAGACCTTTTTTTCATGTTGTCGAACTCAACCATATTAAATTTCGCTTTAATCGTACACAATCACCTATTCACCCACTCTATGTGATAGTACCGGCCACCTCAAATGGTGTTGTTAATTTAAGCACCAAGCTACATTAATCCTACTGCCAACGTTACAAACACGCATATGGTAGAACAATAGAGTGTAAAATGGTCATAATTAAATCACCTTCGATATGAGGAAGACCGTGCAATAGTGCGCGTTACTTCCTTTCCGAACACACCTAATTAGTTTTTCTGTTCATTCGACGTGATTTGGTGGGAAAAAATTGATGAGTTTGTTATATGTTGCAAATCGAATCTAATCATCATGACAAATATAATGTTTTTCTGTTCACACCATGGGTCAATTGGCGAATTGAATCACAAATAGGAATCAATTCACATCGAATATGGGTGAGAAAGTCCCTAAGTTGATTGAACATAAAGGTCATAAAAGTTGCTTAAAGAGCAAAACCTTAGGAACCATCGCTATGCGCATTTTCATCAATAGTTCAAGATGCTATTTTTGCTTTTCTTTTTGTTTTCCTTTTTTTTTTCAATTTTTTTGATTACTAGCTAGAGTTCCATGGTTGTCATTAAGGGAAAAAAAAAAAAAAAAAACGGAGAGAGATGGCTGTAGGGCGTGAATTTTGTAATTTCTGATTTGATCAAGGAACTAGTATTTGCTAGGATGATGATGTAATTGTTGGTAGCGCCCTAAATGCTGGCTTCATAGCTTCTCCTATTTAATTTCGTTGCATGACTGAATATTCACATTGAAAGTTTCGGAGTACTTGTATTAGGAGTTAATAGACTCACATAATTTGCATTTTAATTGGGCGACAAATGGATTCAAGTAGATGATTTTGAGCTTAATTGATTAGCTAGATTAAACCCACAAAATCACGAAACTCAGCCAAACCCATTAAAGATAGAGAAAATATCAAAAAAAAAAAAAAATCTTAAAATTATTACAATTATATCAATTTAAGTCTTAAATTTCTTCTTTTTTTTTATTAATTTTTTTAAATTTTTAATAGTTATACCAATTTAGACGATAGAATAAGAAAGCTATGCCTTGCACCATTTGAACGGCCGCACCCTGCACCGTTGTCAAGATCAAGCTGCTGCCCGAGCTGATGACAAGCCCAGCCGACGCCCCCGCACGGCCAAACCGGCGAGGTCGAGACCGAGTTCCTCCGGCTCCGGAGGACCGTGAACAGCCACATTGAGCCGGACGCGATTCTCCTCCACTGCGCGTCGCCGATCTCTCCGTGCCCGCCGTTGAGCTTGACCTCGACGACGTCCCTTCCGGTGTCGCCCTCACCGCCGCGGGGAGACTGCTACTGGAAGATTGAGACGCGCAGGGAGCTGCCGCACCCCCAGCAGACGGAGACTCGAGGGGAAACCGGAGGCCCGACGGAGTGGCGGAGGGGATGGACGGGAGACCGCTTGGTTTCCGAAGAGAGCGGCACCAGCGCACCACCACCGGGGTCTGACGTGGCTCCCGGCACCACGCCGACAGGCGATGGTTTCTGCAGGGGGATTTTAGTGTTTTGGAAATGCAGGGCGGGTGCTCCGAGCAGCTGAGCGAGGAGATCCTAGCAGACTAGCTTGCAGCGCGGGACGCGTGAATTTGACATCAGACGACGCTGCGTTTTTGGAGAATGTTACTTTTGGAGCTGTCGTTTCGCTGCTTTGCTGCACTTTTTTAACGGAAATTTACCATAATACCTGTAACTCATACATTTTGAAAATTACAGAATAGACATGCCTTTTTCATACCCTAAAATTTTTATGATATAAGTCAAAAAAATGAAAAGGAATTTGGCAACTAACAGGTGAAAGGTGAGTATTTGAAATTTTACTGTCTTCCATACTTATGAATTGGCTCATCATCATCCGAGCTATATGAATCATCTCCATTTTAAGCAATTGAACTTTCATACTTAAAAAAATTATGATTTTTCAGTTTTTGATGTTCGGCTCCCTAAATCATTTTGGATCAAGAGCTTACAATGCTAATAGCATTTTATGATATCTTCTCCTTGTCAATCTTTTGCTTCCAACTAATCACTATGTAATTCTTTATTACCATTGGAGTCCATATCTCATAAAACCCTATTGTATTTCAACCCTATTGTATTTCTCACCCATCTACTCTTTGCCGATCAAAGGAAGCCTACCATGGTCTTAAATAAGTTAGAAAAGCCCTTCTCCATGTTGTTAGTTGAGCTGAAATTGCAATTAAAGGTTAGCGCTAACAAGCAAGAATGTGCTATCGCACAGCAGCTCATACAAAAACAATGCCTGAAAAATCCATACATTGATATTGACATATGAGACTAGTGAAATAAGTACTTGTGCAATACTACTCCTGGGCTTCCTTACTTCACATAATGGGAGGACTAGGTTGGCCTGACCTAGAGGGAAGGAACCAAGAGCTGCTGAAGAATATTTAACGCAAGGTACAGTAGAGGAGAGTAAGGCAACGGAAGAACTTTATTTTCCGATTAAAAAGAACGGCCTTAAAGCAAGGCACGGCGGGCGCCACAACTGTCACTTATTTTCCTCAAATATGAGTACATGTCGCCGCCTGCCGCTCGCACATAGTAACGAAATGGTGAACACATTGGGTTTCTCGGAAACGAAAGATTTCACCTATTGCCAACAGGTGAAGCAGTGATGCACTCTGTACAAGCATATAACACGACAGCCATACATGACCCTCTCTTAGATAATAAATTAACCGTGTCCACGTCCACTCTGGTCCATTTAAGAACTACTTTCCAGGACCGGGAGCCTGGAGACACTCCTGTACGATCTCCTTGATCCTCCTCTTCATGAGCTTGTCTTTTACACCAGCAAGCATGTTCCTGTAGAACATCTCCATTCTGACAAGCTTACCGCGGTCGGCTGACTCTAACATGTCGTCCCACTCTTTCGCAATGTCCAAAGTCCCAGAATCCTGTAATGACGAAGGAATATCTTGCTCGTCGAAAGGTTTCCTGAAGATCGAACCGTGGAGCAAGCTTGTGTATCTTTCCATTTTGGAAAGTCTCGACTGGAGAGACTTTATCTCTTCCATCGCAAGAGACAATTTTCCATCCATTTCAGCAGTTTCATTGCTACTTTTATCCACGGCTTTGTCTTCCGAACTCTCCCCCTGCTCGAATCCCTCTGTTGTTGGAGGCCACAAAACCAAAGTCGGAGTATAACAATCTATTGTATCTCCATTGCCAAGGACTCCGCTCCTTCCTCTTCCCCAAGACCAAAGCTTGTATCCATCATCTGTAACAAGAACAGTATGTGCAGCACCACAAGTGACTTGAACTGGGTTGCGAAATTTAGGCCCATAATTCCAGCTACATGGAATTAGGAGGGGAGAAACAGCATCACCCACATCTCCATCTGCGAAACTAGCTTCTGGACATAAACCAAGACCCCTTTCCATACCCCATGACCACACATCTCCAGCTAATGAAACAACACTGGTATGAAACAAGCCACAGTCAACAGAGATCAAATATACAGGCTGCGGCAGCTGCTTAACAGGTTCTGGAACCAAAGTACTTTGGGTTGTTCCATGTCCGAGTTGTCCTTTATCTCCAAGTCCAAAAGTCCAGCACATACTTTCTGAAGTGTCACTTGGTCTTTTTCTGCGTGTAAGTAATGCTGTGTGAAAGGCCCCACAAGCTACCTCAAAAACTGCCCATGGACAATCCTCATTGAATGTTTTTATGATTTCAGGGTGAAGTCTGCTTTCTTTATCTCCCAGGCCTAACTGACCGTGATTATTGCTACCCCACGAATAGCACACTAAATCTCCCCCCTCATGTGTTTCTCCTGCACTGACCAGTGCTATTACATGCTCATTTCCACAAGCTACCTTAACTACAGTATGTCCATGCAAATCCCAGCTTGGAATTGGTGTAGGACAGCTCACCAGAGAGAACTCTTCAGTGTTGTCGCTGCTTTGATCTGGGCAGTTTCCCCACATCCACAATGCACCAAGATTATCTATTGCAAAGGACATCATACCGCCAGCTTTAACAGAATAAACCTGCAGGGGTCAAAGTGGATGCAGATGATTTACAAATACTAATAAAGTGCTTCATCCAATGCACCAAGCCTCGTCGGACAAAAAAATGTAAACTATGTTAGATACCTTTAACGGTGCTTTGCTTTTCATTTCTGACTCATTTGTCGATGATTTGGGAAAAGCCAACTCATTAAACTCACTCATCAAGCAAGGTACTGCAGAATTGTCTCCACTAACACCAAGTTGTCCATCCATGAATCAGTCAAGGGTTTAACAGCAGATGAACTAAGCAACAAGTTCAAGAAAAGGATGATGAAATTGGTAGTTCTACACATTCAATTAAGATTTTGCAAGGAAATGGAACAATATCATAGAAAGCAGACAGATTTGCAGAGGATACAGATATTGTAGCCCCAGCACCAAATTGATCCATCATCTGCAATTCAGCAGAGAACCAAAGAAAACTTCAGTGAGTAAGAATTGGAGATCACGTCACACATTAGACATGCTTTACTTCAATTAAGATCCTCTCTAATTTGTTTCGATCTTTCTCTTAAATCTAATTAACAAAGGCCTATCATCTATTCATTTGAGCATTGCATGGAAAGATTATATGCATTGACATTTTCATTTGAAAAGGCACCCTGGTTACAGCAAGGTAGCATGATGCTCACAGCCTGTGTCATCAAAGACAGGGAAATGATTGTAATCTTCCTTTGGAACGAATAAATTCACAGATGAGTTTGAATGCTTAGTGACAATACAATGCAGATCACTTAACGCAAGCAAACTGTCATTACCAAATGGGTAATGACCATCCAGGCTAGATTTACAGCACAAGCATCAACCCTACAGAGCAAGGAAATCCACCATATTTCACAGCCTCAGAATTGTGAAAGCCTCAGTTGAATATGTTCAAACACTGACTATGCAGCTTATAGTTGACAACATTTACACATTAGACGCTACATGATAATCCCGGATATTTGGAAGGAGTTAACAGACAGACAGATTAGTGTACTGATCTACAAACAATAGTACACACAAATTTAATTTCCTCTGCGCATGTTCAAGACTCGAAATCCAACTGGGACATCAAACTAACCTGCAAGACAAAGACTATGGTAAGCGCCAGCAGCGATTCCCACGATCTTGACCATCTCGTCCTGAGGGAAATTGAACTTGACTCGAACCGGGAAAAGCTCATCCTCTTCGGAGCCGGTCCCAAGCCGCCCAAACATTCCTCTCCCCCATGTATACACAGAGCCATCCCCTGCATTTCACATCATCCAACAACCACAAAAGCCTTCAGCTACAGATTAAAAAAGTGGGAAATCCCCGTGAAATATGTACAACCCGTATATTTTTACCTTCAACAAGAATATAAAATGACCCAATCTTAATCCTTTTTCACTATCTTTTTCAACTAATGCATCGAGGAATCATCAGATGGATACGTCTCTTCTAACATCAAACACTTCTTACAGCAAACGAAGCTAGCGATTCTCTCTCTCTCTCTCTCTCTCTGCATCTCTCAAAATTGGCACTTTCATTCCAGCAAAAACAAGATGGTAAGGCACGCGAACTGGGTAGTGAGCTAGCGACGGCGAGATTACTGGTGAGGGCGAGGGTGTGAGCTTCTCCGGAGGCGACGGCGACCACTTTGCGAGATGGGTTACCGGGTACCGGAGGCGTTGCCGGCTCCTCCATGGATTCCGGGAGCGGCGGATCGAGAGGAGGAGGTGACGAGGACGGGTCTCTTCTCTGAGCTCCGGTCAGTGACTCTGCTCGATCCCGTGCGCCCTTCCGAGATGACAACTGTTTGCGCCCTTCCGTGCAATTTCTAGGAGAGCGCCAGTGGTTAAATGGTAATTATCGTGTCTCGCGCGATCGAGAGAAACGCTTATTTTTTTTTTTTTTTTTATGTGGTGAAAGATTTATATTTGCTTCAAATTACTCATTATGTAAAAAAGTCATTTTTGATTGGATGAAAATATGTAAAACTCAATTGAAAATATGTAAAGATAAAAACTCTTAGTTATTCAATCTATATGAAAATTTATCAAATGCATTGGATAAATTACTAGTAACTTATAATGCCCACTTCTCTAGATAGAGGTGGAGACCATTGATCTTACTGGGAAATTACTAATTTCCTATTCTTTCACCCATGCTTTTTATGTAAAAAGTTATTACTTATGTAAAGAATGTACTAAGTTTTTATGGAAAGTGCATTTTAATTACCAAGAGCTATCAATCATGTTCGAAATTAGACTTTCATATCATACATTGGCAAGGCAACAAATTAATCACATGAGTAGGATCTAGACAACAACACACGCCTAGCATTATTTTAGGGCAAGCGGCATTATTTCATGAACAAGTTGATATTTTCATTTTGAGGCTAATTGAATAACTATGATTGCCATGAAAGTACTGTAAAAATTAGTGATTATTAACTTTTTTGCTTGGAAAATTATTGATCAAGGAGGAAAAAGTAATTTTGTGTGATTTTTTTCTTCCTATGGTAAAGTGAAGATGCTAAAAAACATGTAAAGAAAACATTACGTTCGAAATTACTATTTCCATACTAATCACATTGCAAATTTTTCTAATTATTGATAGGGAGATACTTATTTTATATTTAGATATATATTTTTTTCTAGCAAAAATTACTAATATTTACTAGAAAAAGAAAATAGATATTGAAGTTTCGTCTTTCGTTTTGCCGAATGACCGACCTTATGATTCCTGTTTTATTCATTAGCATATCCGGTAGGATTAAAACCTTAAAAAATAACTTCTGAACGTGTTATAATCACCTTTCGGTGACGTGATAAGGCTAAAGACCAAGGTCAAGAAAAAAAGGAGAGGATGCTTGTCTTCTCGGAAAGGGACAACTTATCGACACGTAAATTAGCTGGTTCGGATGGATGAGGCCGCGCGGGTTAGGCAAAGATCGGACGCCTCGGATTGGACATTCCGTGGGCCAACGAAAATCAACGATGGTGTGAGCGACACGTTATGGGTGCCTTATCACTCGAACTCATTCCAGAATATACTCCCTCCATCGCCCGCGAATGGAAATCCCGGGGCGGAAATGGTCGGGGCGGAAACGTAATGATTCGCGACGCGTTTTGAAGAACCCGTGACCTTGACAAAACCAACATTCTTCCGCAAAATCGACAGTCGATGGATAGATCCGAATTTGGGAGTCTTTTCTAGTTTTTTTTTTTAACCAAATAAAGGTCTCGAATTGCGACCCAAAAAAAAATGGTCTCGAATTTCATCGTCGACAAAAAAAAAAAAATGACTAAATTTTTTATTAATAATTGACAAGCATACTTATTGATAATAACAGTTCGGTAAACAAAAGTCATATACGAATAGAATAATCAATGACTTGAAAAGAACAAAAAACTGTGATAAAGTTATCAACAACACATAAACATACAAGATGAAGTTTATCGACATTAACATTTAAGTGTCGAATAGTTATAATTTCGAATATATAACCTCCTGTGCACAAGTGCCATTAGATGACAAAACATGGGCAGCTTCTTCTAACCAAATAATTGTTGTATGAAACCTTCGTTTGCAAACCTCAGTAAAGGCTTAAAAATATCCCCAAGTGTAATCTTGTAAAACCCTCAATCAATCAAAAACTTGACATTTTTACCAATTTATCTATTATCTTTACTTTCCTATAACCTCCATGGCTGGCCACCATAACCTCTAGTCTTTAGGCTCTTGAAAATTTCTTGCCATTTACTTTTCCATCCAAAATCAATAAAGCACCCTTAACAATATCTGCATGTACTCTTGCTCCTATAACCCATGTACGACCATTCTAACAGCTAGTTGATGCCACCTCTTCCCATTCAAGAATTCACTCATCGATCCATCAATATTTCAAAAGATATTTCATCAACATTTCTCGGAAATGAAATGCCAAGTTCCAACAATCGTATCCCATTAACATTTTGTTCAAGGAAAAAGGAGCAATCGAATGAACACAGAAGTCTGAATATAGACGGTTGAGTTACTCTGTCAGCAGTAAAATAAAAAATTTAAAAAAAAATAGAGTTAAAAACATCTAACTTGAACCTATACATTTGCATTATGTACACCGATCATCCAGTGGGCCGTATCTCCTCCAATTTGGGATCGCTATTGAAGGCTCAAATCCCCACAATTGGTCGGACGCATCTCACCTTGATCGTCCTCGCTCACGTAAGCCCCCAAATTCACGTACGTGTTCTCCTGCTCCGTCCTCCTCCACCTCCCCCGGCAGATCACGCAGATCGCCGGCCGCCGCCCCCGGCTCCTCTTCCACCTCAGCAGGCACTCCTCGTGCACCAGGTTCCGGCACGTCACGCACGCGACCACCCTCTCGGCCCCTCTCTCCTTCATCTCGTCCATGCAGATGGGGCACGCCGCCCCGTCCTCGATGCGGACCCCCTCAGGCAACCCTCCGTCGGGCCTCGCCCTCGCCCGGAAGAAGTCCCGGTGGAACCTCTCCCGGAGGCTAGGCCCCGCCATCGCGTCAGGCGACGTCGGTGTGGCGAGGAGGCGCTGGAGCTGGCACGGACGGAGGGTCCGCCGCTGCAGGCACGAGTCATCGAGGGCGACGCCGAGCACGCGGATGAGGACGAACAGGATGTGCTTGCACGGGGTGGCGCGGTCGGGGCACGTGCACGCGGGGCTGGACGACAGCGACACGGTGTACACGTTCCCGGTGGCGCCGAGGACGAAGAACGAGGAATCAGAGCGGTGGAGGAGGAGGAGGTGGTGGCTGATGGCCCGGACAATGCGGTCCACGGTAGGCTGGGAGGGCTCGAAGAGCTCTCTCGACAAGTGGTGGTTGCCGCCCTGGCGGCGGCGGCCGCCAGGCGGCGGGGGTGTGGAATTGGAGGCCACGGACTCCATTGGAACTGGGGAAGCCAAGGAGGCAGTTGTGGCGGTTAAAAAGGGGGAAGGGTGGTTGGGGATGGGGGCTTGTGCCTGTGCTTGTGTTTGTGTTTCGGAGAAGTCGAGTAAAATGTTGGTGAGGATGGGGTTGCTGTGGATATAAAGGGAAGGGAGAGATTCTTTCTTTCGGGGGAAGGAGGGGGAGGGATTGCGGGAGAATTGGGATTTTAGGGAGGGGAAGTAGTGAAGGGCAAGTAATTCCTTTCCATGTAGCTCTTCTCGAGAGGACAATTGGCTTTGAATTGGTCTTCTCTGCTGGTGCTTTGCGCTTTGTGCTTGTGCTTGTGCTTGTGCGGGGGTGTTAGTTGACCACAAGGCAAGTTACATTGGCATGTGCTTATTCAGAAGAGTGCGGCATATTCCTTGGGCCTTGATTGAGGGACAAGGTTTTGAATTTAGGATGTTCTTTTTTTTTTTTTTTTTTTGGATTCAAGTTTCACTTTCCAACTGGTTTTTTAAAAAGTTAATATTACGGAAAACCCAAACCGATATCATTTGTAATAAGTTTATTCCAAAATTAATTTTCTGACCTAAAAAAACTCAAAACCGGTATATTCATAACAAATTTATTATTCGTTAATTTCCGTTAAATTGGATTAATATCACTAAAAACCATAAAGTAGTACACACATAATAAACAAAAGATAGAACTTCAAATTGATATATTCATTAACTGTTATATTATTTAACTTAGTAATTTGATTGTAAAATTTAATAAGAATTTACGAATGATAGTGAATTTATATTACACATGATTTTTATGATTAAAAAATTATTTTAAGATAAAAGATTGAGATTTTTTGTAATATTAATTATTTTTTTAAATTGATGTCAACAAGCGGTTGTAACGAACGGTTGACCGATATGCAATTTTTTGACCATTCTAATCAGTTCAAAATAATGCAAGTTATGTAGATAAAAATGAATCTTATGAACGCGGTACTGGCAAAGTCGAGCCGGCGTTAACATCTTCCTATCAAAATCAACCATCAAAATAAAGTCCATCCGGATCCCGGGAGCAATCTGGCTCGCTCTTCTTCGATCGTCTGGGGTCGAATTCGTCTTCGGCACGTGTCGAAATTTGGTCAGCAAAATTGTAATTGCGAATCTGTGATGAAAACGGTTCGTCGTTTTGGTGACAAGAAGCTGGCAAGAAGAGCGTCCGACACACGTTAAGGTTGCGAAACGACAGCGTTTAAGCTCGGCGACGGCGGCAAAACCCCGGGCTTCTTCTTCTTCTTCTTCTTCTTCTTCCCTCTTTCCTCGTTATCGGTACGCTCGCCACTGCTTCCCAGTCGCTACCACTCTCGGCGTCTGCCGACCGTGGCGATGTTTGCTTCGTCGTCCCAATCCCGAAAGGAGGTGACTCGCTGCTCTTTCATTCGCTCGAACAATCCACGTTCTGCACCTGTTTTGGATCGTTTCTTGCCGCTCGGTTGCTGTGGGAGTGTGAGTCGAGAAATTTCGAGGGTTAAATGTCGGTAATCCATCCTGTGCATCGTTTTCGTTCGACGAAAGCTGCTTGAGATGGGTGCATTCGTCTGTTTTCTTAGTTCCATGACGAGAAATCATGGGCAGCTTCAAAATTTCGTTCTTGTTTTACCAAGCAATTGGGTGCTTGTGTTCATTTTTTTTTTCATGTTTCATTTATGAGTTCATCTTTCTACTCAATTATGCATGTTCATATTGTGATTATGGAGATTTTGGGATTGCACGTATGTTCATTCTACATGTGCTATCAAAGCAACCATAACCCTACAACTCAAACACATAGAATTTTTGCCCTAATTTTGTGAATTTTCGTGATTTTTTGTTTAATGAAAATATAATTAAATCAAAAATTCGGATTGGGTTTGTCAAGATGAGCAGATCCGTGGGAGGCGCGTCACTGGGAGAGGCTGCACGTGCCCCCACGCGCAGCCACGTGCCGCCAGGGCATTAGAGATGCGCCCCACATGCACTCATGCGCCCTCATGCACCCCCATAGGCGGGGCGCGGCTCACACCTACTATGCACGCGAATGCGACGATAACTTCAATGACCTGGACCCCAACCTAACCCGACCCGACCCGACCCGACCCGACCCAAGGTGTTAAAGAGATCAAGAATAACTAATACCATAAGAAATTCATAAATCAGTAGCGCTCCTCCTTTTTTTTTTTTTTATAAAGAAAATTATGTCAAATTTTGAACATAAGATCTTGCAATAATGAAATTAATCTATTATCACAGTACACGAATTTTTGCGATTCCTAAGAGTTAGAGGCTCATCGACCACTGATTTGGAAGCAAAGAGGCGAATGAGATTCTTCCCTTGCAATCAATAGTAGATAAAGCGAAAAGGAATAATATCATACCATATTATATAAATAAGGGTTTTAAAAGACGTATCGTCTTCGCACTTGACGTATCATCTGCTGATAGATGGGTGGATTGAGAGAGAGCTATGAACGGACTCGTGCTATTGTATCATCTTTCATTAGAACCTGCGAAAGCTACTTTATATTCCAGTCATGGGCTACTTTTGCTGTGGAGGTCGTAAGAAGACGAAAGCCAATCCACCCACCGCAACAGGCACCCGGCCACCCACTTATCAAGGCGGAGCTCCCGAGAAGAGGGGTGGCAGGGATGATGGGATGACGGTTATTGCTGGTGCGGGCGCCGCCATGGCGGCCACAGCTGCGGCAGCCACTATTTATTCTATTACCAGTGGTGGTGGCGGCACTTGTGGTGGAGGCGGCGGAGGAGGATGTGGTGGAGGTGGCGGTGGAGGATGTGGCGGAGGCGGCGGTGGCAGTTGCTGACTGTCCATAGCCCATGTCGTTTTTACTTGTTATAGGGAGTTCACTATTATGCAAAATATCTGTTGTTAAGAAATGTAAGTTTTATACTTTCATGCAGAATGAATATATAAATAATTTTTGCTATTGTACGTGAAAAAAAATTAATGTGAGTGCAAATTTAATGATATGAGACCAATGGCATCATCAAGTGCAACAATTGCAGTGAGTAAATTTCGAAACAAAAGAGATCTAGGTGAGATTAATTATCGAATTACTTAATTTCAAATCTTTATACTTGACATGATGCGATTGTTTTTCAAGTAATTCTTCTACGGATTCTATCCTTGATGATTCTAACAAGGGAACATGATTGCATTGCAACTTTAACTATTTTAAATCTCATAAAATATCTTCTTATTTTTTCAAGAAAATATGGCTTTGATGGGAATTCAGAATACTTAATGCTGAAAAGGCCAAAATGGTAACTAAAATATAGCTTCTGCAAGGAGTCTATAGCCATAGGCTAGATTAGTTCAAAGATGAGGATTCATTTTGATAATCCAAAAATATGGGGAAATTTCGAAAAGATAAGACAATGTGGGGTTTTATTGTTATTTCTCCTTCCTTCTTTTCACAGATAACTCTTAAATTGGGTTAACGGGACGCTAGTTGGTACCATTATGGCCTCGTGTGCCCCCAAAGTGAAAAGGAAAAAACAAGTAAGTAAAAGCATTAACAAATGCACAAAAGTTACAATCGCTTCCAATTGAATTTTGTGCTCTGCAGCTTCTAATGATGTCTGATCTGTCTCTAACTTGGTGAATACGAGCACATCCAGCAAACTTTCAAGGACATACTGTTGACGAGATAAGCTTGTTAAGTTATGAGAACATTGAAGATCACTGCCCATTGTGTAACATCTGTATTTATCATAACAATTATAGGTCATATCTAGTCACTATGACGTATTGTTATCTTCAGAGTTTTCACTTACTTTACTCAAAGCCTTAATCATTTTTTAAGGCAAAATAAACAAGAATAAAGATTAACAACTAATTTTACATATCCCTTCAGTATTTTACCCTTTATTCCTTTCTATTCCTCCACCGCTTTCCATTACACTACCTGCCAAATTGTGGCCGAGCAAATATTGCCGTGTGATTTTGTCACTGCACGTTTTCTTATGTGCTATTTTCAGCGGGCACGCCTTCATTTGTACGACGGAGCAAGAGAGTAGAGAGATCATGGGGTCAGAAATCCCCTCCGGGGAGAACGTATTTTTTCCGGGTTTCGGCTTTCTTGGCAACATCTCGATAGTGGTGCGCTTCACCCTTTGATTCGGGCGGCTCGAGTTGCAACGGGGATTACTTAAAGTGAAAAGAGCAAGGCCAAAGTATCACAGAGGTAACTGCTTGACGAGTGTGTGAGCATTCTCTGCTTTATTGCTTCCCACTTTATCAGTTTGCGTTGGGCAGAAAAGTTATCCCATCTCCTGTCAATTGACCACAACCAGCTAGGGTTTGAAGATTTTACTAGGCATTGGAAGTGTTCTGTGGTTTGCTTGTATTCTCATGAAAAATAAGTTCCATAAGGATGTTTTGTTCCACATGATTGAAAGCAGGGGCAGCTGAATCTAGCAATCATCTCCACCAATTGGAAGAGAAAATGCTTCATAAATGATAAGAACCACTGTTCCCTGCTTAATAATCGGGAGCAAAGCTGAATTTTCAGAATACATGGTCTCTGTATTGGTCAAATTTTAAAATATATTTCAATGGCTTCTATCCTAGTGGAACTGTTAACAGTTATGTTGTACCACTGCGCCACATACAAAGCTTATTTTGCCTCTACGAACCAACTGTCCCAACTTATGTAATTGCCACAAGCATGGGTGTTGAATTACTATACGTGTATATGGAAGTAGTGATCCCCTTCATTTCTGGAGAGAAGCGAGATCGTGCAAGAATCGGATGGCGATTTCAATGACGAAATTCTGGTATGCTGTTCATGGCGATCACTGGCACCAAAACAGTTGGCAAGCCTTGTCCGTCCGCGCATTTGTGACATTCTCGCTCGTTCAGATCCGGCGGTACTTTTCTCTGTATTATTTGTAATCCATCAAGCTGTGATGAGCTGATAGATGCCTATGATTCAAGATAGTTTATCTTGATGATATCTTGTGTCTGTAATGGGACTATAGATGGCTTCTAGTAATCTTGTTTTGTAGTATAGTGGAAGTTTTTGGCAAGCTCGCTTTGTGGTTTTTCCCCAGTTGCCGCGGTTGGCACGTTAAATTCTTGTGTGTCCTATTTTGTAGTGACCGATCGTCCATTACATCATACTAATTAGGGGTTTAAATTTGGCTATTTTTTTATTAAAAAAAAAAAACCCTATCAAAAGAATTTGACTTCTACTGTTGATGTTTAGAGTGAGAGAGAACAATGACAAAGTGTTTATGGTGGCTCAACCCTGATTAGGATTGAATGATATGTATTTATAAGAATGATTAATTATAGAAAGAGTATCAACAAAATATAGTTACAGAAATACCATACATATAAGATACGTATTAATATTAACTTCGGTTGCTTGAGAAGAGGGAAAAATGAGAGCCCTAAGATCCTTTGGAATCAGATGGTGAAGATTGGAGAGTTCAACGGTTTGATTTATTTCGGGTACTTGAATTGATCGAAATCGAACCAAAAATGCTATGATGCCCATTCAATTATCCATTACCTAAATTGGAATGGGACCCAAATTGAAAATAACGAGAAATTTTTGGTTTCGGTCCGATGGTAATGCTTATTGTGCTCATATAATCAAACAAAGATGGGAGGGGCAGGATCTAATTGCACAAAAAAGAAGATTAGAGAAATGCTTGAACATTTGATAAAAATTCAGAGATCAGTAATGTCTCTACGTCAAATTTTTAATCTTTATCGCCATTTAGTTGTCGGTAAGCTTCAAAATTCAGAATGACACTTTTTCTAACTAGTCTGATGAACATCGCGGCGGATCGGCCCTTCTCAATCAACGGAGTGTATGTGGCAGCAGCATGTGCTCGTGGCCGAAAAGCAGCAGGACCTATATAAACAGATGTATGCATGTGATAAATGAATTTTTAATCTAAGGCCAACCCAGAATGTGACACACTAACAGAGCCCAAATTTAATTCATCACTACGAAATGTTAAAATCTTTCATTACCTCAAATCAGCAGTGTCTTGGTCAAAGACTAAGGTAAGCATCACTAATAGTATGCTATGACCATAGGCTTGCATTCGCAATTCAAAGAAAAATTTACCATCCTACTTTTTCCAGAAATGTTATATTTTGCGAAACAAACATAATCTATATTATAATTCCTAGTTTCAAATCTTGCACTTTTCAATGCCTTCCGCACAAGTCAAAGTCAACCCCACAGGTTATACCGCAATTATGAGTCCTTTTGGTAACACTTTTTGTTATGGACAATAATTTCTTTTCAAAAATAGTCTTTTTCTATTTTTATTCCCGTAACAATTTTTGAATAAAAGAACATATTTGGTAATTATACAAAATTTCTATTTTCAAAATGGAGAAAGAATAGGAATATATTTGATACGATCCATAAAATTTCTATTTCTTTTAATTTTTTAAGATTTTTTCGTTTTTCTTTTCTTATTCTTCTTTGCTAGCGATTGACGACCATCGCTTGCCGGTTGACAACCAACTATCACATGCCGCTTGCCGGTCAACTACTAGCCATCAATTGCCGTTGCCAACCTCCATCCGACGATCGCCGATCGATCGATGGGTGGCGAGTGGCGTGATGCTTGACTAGCGAGTAGTTGCAACGATAGGTGGTCAACTACCAATCAGCGGCAACGGTTGGCAATCGGTCAACAAGTGGCAGCAGCTAGCGTTGGTGGCCGAACAATAGGGACAATAAGGAAGAAGAAAAGAAAAAAAGAAAAAAAATAACTTATTTCTAGAAATTGTTCATGGGAATAAGAAGTTACTTTTTTTTTTTTGCTTATTGTTTTGTTCTAAATCTATTCTCGACTATTTTTCTATTTTGAGGAATAGAATAATCAGTTGATGTCACCTAATAAATTTTTATTTTTTTCTATTCCGAAGAGTAAAAGAATAGAAAAACCAATTTTTACATATTAATACCATAAAAACTTCAGACCAATACCATTTGTAACAAATTTACTCCGAACTAATTATCTCGACCTACCAAAAAAAAAAAATTGAAAATCAATATGTTTGTAATAAATTTACTCTCAATTATTTTTTGTTAAACTGGATTAATATCACAAAAAACCATAAATCGGTACGCACGTGATGAACAAAGGGTAAAACTTTAAATTAATACACTCATGAATTGTCACGTGTCATGTAACTTAGCAATTTGATTGTAAAATTTAATAAAAATTTACGAATGATGAATTTATCATAAATATACCAGTTTGTGATTTTTATAATTAAAAAATTATTTTAAAATAAAATTATCACATGTATACCATATTGAGATTTTTCGTAATATTAATCATTTTCTTTAAAATAATGTCAACAAGCGGTTGTAACAAACGGTCGACCGACATGCGATTTTGACCATTCCGATCAGCTCAAAATAATGCAAGTCATGTAGATAAAAATGAAACTTATGACCACCCACCTAGGTGGCATCGCTGGAGTGGGCGCTTTTCCTCTCGCAAAAGGTCGAGCATCCAAATCCCGGCATTGCATGGTGATTTACCCGATGGCATGTGTGTGATGGCATTTAAGCAGTGTCGCCCTGGGTTTACTCCATCCGGTTGCGCAAGACACGAGATTCCTGGATTATCAAAAAAAAAAAAATGAATCTTATGAACGCGGTACTGGCAAAGTCGTGGCGTTAACATCTTCCTATCAAAATCAACTCTCAAAAGTAAGTCCGTCCGGATCCCTGGAGCAATCTGGCCCGCTCTTCTTCGATCGTCCGGGGTCGGATTCGTCTTCGGCACGTATCGAATTTTGGTCAGCAAATTGTAATTAGCAATCTGCGGCGAAAACGGTTCGTCGTTTTGGTGACAAAAAGCTGGCTAGAAGGGCGTCCGACACACATTAAGGTTGCGAAACGACAGCGTTTAAGCTCGGCAACCAGCGGCAAAACCCCGGCCGTCTTCTTCTTCCCTTTTTGCTCGTTATCCGCCCGCTCGCCGCTGCCTAGCCCGTCACTCCTCTCGGCGTCTTCCGACCGTGGCGATGTTTGCTTCGTCGTCCCAATCCCGAAAGAAGGTGACTCGCTTCTCTTTCATTCGCTTGAACCATCCACGTTCTGCACCTGTTTTGGATCTTTTCTTGGCCGCTTGGTTGCTGAGGGGGCGTGAGTCGAGAAATTTTGAGTGTCGAAAGTCAGTAATCCATGCTGTACATAGTTTTCGTTCGAGGAAAGGTGCTTCAAATGGGTGCATTCGTTGTCTTCTTAGTTCCACGACGAGAAATCATGGGCAGTTTCAAATTTTCGTTCTTGTTTTGTCTTCTGTGAAAATTATGGGAGACCGGGCAATTGGGTGCTTGTGGCGTTTGTTTTTTCTTCTTGTTTCATTCGTGGGTTGGTTGATTGTCTTTATATTGCTCGCAGCAGCCGAAGAAGGAAGAGAAAGAATGGCTCGCCGTGAGTTTCCGGCCCGAGAATTTCGTTCCGGGACTCATCATCGGTTTCATTTTGGGATGGTTCATTGATTTATCCAAGCCCACCAAGAGCAATACGAGGAGGAGAAACTTTTTGCCAGGAAAGCAGCAAGAGCAGTGTCTGGTCTCGAGCGGAGGTGACCAGGACCTCAAAATGGTGTTCTTTTAAGCAATCTAGTGTTTACCTTTTCCATTATTACCGCCTTGCTTTTAACTGGATAAAAACATTCACCAAATGTGTTTTTTACATGTTTGTCTGCAATCCCCATTCATTTCTTCTGGCAATTTTTGTTGTAATAGATGATACTTACTTGATGGTATGTTCATGGGACGTTTTCTCTGGACTCTAATTATGAAGAGCTTGCCCATTGCAGGTTCTAGTGGTGAGGCAGGACCTTAAGATGGGACAAGGGAAGACTGCTTCTCAATGTGCTCGTAAGACATCTATATCTCCAGTTAATGTCTACACTTGTCTCGATTCTTTCTCTTATCACCAATCTTTCCCTTATCGTCCTTGTGTGTTCATTAGCTTTCTTCTAATGAACTCCAGATGCTGCCACGGGGATGTATGGAGAGCTGATGCAGAGGTATGTGATGACTCTGCAAGTGGTACATGTCCAATTGGAGAAAGGCCCGTTTACTCTCTAGCTACTTTCCTTCTTTTTAATCAATGTGACACTATGAGAAATGAAACGTGTTCCTTTGTGATGCTTCGACGTGGATATGTTATTAAATCATACAATCTTCTTCAAGTGTTAGACAAGATGTTGTTTAAGCATACGTTTTGCTGGCTGTCAATGTTAATCAACGAACAACTCACTGGTTTTTCAGGATGCGATTGAGGAAAGTTATCTGTAGTGCATGCAGCATGACTATTTCATTCTGTATTTTTAATGTCTGACCAAAAAAAAGTCTCTGTCTTTTGTACGCGAAGTATAAGTTTGTCTTTGCAGTTTTTAGATACTCCGATAGTCGTTGACCAGCATTTTATGTTGCTATATCAATAGAGAACTGCATCTCACCAATTGCTACTTCTTGCCAACATGGTCAAAGTCCCATGATCCATTTTTTTGGTTGCAGTGACCGTTTTTTACTGAGAAAGTGGGAACAATGTGGACAACCAAAAATTGTTTGTACGTGCAAAAATCAACAAGAAATGTAAGCAGGTGACTTTCAATATTTATGATGTTTCCATCCTCTGTTTGTCTAGTTCCTTCTATACCTCTCTAACCATGATTCAAGAATATATCTTTGTACGAGTATCGCTAGAGCTATAACAATTTTCATTGGGTTTTTCAGGAATAAGCTAAGGGAAGCAGCTGAGGGCATGGGTCTTCCGACTTTTGTTGTTGCCGATGCTGGGCGAACACAGGTAAAGATATCTGTGGCTTAATATTATAATGGCCAGCGATGGCTATGTTATGTTCGAATTTGGACGGTCTTATATTTTCTGGTTGGATATGGAGCAGATGCTTGGTCAACTTGAAGGCAGCCTAAGCTTTTTATTTTTCCATATCAGTCAACGAATGGTGTTGGTCACATTATATGTACAATCGATATGAATAGCATACAATGATCATCTCAAGCAATTGTTTACTCTGGCAAGATTCAGAGCTCACAAATAATTCATGTTATACATGCCTTTTTTGAAATAGCAGAACTCATGATCTAGGTTAAATGTAAGGAATATAGGGCCTCACCTTTGAGTTTACGAAGCTGGGGCTTTCTCTTCCTGCCTTGCCTCTCTGTATGCTATATATAGCTTTTGTATCAGTGAAACCCCATCTCTAATTACTAGTTGTACTTGCACTTTTTTGTTTACTAATTACTGGAAATATTCGGTTGTTCCCTCCTCTCCAAGCCATTTACCATTATGTCCTCTGAGTTTTTAACTTTTATGGCTAAGATGCTATACTAACGACAAATTACTTTCCCCAGGTTGCAGCTGGTTCGAGGACTGTTCTTGCTATCGGACCTGGTAATTCTAGACTTCCAGTCAGTATTTAGTTAGTCTTAGTCGACATAGTGGTACCTATATTGTAGCTTCATGTTTCTTAGCTTGATGTCTTTTGCTTGGCCTCCCTCATAAGAGACTGATTTTCCGAGGGATTGGTTGACTTCCTCTTATTTTTAGTTTGTGGGAAAATGAATCAATGTGGTAATCAATGACTTGGTGCAAATTTATCACAACAGAAGTTGCCATTCAAAAGTCTATATGTCACCAGTTAAATGCCTTCTCATTCTTTGCTTTATTTTGCTGCTTTAAGCAGGACCGAAAGAATTAGTGGACTCAGTAACGAGAAAGTTGCGCCTCCTATAACATTAGACTGATTATCTTCTGCTCCACAAATGGTTTCACGCCCAAAGAGTTTGCTTCCCAAGATTTACATAAATTCTATTTAGTGGCATGACAGCAAGGTTCACTGACCTCGTTTCATTATAGCAATTGTTTGCTACCTGAGCTATTTATCATTAGTAGTGCAGTTGGGATGAAAGGAACAGTAACCATTCTCTTATCTTGTCAATTTATTGTATCATTTCTAGTCTTTAGTACCAAGGTCAGTTGTCTTGAGTTGCTTCATAGCTGTCATCTGTAATATTCAGATTGGAGGCAATCTGCAGTGAAGATATGTAAAAGTGACAGAATTCACTCTCCATCTGTTAAGACTCTCTATGCTGCTTTCACATGTGAACCAATGAGCTTGGCTGATGGCTCTTTTGCTTCTTGTGGCTAAAAATGCTTTTGACCCAAGATGAGGCATTTCACTGCAAATTGCAATGTTTGAAATGAAGTCATGTGCTTTAGCTTTATGTGTTTGTGCCCTTCCTGTTTTTCTGTGCTGTGCTTAAATAGTCAAATGGGAATTGACAGAATACACTTGTATTGAGTGATGGATCATTTTGCAGCAAAATGGAAACTAGCTCGTACTCTTGATGAATTTTACTGAGGAAAAGGAAGGGACAAGTTGTGTGATTTCTGTGATGTGTAGAAGCATCATGTGGCTGTCTTGTTCTGCTTTAATGGAAACTGGTGATGAGTGGCGTGGTGCATCATTTTCTTAAGATGGGAATCTGTCTCCATTGGTTCGAGGTGATCATTGCTTCAATCGATCTCTTACTTCGGCCACATGGATGGGCGAAAGAGGAGACGATGAGACTTGAGTTGAAGAGTGATGCTAGTAGAGGAGTCATCTGACTCGCCGAGCCGGACCTTTGAAGATGTGGACATTGCGATATGATAACACTGCCATTCCTAGTTAGAACATGCGACTTAACCCCACCTCTTTCCATGCCAAATAAGGTATAACGCTTAGGAAAGGAGAAGCATATTGCTTCCTCATCACTAAAACATGAACTTAGTAGTTTCTACAACCTTAGGAAATTGTGTGTGAATGGTGGGATTTGTCATTGCCTATTTCCATTAGAAGTGGATAGCTTCTCACTTAAACTCTAACCTTTGTATAATTAGGTGTAGGATTAAGCTTGTTTGGTTCGGTTTTTGAGAAATGTCTTTGAGAAAATGCAAATACCTTTAGGCCAAAGGGGTTTTTGAAATGCAAATAACACTTGGTAAATTATAATTTTAAAATGCATGGGAAAACAATTTTAACTTAAATGTGGTTTGGTAAAAATTACATTTGTAAAGGACTTTTACTAAATTTAAAAAAAAAAAAAAAGGTGTGCAATCGACGGCCAGATCTGGCCACCGGATGGCCTCGCTTGAGGTCGCCCACTTTAGACAAGGCTACTTGAGGTTGTGCAACCCCAAGCGACGTCAAGCGACCCCAAGCCACGGTTGCCTAAGGTGACGTGACCCAAGCATTGCTTGAGGTTTGGCAATGATCATCGAGGTCGGGCAACCCCAAACGGTAATCATTGGCACGCACGACCCTCAGCTGGCGATTGTCTACCTCTAATCAGCTTTTCCATGTAGCAGGCTTTGGAGAAGATGAATAGTAATTGAGGGCCAAGACTTGCATTTTGAGAATGCAACTTCTCAAATGATCTTCGAACTTGCTTTAGGCTAAAGGCTTTAAAGCCCTTTGAAGATGCAATTATATGTCCTCAAAGCAGCAAAAATAACGAACTAAATATTTGTATTTGGTTAAGGGACTTTAGAATTTCAAAGCTCATTACTAAACGGAGCCAAGTTCCTCTGATCCAATTAAGAAAGCTTAATACCGAAGTGACTATCAACATTTCAGAAGTAAAGTCTTTGCTCAAATAATAATTCTAATGTCAAGTCACCGTCCCCCCCAAAAAAAAAAAAGAAAGAAATATATTTTAAGTAATGCAATTACCATTCAGTATAAGGAATAGACATTCATAATCATGCAAGTGTGCTAATGGAAAGGGAACATCATCCGTGCAACCAAGCCATACATTGTGAGATACAATTTGGTTTGATAACTCAAATTTTGGTGATGTATCTGTACTTTTTTTTTTTTTTTTTGGTAAAGGTAAGAATATATTAAAGGAGAGTTAGCTATACAAAAATGGTGCCAAAAACTTTCACTCATAGTGCAAAAGCAGAATGAGTGGAAAGGGAGCCAGGAAAAAAGAACCAGAACAAAGACAAGAACACCAACCAAAACAACCAGCAAACCCAACACAGCAAACACCAAAGATCAAAGAAGATCAACTAAGTAACGACAACCATAGCACCATTCATAAGTTCGGAATGACTCGCCATCAATCCATATGCTCAGCAGGGCCACCGATGAAGACAAAGGGGTCAAATCCCCATCCTCGTTGGAGCCTTCTATTCCTAGGGTTGTCCGGTACTCTACTGAAGGTGAGGGCTTTGTCTTTCACAACTTTGATGAGATGATTCTTCAAAGCTGCAACCTCAAGGGCTTCACCACGGAAGATGATGCTATTCCTTTTCTTTCAGATAAGATGACATAAGGCCCCAAAAGAAAAACGGGCGATAGTGTGAAAGAAGTCATTACCCAACAGGAAATTCAATGCCCAGTGGAGATTTTTCGCCCAAGTTCTGTTATGCCATGGAAGATTACATCTTCTGGCCCAAAAGAAAGCAAGTGTCGCGGGAACATGACAATCAAAGAAGAGATGATCAATAGAGTGGGATATGATTGCAAAAGCACATAATTAAAAATCAATCCTTCTAGTGGATATGAGAAAAGCCTGAGTAGGCAATCTGTTCTTGATAATCAGCCAAAGGTTAAATTGAAATCTTGGGGCTATAGCATTATTTCAAGTAAAACGAGCCCAAGGAACCGGAATCTTTTTGGTCCTAATTGCCTCCCAAGTTGAGGCTACTGAAAAAGCACCATCAGAAGACTCGCGCCAATAGAAACGATCAGGGTTCCAAGAGAGAACCGGCAAGGCAAAGTGCCAAGATTCCAAAAGAGTCCTGAAAACACGGCCCTCAGGCGAAAGTAAATCTACCACTGTTGCTTGTCTAGTAAGTCCCGAGGTAGTAATAAGAGAGTCTGGAAAAATGAGGCCCCAAGGGCCTTCCTGATGCCAATTGTCATACCAAAGCGAGACCGAATGACCATCACCCAGTTTCCACAAAAAAGAAGCCCTAAAGTCTCTTCTCAGTTGGAGAATTTTCCTCCAAGCCCAAGAACATACGGTGGGAATGGAGGAAACCCAAAAGTGATCCCTTTTTTAAGAAATTGGTGTGGATCCACCGACATCAAAGGGATTCTTTGTCGTAAACAAAACCCAAATATACTTAAGCATGGTAGTTTTATTACAGTCCTTTAATCTACAAATACCCAAACCACCTTCCTTCTTAGGAACACAAACATCTTCCCAAGAAACTTTTGCTCCCCCCCGGCCCAGGGATGGGCCTTTCGAGAGGAATTGTCTCAAAATACATTCGATATGATCAATAACCAAAGCAGGAAGAGTAAACACACTAGCCCAGAAAGCCTGGATAGAGTGGAGTATTGACCTGATTAACTGGAGTCTTCCAGCAAATGAAAGAAACCGCTGAGCCCAAGTCTGAACTCTGGCTGTGATCCGATCAATAAGTGCAATACAGTCCGTTTTACCAAGCCTTTAAGAAATAATTAGGACTCCTAGATAACGTACTGGAAGCTTCCCTTCCTGAAAACCCAATGTCAGAAGAATATGCCTTCGCAGAGTAGGAGAGCCTCCCGCCATAAAAACTTCACTCTTATTTTTGTTAGGCAATAAGCCACTCCAAGAGGAAAAGATGTCAAGTCCTCTCTTGAGTATAGTCACCGAAGCCCAATTAGCTCGAGAAAAAAGGAAAACATCATCGACGAAGAAGAGATGGGAAAGCTTAAGATGTTTACATCTCCAAAAGTATTTGAAGTCCTTATGAGCTGTGTGAGAAACCAAGATACCTGAGAAAATCTCCATTATCAAGGTAAAAAGGTAGGGGGACATAGGGTCCCCTTGCCAAAGTCCTCGTCCACCTGAAAAAAAAAAAAAAAAAAAAAAAAAAAAAAAAAAAAAACCATGAAGCTCACCATTGATAGCTATGGAGTATTTGGGGGTGCGAACACAAACCATGATGAGTCTCATCATCCTTCCGGGAAAACCAAAAGCTGAAATAGTAAGCTCCAGAAAGTCCCAATCCACTGTGTCATATGCCTTTTGGAAGTCCACCTTAATTGCACATTTGGGAAGATAAGGGTCGAGGTGGAAACTTGCAAATAGCTCTTGAGCTAGGAGAATATTATCCGTGATTCTCCTACCTTTCACAAAGGCATTCTGAGGGGGGCTTATCAAGTCATTCAATACAGCAGCAAGGCGATTGGCCCTTATCTTAGTGATTGTCGCGACCTCCCGAAGCGGGTTTGGACCACCTAAGGGTTCGGCTAATGGATTGCTAAGCCTAGACTTAGCTCGAGCTCTCCCAAGCCCATACCAATTCGCGACTTAGGGTCAAATTCTTTAACATGCAATTGATTTTTATCATGGAGTCGCCACTAATCTATTTTTGGTGGGTCGATTAGAAACCCAAGTAAAGAAACGGGAGAATTACTTCACTCCTACGAACCGAGATTGTGAGTTCGGGGACTTGGTTACGCTAAATTTCTCTAGCGCCCTTTCGGTACCTTTCTCTTTAAAAAAACATGTTTTGTAGGCAGCTTGGATTGATTTTAATTTATCCTCCTAACATGTGAGGTGATCATGCGGGTGCGCAAACCACCAATTTAACACCCAAGAAAGCCATGAATAAATTGCAGGACCTACCTCGTAGCAACGAAAGCATATGCATTGTTAGATCAGAATCCATATCAACAGACCTAGATATGATTTCTAATTAACAGGCAATTTTCCCTTTTTTTTTTTCACTTATTTAATGAGGATCATGCAATATGCAATGCATGCTACTAATCTAACATGGAATGGCATGACAATGTGTTCTAAACTACATGACATGAGTAAAATATTATTTTTTTGTGTTTTCTTAATGAAGCACGCAATAATTAAATATGCAAATCAAAATGACCTAATTATAATGACGGGCAATTTTTAATGAAACTAATTCTATATGACATACATTTTATGAACATAATCCCACATGACGTGCACCTGATATTTCTATTCCTAAAAATGCAATTCATCCTAAAAATTGAAACTAGTTTATCCAAAGACAAATTTTTGTATTTTTCATGATGTTCGAAATTAAGAAAATGCAAAAATTACCTAGCTAAATTAAAATTCCATCCAATTTAAACTTAGGATTAAGTCATGCTATATCCTAATTTAAACTATGACATTATTTTAATCTAGCAATTTCCAACCTAAGATGCAAATTGATCTAATCTTAAAATGAGACATGTAATTCTATTCTAAAATGCATGATTTTTTTCGTTTTTTTTTATACAAAATTCGAAATTTTAAAAATTTGCACACAATTAAACATGCAACCTAAGAAAACTAGCAACCTAAATTAATTAATTTTTTTGAATTTTTTTAAATTTGAAGTGAAAGTCTAATTCTAGATTGACACGTGCAATTCTTAAAAAAAACTAATATCATGAATGCATTCTTTTTTTTTTATTTAAAAAAAACGAAATAACTAAGTACGCTAACCCTAGCCCTAATCTAACTTGCATTTTTTGAATTTTTTATGCAAAATATCCAATTCAATCAAGATAAGATTAATGCCCAAAATTGACGAACCATATCTCGCGCATGAGATCGGGTTGGTCAATTTTAAATTAAATCGCAAATCGAATCTCGGGCATGAGATTGGATTGTCGATTTTTATAAGAGATCGTGAGTCGGATTTCGGGCGCGAAAATCGGACTCCTAATCCCTAATTTGAGGGGTTATTCCACATCGGAATTTCAATCATGCATTAATGAATAATCACACTAAAAAACTATATAAAACAAACTATAAACTAAACAAACTATAAACTATGTAAAACATAAAGATAGAGTAATAAAAAAACTACCTAATGCTCCCCTTTTGTTTTTTTTTTTTTTTGCTTTCTTCTTTTCTCTTTTCCCACGCACGCCTTGCTCGTGGGTCTTTTGGTGGGGTTGTCAGTCCGGAGGGGTAGCCGGTCACCGGCGTTCAAAGCTCCGGCGAGGACCGGCGGCGGGTGGACCGACGGCGGGCGGACCAGCGGCGGCAGCAGGTCGCGGGGGTGCGCTACGAGCATCGGGTCACCGGGTCGGAGCGGCACGGGTGGAGCGCGGCGGTGTGAGCTCCTATAGCGCCGGTCGCAAAGCATGGACGTAAGCGTGGCAGCGAGGGAGGAGCAAAGCAGGTCGGCGTTCGGGGCTTGTGGCACCGCAGATCGGCGACGGCAGAGGCGGAGCAGGGGCATCGGCGTCGGGAACAGCCGAGGGGAGCGTCGTCGGGTGCTGGCTCGAGCGGAGGCGGTGGGCGACGCGGGCGGAGGCGCTATCGAGGTCTACGCCGTGTAGAGCTGGTGCAGAGGACAACACGAGCTCGCGGGTGAGGCGGAGCTTCGGCGGGTGGAACGACGAGCGTCCGGAGTCGAGCAAGGCGTCGCAGTGGTGGCGGCGAGGCCGGCACGGCTACCGCCGGCCGCGGTGGCGGAGCGGCGAGGCAAGTGGGACCGAGGCACGACGGAGCTGTGGGGCCGCCGGGGCGTTGGGTTGCAGCTGCGTCGATCGAAGGCGGAGGCGGAAAGACGGTGACAGGGGCGTCGCGGGCTTCGGTTCTTGGCGGGTGTTGACGCGGCGAGGAGTGTACCAGCCTCCGGCTGCAGGGCGGCGACCGGCACGGGGGACGAGGGGGTTCGGTGGCTGCGATGCGGTGGGTTCGGGCCGGGTAATGCTGCTCGAAGATCCCCTCCCCCTTGCGGCATGAGGAGCGGCACCGGTTTATATGGGGAAGATGAACAGTCTCCCCGTTCGTTCTCTCGCTCCCGCTTTTTTTTTTTTCTTTTCTTTGCTTTTTCCCCTTTTCCCCCGCCGCACGACTTCACTCTCGCTCGCGTTTTACTTTTTTCGTAACCTTGTCGCAGAAAGAAAACTTATGCTCCCTTTTCCCCCTCACAATGGACTTTTTTATTCTTTCTTTTCTTCTTTCTTGATTTGCTCTCCAGAAGGAGAGAATTCTCACTATAAAATATTATAAAATGGTGAGCCCATGCCTTTGCAGACTTTCTCCGGATCCTCGCGTGCGCAAATGGATTTTTCTTTGCTTTCTTCACGCATGCGGCTAGAATTTTTTACGTCCGCCGAATTTTGTCCACGCATGGTGCATGCATTAATGAGGAAGAGACAATGGACGTGAAGAACTCTTCTTTCTTCTTTTTTATTGGGTACTTTCAAATCAGCAAGAGAGAGACCACCTTTTGTGCACGTAATTGACCGCGAGCTGCCGTGTTTGGTTGCGTTTTGGTACCGATGCAAATGCGACTACATGAGATGTAATTTTAATATTTTTTCTTAGGGGTTAAAGATTAATCCCTAAATTTTTATGCAATTAATTACTAAATGATTGGTCAAAATTTAGGTGTCAACAGCTGCCCCTCTTTGAAGGTGAGCTCGCAGAGGTTGCATTCAAAGACAATATGATACCTAAATTTTGACCATGCACATGCAATGGATAATATTTTAGCAGGTCATGGATTTTTTTTGTTTTTGTTTTTGTTTTTTTTTTTAAATGCAATTTATATGATGCATGGACATGCTAATGCCGTGATAAAAGGAACTTACCTGGAATAACTTACTTTCGAGGAGGGTAGAGTAACTCGAGATAGTTGGTGTTACATGTCCAGGACCCGTACCATTCTACGGTCGCCTAGAATAGTAACATGACTTCACAAAGAAACTGCTTTCCCAGGACCCGTACCATTCTACGGTCGCCCTTTATGGCATTGGTTGGTTGTGTCTAGGACCCGTACCATTCTACGGTCGCCTAAACGGGAAGAATTTTGAGACATCCAGATCCAGCCTGAGATGTCAAGAATTTGGGAACTTAACAAATAGACACTCAATGTTAGGTGAGATGAATATTAGATTAAGAGGGTTCGAAATACCTAGATCCAAACTAAGGTATAATGAGAAAGATCGAAAGCATTCATATCCGAATGAAATGCTTGACGAACAATTTTGAGACATCCAGATCCAGCCCGAGATGTCAAGAATTTTGGGACTTAACCAATAGACACGCAATGTTAGGTGAGATGAATATTGATTAAGAGGATTCGAAATACCTAGATCAGGGCATCGAGGTATAACGAAAAGATCGAAAAACATTCACATCCGAGTGAGATGTTTAACGAAGAGTTTTGAGACATCCAGATCCAGATCGAGATGTCAAGAATTTTGGAACTTAACCAATAGACACTCAATGTTAGGTGAGATGAATATTGATTAAGATGATTCGAAATACCTAGATCCAGACTAAGGTATAACGAAAAAGATCGAAAAACATTCACATCCAGAGTGAGATGTTTAACGAAGAGTTTTGAGACATCCAGATCCAGACTGAGATGTCAAGAATTTTGAGACTTAACCAATAGACACTCAATGTTAGGTGAGATGAATATTGGATTAAGATGATTCGAAATACCTAGATCCGACTAAGGTATAACGAAAAGATCGAAAAACATTCACATCCGAGTGAGATGTTTAACGAAGAGTTTTGAGACATCCAGATCCAGACCGAGATGTCAAGAATTTTGAGACTTAACCAATAGACACTCAATGTTAGGTGAGATGAATATTGGATTAAGAGGGTTCGAAATACCTAGATCCAGACTAAGGTATAACGAAAAGATCAAAAACATTCACATCCAAAGTGAAATGTTTAACAAAGAGTTTTGAGACATCCAGATCCAAACCGAGATGTCAAGAATTTTGGGACTTAACCAATAGACACTCAATGTTAGGTGAGATGAATATTGGATTAAGAGGATTCGAAATACCTAGATCCGATCGAGGTATAACGAAAAGGTCGGAAAGCATTCATATCCGTAATGAAATGCTTAACGAACATTTTTGAGTCATATAACAACAATTTGGGAATACCTAGGACAAACCTGGGATATTCGTGAGGGTCACTTACCTCTTGGTAAACAGAAATTTTGGAACATCGAGGATGTACTTCAAATATTCATGAAAGTTTCTCACCTCGAGGCTTCTAAAAGGCAACATAAATGTCGGGAGCTCTTGGGTCTTCAAGGAAACATTACCCGTCGACATGATTAGAGCAAAAATACTTGCATTTGCCAAAGAAGTAAGCAATTCAGCACACTCGAAAGTCCACTGAAGTTTTTATCCATTCAATCAAGATTTATGCATGATGGTTTTACCAAATTTGCACCACCGAATTTCCACTAGGGAGAATCATCGTTTAAGACAATTTTCACTCATGACATGGATTTTCAGAAACCCAAATGAGAGACTTTCGTTAGAAAGGACTTTCACTCACTCTCATTAAGAATGCCATTTTGTCCCGACCATTAATGTGGGATCACAGAATCACTCCATCTTACTTTCATCATGTCAATGAGGGTTCGAGTATTCTCGCAAGCGGTACGACCTTGTCAATCCGAGAGGTCTTTATCAGACCGTAATGTAAGCTCGGTCAATGGCTCAACAAAGGGGACTCTTCGAGTCCAGCTAATGAAAGAACAATACTTCGCAATCATCTTCGGGTTTACAAGTCAAGGAACCTGCGAAATGAGATAGAAATGGTCTTGCTCGCACTTCTTCGAGTGATGCTTTTAAGCATATGAATTCCTACGTTAATTTCGGTGCCCTAATGAAGAGACTTTGTAAGGGACATAACGTAGGTTAAGTTCATGGATTGGGAAGTGAACAGATCATTAGGCTCAAGATGTATAGAGGGATGAGAATTGGTGATCATCATGGCATTGTCACCGGTTTTCTTCTTCACCATTGGGATTTTCCTCATAGGTACTATAAAAACTTGGCATTTGAGTTCTTTGAGTACCACTCCCCTGGGAATACACCCTTTTACAATTGATAATCATTTATCTTGACTCTTTCTTTCGTTCTTTATGGGCATTGGCCTTGCTTTTACCAGGCACACTGCTTTTTCATGCCCCTTTTGTTTTGTAATGCTTTAACATTTGGGTTCTTGAGGAGTTTTCATTTTTTGTTAGCACTTGGGATTCTGTTGCTCGAACATTTGCCTTTTGCCTTGCCCCGGTGTGGGATGATCACCAATTGGGTTTAAATGAAATGAATTTACAGGCTCAAAGGGGCTTCACAATGGATAAAGTATGTAGGATAGAGAAAGAACTGCTCTTCATCATCCTAAGGCACTTGAATTACCGTCTGAATTCAATGTAATAGCAATACCTGAAGATTGATGCAAGTGAGAGCAAGAATATTCCTATCAAATTCCTCACCTCATGATGTCGTCTTACCTCCAGCTTACCCCAATGTGGGGTGGTTCTTGACAGGGGTAATTTAAAAATTATCCACGTGTGTGGGCTCAAAAGGGTTTAAACGATGGATGATCACGTAGTGTTTGAGATAGAGAATGAACCGTCTCTCATCATTTCGATCATCGTACCTTTCGCGAGAAAACTCTTTTCCTTAGAAACATGGAACTTCTACACTCATCTCACCGTATAAGGGACTGTGGTATGGGATAAGGCTTGCCTTTCATCATCCCGACATGTCTCATTTAGCATGTTCAATTCATTCCACATCATTCATTAACTTGATCGATGGCGACGATCCTCGGTGAAATTGGTAATTAAACAGGTAAAACTATCATGCAAAATTCTCCTTTGAAAGGTCACAATTACTTCATGAACTCATCAGCTTTGAACACAAAGAGTTTGTAGCTCAAAAGAAAGAAAAGGATTGGTAAAAAAAATGTTTTTTTGTTTTTTTTTTTTTTTTTTTTGCGGCAAACTTGTTGCCATTTCCGTGGATCGAACCCCGGTCGCTTTGACCTTTTCATTCCCCGTGCCACCGTGCCGAGGCGCCGGTGGTGTCCTCGTGGCGTTTCCTTTTTATTTAATTGAACCGACACTAGGTCAACACGTCCGACATACCAAATCAAATGAATTCGATATGTGTATGGAACGGGGCCTACTTCTCATCTCATTCAATCCATTCCCACACAATTCAACGAAGAAATGAGTTCCTTCAATTCACGACAAATTTTTTCAAGGGTAATACTTCTTCACAGCATCGAGTTAACAGGATTAGAAAACTCACGACCATCCATTTCGTAAGGATCAAGGCACCTCCGGGAGTACCCTCTTCACCATATACGGGCCGCTATAATTTGGAGCAAATTTGCCTCCAGGATCGGAAAAATCGGCAACACCTTTCTTAGAACTAGATCATTCACTTCAAAGTGTCTCGGCCGTACCTTCCGATTAAAAGACCCGGCTACTCTCGTTGATACGTCCGACCATGGCAAAGAGCTTTTAATCTTTTCTCATCAATCGGGTTCAACCGGCCGAACCTTTGTTGTGTCCATTCCCGCTCTAGGACAATTCCACTTGGGATAAGACTCTCAAAGAGGGGATTTCTACTTCCACAGCAAGACCGCCTCCATGCCATAAACTAAGGAGAAAGGGGTTGCCCCGGTAGATGTTCGGATCGATGTCCGATACGCCATTAGAGCAAAGGGTAACCTGTCATGCCAATCTCGATAATTCTTGGCTGTCTTAGCCAGGATCTTTTTGATGTTCTTATTAGCTGCCTCAACAGCTCTATTCATTTGCGGGCGGTAAGGTGATGAATTCAAATGCTTGATTTTGAACTCACCGAACAACTCATCAACGAACTTGTTATTCAGATTTGTTCCATTGTCGTGACAATTGCTTCTGGGACACCATAACGGGCGATTATGTCACGCCTAATAAATTTCACCACGTTTCGAGCTGTGACATTAACATATGATGCGGCTTCAATCCACTTTGAAAAATAATCTATTGCCACCAATATGAATCGGTGCCCATTCGAAGCTTTAGGATTTATTGGGCCAATCACATCGATTCCCCACATCGAGAAAGGTCATGGCTCAGATAACTGGTGCAACTCTGTTGGAGGAACATTTATTTTATCTCCATGAATTTGGCAACGATGGCAACTTCTAACATGCTGTATGCAGTCACTTTCCAGCGCAAGCCAATAGTAACCTAGTCTCATGATCTTCTTAGCCAACATGTGCCCATTCATGTGTGGGCCACAAACTCCTTCATGCATTTCATGCATGATTTGGGTAGCTTCTGCTTCATCTACGCATCTCAATAAAACCGAATCATAAGATCTCTTGTATAAATTCTTACCACTGACAAAGAACTTTGAGGCCATCTTCATTATGTACTTTCTATTGGTGGAGTGCTCCCTTCAGAAATTCCTCGCTTTTGAATATAGTTCATGATGTCATAATACCATGGCTTCTCATCAAGCTCTTCATTCACGGCCATGCAATAAGAAGGTTTGGCTAGAACCTCAATTTTCAAAGGCTCAACTTCTAAACCATCAAGAACTTGCAACATAGATGACAACGTTGCCAAGGCATCGGCGAACTGATTATGGGATCTAGCCAAGTAGTCAAATGAAATTTCATCGAACTCCTTCACCAACTCTTCGAGGTACTTATGATATGGCAGTAATTTGGCATCCCTGGTTTTCCATTCACCTACGGTTTGGAGTATGATCAATGCAGAATCTCCATATACTTTCAATTTGGCCACTCCCATTTCAATTGCGGCCTGAAGTCCGAGAATATAAGCTTCGTATTCAGCAATATTGTTAGTGCATGGAAATATTAATTTCGCGCTACTTGGGTGGTGTTGTCCATCTGGGGATATCGCACGCCCCCAAAGCACTTAACCGGACAAGTTCACGGCTCCATCGAAGAACATGGACCATGCATCTTCATTTATGGCCAAAATACGATCATCTAGAGGGCAATCATCATCATTGAAGGTTCTAGGATTCTCAGCCAATATGTCAGCAATTACTCGGCCTTTAATTGATTTTTGTGGCATGAACTGCACGTCGAATTCCGAAATCAAGACTTACCATTTGGCTAGCTTACCCACCAAAGCTGGTTGATTAAATAAATACTTGATGGGATCGTTCTCGCCACGAGGAACGTCAGTAATGCAAGGTGTACTTTGTCGCAGTCTATGCAATACCCATACTAACGCAGCACAAGTTTTTTCAGCATCAGAATACTTTAGCTCCGAGACAGTAAAATTTTTACTGAGGTAATAAATGGCTCGTTCCTTCTGATCCACGGGACTTTTCTGAGCCAACATCGCACCAAGTGACTCACTATGGATTGTGAGGTACAAAATCAAGGGATGCCCCGATATTGGTGGGACAAGAACCGGTGGATTCATCAAATATTGCTTCAGCTTATCGAACGCCTCTCGACATTCATCATTCCACTCAACTCGTACGTTTTTCCTCAAGAGTTTGAAGAATGGCTTAGCGGTCTCCGAGAGTTGGGAAATGAATTGTGCAATGTAATTCGGTCTCCCTAGGAGACTCGGACCTCCTTCACTCGTCGACGGAGGTTGCAGCTCACATATTGCCTTGGCTTTAGATGGGTCAACTTCAATCCCTTTGCTACTCACCATAAACCCAAGTAATTTTCCCGATGCTGCCCCGAACACGCACTTGTCGTGGTTTAAACGAAGTTTGAATTCACGGAGCCGATCAAATAACTTCTTGAGGGTTTCAACATGACTTTTCCTAGGCCGGGTTTTTGCAATCATATCGTCGACATAGACCTCGATTTCTTTATGCATCATGTCATGGAACAACGTAACCATGGCTCGTTGGTAAGTTGCCCCTGCATTTTTGAGTCCGAAGGGCATGACCTTATAATGAAAGGTTCCCCACGGGGTGATAAATGCCGTCTTCTCTTTGTCTTCATCCTTCATTCTTATCCGGTTATAGCGAAAAACCATCCATGAAAGAGAATAATTCAAATCCGGGCAAGTACTATCCACGAGAACATCGATATGTGGCAATGGGAAGTTGTCCTTTGGGCTGGCCTTGTTCAAATCACGGTAATCAACACACACTCGGACTCGACCGTCTTTCTTCATGACCGGTACTATGTTGGCCACCCATTCGGGGTATTGCGAGACTTCAATGAACCCCACTTTGAGAAGTTTCATTACTTCCTCTTCTATCTTCTTCGAGAGCTCTGGTTTAGTCCTTCTGAGCTTCGCTTCTTAGGATGCACGTCTGGATTAGTGGGCAAATAATGTTCCACAATCGACGAATCTAAACCCGGCATATCAGCGTATGTCCAAGCAAAGATATCTTGATATTCTTTTAGCAATTGAGTCAGGTGCTCGGCCTCATCTTTGGGAAAATTTGCCCCAATCTTTATCTCTTTGGGCTCCTCGGCATCACTCGGATTGATAGTGATGGTTTGCTCGAGGTGAGAACTTTGGGTTTTTCATGTTGCTCCCAACTTTGTTGTACTCCAATGGAGTCACCATTTGGATCATCGGGTCATCACCGTCATCGCTCATGACATTGGATTGGACCATTTTCACCTCTTTGCCTATCATAAGGTTGCTCCCGAAACATAAAATGGATAGTTCAAAAAGACAAACAGGCTAAAAGGCATGAATTTCTTTTCTATTTTTTGAATTTTCCTTCCTTTTGAATTTTTTGATTGATTTTTTTTTCAAATTTTTATTTTATTTAAAGAATTTTGGAAAAATATTTTGGAAAAACTTTTTGGTACGAGGAAGCATGATGAAGCCCAGCCTCGAATTCTCCTTGGATTTTTCTTTTCTTTCATCGGTTGGATATCATCAACGGGCTGGTTTGGTATGCCCCATCATGCCCTCAAAATAAAACTTGTAATCATAATTGATATTCATCAACCAAATTACATTTATTGGATTGAAAAGTACGGCAATCAAAGTGAAACGAAACCCTAACTTGGTCAAACCCTAGCAAACATCAACTCCTGACAAACGACATGCAGAATACGATAAGCAAACCCTAGAAAACAACACATCCTAAAAGAGATAGGATTCCCACGCAGGGGAGTGCAGAAAAGTAAACGTGTTACTCTTGTGGGCTAGCACCCGTTTCCTCCGATGGTTCTTCATCAATGGCACCTATGAGGAGATCATCGAATAGAGTCGTAATCCCTTCCATCCCATCATCTGGATCCTCTGTCTTTGTCGGGTCATCCGTGCCACTCCATCCATCAGGCGCGATACCACGGGTGTTGATCATTCCTCCCTCATCATGCATCATTCTAGCAGGGCCCGGGAATGTCTCGCGGATATCGAGGAGTAATGAGTTTCTCCTCTCTTGTTCATGTCCTCCACCTCTTCCATGGTACCCTAATCCGGCGGAACGAAACCTCCGAGGGCTTCAATAGGATTCCGAATGCCCCGTTCTTGTCTACCAAGTCCACGGCCGGAATAAAGCCATTTCCAACCATCACTCTTGCTACCATAACCGCTGCATTTGACACATCGGGGATGGGTGCTCTCGATCCTCGAGATGCA
This sequence comes from Eucalyptus coolabah, assembly GCA_014182585.1. NCBI lineage: Eukaryota > Viridiplantae > Streptophyta > Magnoliopsida > Myrtales > Myrtaceae > Eucalyptus > Eucalyptus coolabah. The sequence goes on from CM024622.1 coordinate 10,143,441, forward strand.
TGGATAGTGGATACAAGCTCAAATGATTGGTAGCTAGACTCCTCCCTACGTTCCGGCTCGACATAAGGGATAGCCGTCTCATGATAGATCCGATGATCCTCCTCACCATGAACAATGACTAGCTTTCCTTTGACAACAAATTTCACACTTTGGTGGAGACTTGATGGCACAAGCTCCGAAGTATGAATCCAAGGACGCCCTAATAGAAAATTGAATGCGGTAGGAATGTCCATCACCCGGAAAAGGACGTTAAACATCACCAGCCCTATTTGCAGATCAAGGTGGGTCTCCCCTATCACCTCTTTTCTCGTACCATCAAAAGCTCGGACGGAGGTCTTTGCAGCACTTATTTTTGAAGGGTCTATTTTCAGGCGGTGAAGAGTTGTCAATGGACAGATATTCAAGGCAGACCCATAATCAATGAGTACTCGAGCCACATGGGAAGCCTTGCACTTGACGGATATATATAATGCCTTGGTATGTCCCTCCCTCAAGAGGGAATTCTTCATCGAAAAGGCTATTAAATCCTTAAGAAGAATCGATCCTACGAATTCCTCCAACCTGTCTTCCTCGATCGTCTCGGTACGCGAACTTCGCTTAGAACCCTCATTAGAGACTTTTGATGTGTAGGAGATGTTTGCAAGAGTTCAAGCAAAGAGATTTGAGCAGGCAATTTCCGCATGGCCCGGTCGACCACGTTATACTCACTTGCTTTGATTATAGCCAAAAATTCTTTGGCCTCTTCGTCGCAATTGGCTTTGCGGGTTGGGCATTAGCTTGAGCATAGGTTCGACCAGACCTTGTAATCGAGTCAACATCTAGCTCGTATGACCAGGGACCGGCTTTGTTATCCTTGTACTCATACAGTGGGTATCTCAATAATTATTTCTTCATCGATTGAAGGCACTTCCACTATCGTTCTTCATGGCCTGAGGCGTCCTCAAGTGGGGGCATGTCCTCGATCAATGGATCTGGTTCACTCTTTTCAACACTTAGCTTAGCAAATTCCTTCTCCCAATCAATGACGACTTCGAAGATAGTTGACACTCATTCCGCTTGGTCGCATATATGATCATGCCGGCCTTAACCATTTCTTGAACCCTTTCCTTCATGGTAGGCAAGGGAGGATTCTCATCCGTAGGATAATAACCAACTCTAACTAATCCGCTATAGATATCTTTGACGGACACCTTCAAGTTCATCTTTTTGCCGTATTGAACTCGAAGATTGCATTCACATTTCCCGATGTTCCGGCAACGGATTCTTCTTGACATTCGGTTGGGTGGTACGGAAAGAAAATGCCTTAGTATCCAACAAATTTTGGATCTTTTTGCTTCAAAGTCAAACATTCATCAGTTGAATGGCCGACCTCTCCCATATGATACTCACATTTTTGGAGGGGTCATAGTTGGAGAATTTTTCAGCATTAGGCCGCTTTGGTTCGTGAGAGATCAATCCCTTGTTTCGGAGTATCGGTAAGACCGAGATAGAGGGCCAGGAAGAGGAGAGAACTGCCTTTTGGTGAATTGCCGCCGTGTGGGCACTCGGCCTCCATCTTGCTGATTCCCGGGGACACGAACCATCGGAGGCTTATTAGGGGCTGGTTGCACATATGCAACATTAACTTCAGTGGTTGGTTCTTTATCTTTCTTCATGGTGAACCTTTTACCCTGAAGAGTTGGTTCATTGAACCATCCCTCCCTTAGGCCCATCTCGATCTGTTCACCCACTGGGATAAGCTGGTTAAAGTTCTCAACGTATGTGCTAGCCATCCGGTTGCGGAACTCATATGGGAGAGTCTTGACGAACAACTTCATCAACTCCTTGTTTGTAGGCTCAGGAGTGATTTAAGCCGCCAAGTTTCGCCACCTTACGCCGTACTCCTTAAATGACTCACTTTTCTTCTTCTCCATCCGCTCAAGATCCTCTCGGGGAAGGTGCAATGTCCATGTTGAACTTATACGCTTTAGGAAAGCGTCGCCACTTCATTCCAGGTGTCGAGAAGGTTTATATTTTTCATTATGTACCAGTTGAGTGCGGGTCCAGTCAAGCTTGCATGAAACGATTGGATCATGAGAGGCTCATTCTTGACGTATTGGGCCATGTGTACGTGGTACATCTCGCAAATGTGCTTTTGGGCGGAAGTACCATCGTATTTCTCGAACTCCGGCATCTTAAACTTCTTCGGCACTTTGACTTTCTCATAAACCGACAAGTCGAACGGGAGTGAATTCTCGTGATTCTTGCAATTGTTTTAGTTTCTCTTCAAGTTTGGCAAAGCGTTCATCTTGCTCGCCTTAGGGACATTGTTGGGCTTAGCCTTTTCAGCCGTGACGAGCAGTGGGTCATCCTCCAGTTCCGGCATGTCATCATCACCTATTTGGGCCTTGTTCGTCGCTTTGGGACTACTATCTCGGGAGAACGGGTGCAAGAGTCTCGATGCACTTGGAGGGATTGCATTTGATCCGTCATAAGCTGCATAGAGGTGAGCAAGGCTGGAGTTGATTTTCCCAGCGGTCATACGATCACGCATTTCGATTTGGTCGGCCATTTTTGCTCTTGATCGTGTAATGATGGGCGAACGTGGAGGATCCGTTATCACCTAATTTTGAAGAAATGGACAAAAATAAGTATCTCATATGAAATACACCGGTCCATGGCAATGGTCTAAAACTTTTATTCATTAATGGAGTTTTTTGACAATACTAACAAAATAGAAGCAAGATTGATTCAAGCACTTCATTAATGAAATAGAAGCTTAAAATACCCTAAACAAACGAACTAGGAAAGTAAATGACTCAACTTCCTAAATATTAATCTAGAAATGAAACAACAAGATTGACTCAAACACTTCATCTAGCTTGATCAATATACACTCGGGACACCACTCGGCGCAATCGCTTATTCTCCTCTTGAGCTTTTTCAGCAACCCTTTTGAGGCGTTTATTCTCGGCGCGGTTGGTGATCTTCAGCGGCACCTCTCGGTATCTTTGGAAGTAACTCCTCCGGAATCTTGTGTTGTTGAATGTACTTAATTGAGGCATAGTACTTCATTTCTTTGCCCTTGAGCTCCTCCTCGGGCCACTTGAGTTTTCGTGGCTGGCACATATCCCACATTGATTTAATTGTGAGAATGGAATTTTCATGGCCTCGGTCTCCATCAATGAAGCTAACTCGGAGTGGATCTGTTTGCACAACTTGATACGACGGGTTACTCTAGTTGGATAGTATTCCGTTGCTCCGGTGAATCCCAGAGGGATTGGGCCAACACCTCCACATGAAAGTCTTGCCACACGAACTTGGAACCACTTAGCATGCCATAGGAAACCCTTGGAAGTCGGTTTTTTCATGAAAGCTAGCCACCTAGAATAATGGTAATCCGTGCATGTTTTTGGTTGTTCTCAAATCTCATAATAGGGTGGTTAAAGTTATTAACATCAAGTATAGTCATTGAACCACCAAACCCTTTTATATGAGAAAGGAACCAAATTTGTAAAAGCTCAGGAGAGGAACGGAAGGTCTTGTCCCTGCTTCCTTTAAATCGAGTGAGGGAAAGAAAGGTTTCAGCCAAAATAGCGTTTATGAAATTTTTCCTCCCAACACTTGTTCAACTAAGTGAGCCATCAAAGGGTTAATAGCATTCTTGCAATGAGGAAAAAGTATAAACCCAAAGAAAGCTAAAAGGAAAACTCTTCTCATTTGAAATGAATTGCCATTTTCAAAACATTCTTTTAGAAAAGACAAGTGACATGTATTGCGGTGAGCTTTTAAAACCTTTCTTACATTATCCTCCTTAATTCTCAGAAAATCAGATAAGGCCACAACAGGGTCTATTGCGATAGGTGGGCTAATTAATTCAGCTTTCAAAGGTTTCCCTATGACAATACTATACTCTTCCAAGGTGGGCGTGAGTTCATGCTTACCGCCGAAGATGAAGGTAGAAGTCTCGGGGCACCAACAGTGAGCAAGTGCTTGGATGAGGCCGCCATGGATGTTGATACGCAGCAATGGAAGTAGTCGACTAATGTGTGACTCTACAAATTGACGGCCAGCTTGGTCTAACTTGTCCCACCATGTGCTAAGCTCTTCCTTTGGAGGGAGAATAATTCGAATGTTCGGTATTTCCATTGTATATTGATCAAGACTCGGGACAATCCTAATGCCATGGGTGACAAAATAATACAAGTAGAGTAAGTACATTGCAAAGGCGAGAATTTAGAGAACTTACTTTACCAATAAACAAGGGGCAATCACATAGACATGCGCATGGTAAGTGGCTCGATTTCTAATCTATAAGGCTTAACAAAGTGAAGCCACAAGAATGATCAGACTAGCCGCGGGCGTGCGAACTAAGTCGGGTCCTCATGACTTTGGCTTGGTCAAAGAGCCGACTCCGGGTTGCGAGCATGCGAACCGAGGTGGGTACTCTTGACACCAGAAAAGAAACTTCGGGATTGAGATGGGCGACTCGTACCGCGGGCATGCGGTCGAAGTGGTATCCATCTCAATACCATCCTAGATGATCCTATGCGGCCCAGGTCCGGCGGCGGGTTGTGTGTGCAATAGTGTAGTGCTAGATGCAAGGCATGCACGGCAATTTATATCAAGCAACACTTCATAAGTGAAAGTAAACCATACATTCCTACACCTCCCCGCAAAACAAATGTCGCAAACACTTCCCCTTATACCTCCCATTCCGCAAGAACATTTAACACCTTAAATGTTAGGGACGTACACAGGATCCTCGTTGCCAAACAAAAATATTTTTCAAAAAGAAAATTGGCCTAAGTCCACTAAAAGTTTCAACTCAAGTCCCCAGCGGAGTCGCCAGGCTGTCGCGACCTCCCGAAGCGGGTTTGGACCACCTAAGGGTTCGGCTAATGGATTGCTAAGCCTAGACTTAGCTCGAGCTCTCCCAAGCCCATACCAATTCGCGACTTAGGGTCAAATTCTTTAACATGCAATTGATTTTTATCATGGAGTCGCCACTAATCTATTTTTGGTGGGTCGATTAGAAACCCAAGTAAAGAAACGGGAGAATTACTTCACTCCTACGAACCAGAGATTGTGAGTTCGGGGGACTTAGTTACGCTAAATTTCTCTAGCGCCCTTTCGGTACCTTTCTCTTTAAAAAAACATGTTTTGTAGGCAGCTTGGATTGATTTTAATTTATCCTCCTAACATGTGAGGTGATCATGCGGGTGCGCAAACCACCAATTTAACACCCAAGAAAGCCATGAATAAATTGGGGACCTACCTCGTAGCAACGAAAGCATATGCATTGTTAGATCGAATCCATATCAACGAGACCTAGATATGATTTCTAATTAACAGGCAATTTTCCTTTTTTTTTCACTTATTTAATGAGGATCATGCAATATGCAATGCATGCTACTAATCTAACATGGAATGGCATGACAATGTGTTCTAAACTACATGACATGAGTAAAATATTATTTTTTTTGTGTTTTCTTAATGAAGCACGCAATAATTAAATATGCAAATCAAAATGACCTAATTATAATGACGGGCAATTTTTAATGAAACTAATTCTATATGACATACATTTTATGAACATAATCCCACATGACGTGCACCTGATATTTCTATTCCTAAAAATGCAATTCATCCTAAAAATTGAAACTAGTTTATCCAAAGACAAATTTTTGTATTTTTCATGATGTTCGAAATTAAGAAAAATGCAAAAATTACCTAGCTAAATTAAAATTCCATCCAATTTAAACTTAGGATTAAGTCATGCTAAATCCTAATTTAAACTATGACATTATTTTAATCTAGCAATTTCCAACCTAAGATGCAAATTGATCTAATCTTAAAATGAGACATGTAATTCTATTCTAAAATGCATGATTTTTTTTCGTTTTTTTTATACAAAATTCGAAATTTTAAAAAATTTGCACACAATTAAACATGCAACCTAAGAAAACTAGCAACCTAAATTAATTAATTTTTTTTTTTTTGAATTTTTTTTAAAAAAATTTGAAGTGAAAGTCTAATTCTAGATTGACACGTGCAATTCTTAAAAAAACTAATATCATGAATGCATTCTTTTTTTTGATTTAAAAAAACGAAATAACTAAGTACGCTAACCTAGCCCTAATCTAACTTGCATTTTGAATTTTTTATGCAAAATATCCAATTCAATCAAGATAAGATTAATGCCCAAAATTGACGAACCATATCTCGCGCATGAGATCGGGTTGGTCAATTTTAAATTAAATCGCAAATCGAATCTCGGGCATGAGATTGGATTGTCGATTTTTATAAGAGATTGTGAGTCGGATTTCGGGCGCAAAAATCGGACTCCTAATCCCTAATTTGAGGGGTTATTTCACATCGGAATTTCAATCATGCATTAATGAATAATCACACTAAAAAACTATATAAAAACAAACTATAAACTAAACAAACTATAAACTATGTAAAACATAAAGATAGAGTAATAAAAAAACTACCTAATGCTCCCCTTTGTTTTTTCTTTTTTTTTTTGCTTTCTTCTTTTCTCTTTTCCCACGCACTTGACTTGCTCGTGGGTCTTTTGGTGGGGGTTGTCGTCAGGAGGGGTAGCTGGTCACCGGCGTTCAAAGCTCCGGCGGGGCCAGGCGGCAGGTGGACCGACGGCGGGCGGACCGGCGGCGGCAGCAGGTCGCGGGGGTGCGCTGAGCATCGAGTCACCGGGTCGGAGCGGCACGGGGCGGAGCAGCAGCGGTGTGAGCTCCTATAGCGCCGGGTCGCAGCGGGGACGAAGCGTGGCGGGGAGGAGCAAAGCAGTCGGCGTTCGGGGCTTCCGGCACCGCAGATCGGCGACGGCGAGAGGCGGAGCAGGGCATCGGCGTCGGGAACAGCCGAGGGGAGCGTCGTCGGAGTGCTGGCTCGAGCGGAGGCGGTAGGCGACGCGGGCGGAGGCGCTGTGCCCGAGGTCTACGCTCGTGTAGAGCTGGTGCGAGGGACGGCACGAGCTCGCGGGTGAGGCGGAGCCGGCGGCGGGTGGAACGACGAGCGTCCGGAGTCGAGCAAGGCGTCGCGAGGTGGCGGGCGAGGCCGGCACGGCTACCAACGGCCGCGGTGGCGGAGCGGCGAGGCTGACCGAGGCACGACGGAGCGGGGGGCCGCTTCGGCGTTGGGTTGCAGCTGCGTCGATCGGCGGGGGCTGGCGGAAAGACGGTGACAGGCGTCGCGGGCTTCGGGCCGGCGATGTTGACGCGGCGAGGGAGGTACCAGCCTCGCCGCAGGGCGGCGACGGCACGGGGACGAGCGGGGTTCGGTGGCTGCGATGCGGTGGGTTCGGCTTACGGGGTATCTTGCCGAAGATCCCTCCCCTTGCGGCATGAGGAGCGGCACCGGTTTTATATGGGGAAGATGAACAGTCTCCCGTTCGTTCTCTCTGCTTTTTTTCTTTTCTTTTGCTTTTTCCCTTTTCCCCCTGCACGACTTCACTCTCGCTCGCGTTTTACTTTTCGGAGAACCTTGTCGCTGAAAAGAAAAACTTATGCTCCCTTTTCCCCCCTCACAATGGACTTTTTATTCTTTCTTTCTTCTTTCTTGATTTGCTCTCCAGGAAGGAGAGAATTCTCACTATAAAATATTATAAAATGGTGAGCCCATGCCTTTGCGAGACTTTCTCCCGGATCTCGCGTGCGTGATGGATTTTTCTTTGCTTTCTTCACGCATGCGGCTAGAATTTTTTTACGTCCGCCGAATTTTGTCCACGCAGGGTGCATGCATTAATGAGGAGAGACAATGGACGTGAAGAACTCTTCTTTCTTCTTTTTATTGGGTACTTTCAAATCAGCAAGAGAGAGACCACCTTTGTGCACGTAATTGACCGCGAGCTGCCGTGTTTGGTTGCGTTTTGGTACCGATGCAAATGCGACTACATGAGATGTAATTTTAATATTTTTCTTAGGGGTTAAAGATTAATCCCTAAATTTTTATGCAATTAATTACTAAATGATTGGTCAAAATTTAGGTGTCAACAAAAGGATGATGATCTTATATATTGTGTTACAACATGCTGTAGGCCTGAAATCAGAAACCCCACAAGCATTAGGAATTTTTGGCACCAAGGTTAAGATTGTGTTATTTACCTCTCTCAGCAACTAGCCTGAGGAGAAGAAGTCCTTCACCGCCTCAACTACCAAAGGCCCCACCAAATCCCAATTGCTCTTATAGAATTCAGCTGTAAAACCATCTAGTCCGGGGCTTTACCACGAGCTAGAGAAAAAACAGTATCGCGGATCTCGGTGTCCATAATTGGGCGAGAAAAAGCACCAGCCTGGTCGACGGAAAGAGGCCGTCAAATGAACACCTTCAGCTCCGACAACGAAGGCTTTGAGAGGGCAGTCTGAGGCATCAAGAGGTTGTTGAAATAGGAAACAAAAACATGGGGCACCAAGGTAGGGTCCGATATGAGAGAATCAGTGGAATCCTTTACTAAAAGAATCCTGTTTCTGAGTTGTCTTATTTTAACCGAATGATAAAAAAATTTGGTGTTTCGATCACCTTGCTGGAGCCATCTCACTCTTGATTTCTGTTTGTAAAAAGACTCCTCCTGAGAACGTAACTCCACAAATTGACGGCGCCGAGATTTCTCCAACTCAGCAAGGGTGATACTGCCTGGGTCTTGCTGAAGGCCAAGCTGCGTAACTCGAAGGGCCTCTCGAGCAGCAGCAGTTCTCTCAGAGATATCATAATAAGCCTCTTTATTTAGCTCTTTGAGGCGCCATTTCAACATTTTTAACTTGCGCATAAGTATAAACATGGGATGCCCCACCACCGGGCTTTCTCAAACTTGCCGAACAATGGAAGTAAAAGCGGGGTGCATCATCCAGAACTCAAAGAATTTGAAAGGCTTTTTCCTAAAGGCCGGGTTAAGAATTCTGACAACCATGGGGGAGTGGTCAGAAATAGCCAAGTTTAGAAAAGAAGCTTCGGAAAAAGAGAAGACATGGTTCCATTTCCCATTTACCAAAACCCGATCAATTTTTCTCATTTTTCTTCTGACTCCTGAGGAAATAGACCAAGTGTACCGAAGTCCAACATACCTCAAGTCCTCCAATTCAGTTTGTTCTAGACAAAGCCGGAATTCGTCAAAGCAAGGGATCCAATTGGAAGCTCCCCCAACTCGATCAGATGGATCTTTGATTGCATTGAAATCCCCAGTGACCAACCAAGCAGAGTCCTGCATAATATTATTCATGTGTACAAGGTCATCCCATAGGGGCTGACGACAGATAAAGGTATGCTCACCATAAACCACCGAAATACAACAAGAAAGACCCGATAATAAAGACCGCATGTGGCCATGGATAGCTTAAGCATTAATAGAATAAGCTTCAGATGTAACAAACTCTGGGTTCCATCCTACCCAAATTCTACCTCTACCTCATGGTTTGCAACCCAATTCCAACCCATTAAAAGGCTCGAGGAAATAGAATCGAAAAGGGAATCGGGAACTTTTGTCTCTAGCAACCCAACTAAGTTTAGGTTATTTAAAGAAACAAATTTCCGAACTTCCACACATCTAATGGGGCCCATTAGGCCCCTTATATTCCATATACCTATATACATAGAAAGGGAGAAGAATTACCTCTTCTTAGTGTTCTTGCGCCGACTAGAGGCCGGGGGAGGCAATACCGAAGGGGGCGGATCAGGATGCATCTTTAAAAGTTTGTCTTGTAGGGATTCCGTCTTTCCAATGAGCTTCGGAGCTTTCGGAGAAGAACGACAGAAAGAGAGTAGTACATCATCATCCGAATAGCTAGTTATTTCATCACCCAAGCTAGAATTATGCACCAAGGACAGAGGTTCAACCACCACCCCCATCGTTGGACGCCCTTCACCAAGGTTCGAAGTGTTCTTCACTGGAGCTTGAGATTTCTGGGCAAGTGTGGCAGCAGCCGAAGGAGGAGAAGCCTAAGGCTGATCACCAACCGAAAGGAGGTCCTCATCATCGGATCCGTCATAAGCACTTGGTGCTATAATCTCATCCTCCAAGCCACCCCGAGGCACCAAGAAAGTCGGGACAACTCCTGCCTCAACCTGGGGGGCTGGACCATCACCAATCTTCAAGGATTTCTTTGAATTTGTAGGAGGCTTACGAGGTACGGCCTTCTCAAGAGCAGGACCTTTCGGCTTCACAGATTGGCCCCCTTCCGAAAGAGGAGCCAACTAGAGAGACGCTACATCCTTACCAGAAAGGGGCTTGATCTTCTTACTTTTCACCTGCTTCCAACTAGGATCAACATCCTATTGAGACAAAACAATAGCAGGAATTGCAATTGAAGGTTGTGCCAGAGCATCCCTTGAGCCCGAGCATTCAGTGCCACCTTTAGATGGTGGGATAGGGACATCAATTAGAGGTGCTACATCTTTCAAACAAGGAGAGATTCCCCCAAAAGTCGCACTAGCAGTTTTGCTAACAAACAAAGGATTATCAACAATAGCTACCACCTGTCCTGGCTGAATAGACGCCTCAGGAGCTGCAAGTGGGGGATTAAGGGAGATAGCTGAGGTTGCAAGGGCTTGAGATTGAGGACCCTGATGCTGACGAGCAGCTCCCACAATAGGAGGCCGAGCTGGATGAGGGCCACACCTATGGCCAAAAATGCCACACACCGGACAAGCTACAAGTTTCCACTCATATTCAACTCCCACCATACATGATTCACCTTTGTGAGTAATCTCAAGAGAGTCATAAGAAGGTTGGTTAGCAGTAATCTCAATACAAACTTGAGCGAACGTAACCATCTTCAGCTGGCTTGTTCGTTGATCCATGAAGAGAGGTCTCCCTAAAACACTGGCGACTTTGCTGATCGCCTGGGCAAACCAAAACACGAGCGGGAGGTTCTTCAATTTAACCCACACCGACACGGTAAGATGAGCATCTTTCTTCAGCTCAATGGTAGGCTTCCATTGTTGGAGAACAAACAATAACCTGGCAATCATAATGTGCCCCCCTTCCAACACCTTTCGACGAAACTCTCCATCCGGAATGTGGAGGAAGAAAAATCCCTTTCCATTAGACATAACTTCAGCAAGATTAGGCCCCCATGCGTTCTTTAGCGCCATTTTAGTAGTTTTGAACGATAATCTTCTACCAATAAAGTATCCAACAAGACAGTCAAATAGCTTAGGGTCAGCCGCCTCAACCTCATCATCCGTCATCTCCACTACAGGTTTGTCATTAACAAACGACGAAAGGAAATACTCAAGATCGTATCCCTTCTCCACAACCTTAGCAATAGCAGCCCAAGTGCGTGGAGTAGGTTTACTAGAGTCTCTACCCTGTGGGGGCCTTTGAGAGGCCGATCTATCACGCCTCCTCCCTCTCGGACCAGACGGACCAGCAGGGGGACAATTCAGTTGAGGGCCATCCCTCGCAGCAGCATCGGACGCATCCTCACGTCTCGCACCTAACTCCGAAAGACCATCCTAAGTTGAACGGTCTAAAATAGGACGGGAGGGGCTTCGAGAACTCAGCCCAACCCCAACATTATGGGCTAAACTCGCCTCAACCATCATTCCACAGATCACGAAAACCAACGAACAGGGCAAGAAAGCCCTAACCGAATTCAGCCATTCGGGCCAAAGAGGAGGACATACCAGGTAGAGACTCTTTGTGGGTTTTGAAGAGGAGTAGAAGGCGACCCTATCCACCAAGAATCAGCTCCAACAAGTTGGTCAAACCGTCGGGAAAGGAGCGCGCAGCAGATCACCTGAGTAGCGACGGACAACCGGCGGCGATGGGGCTGCCCGTTGAGGAGGCGAAGCCCGGCAAGGGCGCGGGTGGGGCAGGGGGTGGCGGCGAGCTTGCAAGACCGTCGCGGTGGTGGCGGCGGTGGCGATTCACGCGAGCCTAGCATCGCTCGCTCGCAGAGGAGAGTCACGGCGCTTTTTTATCACATCCAAGGTATCTGTACTTTAATATAAGAGAAAAGGACTTTTTTTTGTAATTTGAATAGGGTTCACAAAAAAATTAGGTGACATAATGTAGTTCAATTAAAAACCCCAGTTAAAATCGGATGAGGAGACTAGCTTCTCTTGATATGCGTATTAGATTAACTAATGTCACTGTACAATAAAAAGTACAGAAATCCTTTTATATGACGACTTACTTTGATTCATCCGAAATTTGATATTTATTTATTTTTTCCATCAAATTTTCTTTTTATAATAGTCCAGGATACACATTTTGATCACGAATATGGCTGACCAATAAAAACTTAATAAAAATGATCGAAAAATTACAAAAGTTGATCACGAATATCACCTGGCTGGTCAAGAAAAGTTTATGAAAAATTATCGGATGAAACATAAAATTGCCTAGACAATTTTATTCCCAGAAATTCGGGAAAAAAAGAAAATCCATTAAACCGCAAAACCCCATCAAAACCCTTTTTCTTCTTCCCCTTTCCCTCTCTCTCTTCTTCGGTCGTCGTCCACTTCAATGGCCTCTCGTTGCAGATCTTTGACGAAGCCGGCTCTCTCCCTCTTCAAATCCACCGTCTGCAAGCCGACTCCAAAACCCACGTGCTCGCCATCCCTCCTCACCGCCCGTTCGTCTCTCACTCCGACCCAGGCAAATCTGATTTTGATTCCGTCTGAATTTCGGATGGATATCGTATTCCGTAGTTTTTCTATGTCTGCTTGCTGGGTCCTTGTCATTTGGGTCGCTGCTCAATGTTTTGAAGAGCAAATTTATCTGTTGCCCTTCTCCGGCTTGTCTGGAGAGATAGCTTTTAGTGGCTAAAGTTGAGATTTTGAGCGTTGGGCTTTGATTTTCAGGTCGTTTTCTCAATTGGGTACTCTTCAATCGATGCTCCCGTTGTACACGGCGGTCTCGTCAGCGAGGCTCACTTCGTGCCTCGGCATGGATTCGAGGAGCTCGAGGTCGATGTGTCAGGGTATGCTCTGCAGTGCGAACCCAGGAGTTTGATAAATCTCCAAATGTTTTGTGTTTGTTATCTGTAAGCAACCTTTTATTACTCTTTGCTTCTCCTTTTTTGCCTTATATCTTATCTCGGGTTTGTCTGCTTGCGCTGTTAGTGCTCCAATAGAATGCAATTTCATGGTTTAAATGGGCGATGTTTACTTTCTCTGAAATTAAATTTGTTGGATGCAATGCCATTTTGAAATTTCTTGAAAATTTCAGGAAGTAAGAAAATACAGGGAAAAATTCATTGCAATGAGATTAAGTTTAAGCTTGTTGCTCGTCATATCTTTGTCTGTCCATCTTTGGCTAGATAGGTATATATTCATACATTTACACACGCATGCATTCATACATTAACATCTGTTATGCTTTCTTTAGGATACCTATAATTATCGGATGAACAGGTTTTGCTGCTAGCATGTATGTTTATACTTTCTTGTGTCTAGTGTGGAGGACGCATAACAGTGAAAGGCATGTCATGCTGGTTTTAAATTAGTCTTAGGTACGGGGATGAGTGGTATACTTTGGTAAAAATGCATTGATACTGGATAAATGCATTGATACTGGATATTGGCATCACCGACCATGGACCAAAGCATTATATGGTTGAGGGCTTCTACTTATTGTCAAGGAATTATCCTCCACTATTTCGTATGCTGGGTACTTTGTCTGGAAAAACAGAGAAAGTGTGTTTTATCTTGCTGGATAGAATGAATGATGGACAACTTGAATAGATATATATGTGCTTTTAAAGTGCCTAACCGTTGGCAGATTCATAGCTTTACCATCAATTTTTTTATTATATTTATTCAAATTTACTTTGCAGCATGTTAGTCTACCCCAGTTTCGGTTTTGATTTTGATATGATTGCACCTTGTTAGTTAGTCATTACAATATTTTGAACAGCAAGCGGTGAATGGTTTGAACTGTTTGAAAGAAGTATTGAGTGTTTGAGGAAGAAAGCATTGTCGAACTTCTGATTAGGGGAGATAACTTTTGACAGAGCAGAAGTGCAATATCTAATTATACATTAGCACTGGAAAAACTAAAATCAGAATTTGAAACAACACCATTACGATTAAGTCAAAACTACCAATACTTGACATGATTTCCTATTGGTCATAACTTACGATAATGGTCCAAACTATTGACACTAACATGATAATGTAGCATAAATTGACTCCCCCACTTATGACTCCCGTTCATAGAGGTTATGACTTGGAAATTGTGATTTGTCTTTGATTCTGCAAATCACAGTAGAAATGAGCTTAGGCATATCTCTGCTTATTTCCCTAGTGCTGAAAATAGGGAGATGTATATGACTTTGCAGAAGTACACAATCAAGGAGACTTAATGAAAAAGAGCATTACACATGTTCATTTCTGTTTCTGAAGCCCATTTATGGTAGATTTTTCGTGAACACTATGCTAAGCCATTTATAGTTACATGAGGAACTCTTGCTAGCATATGAAGTTGGTGTCTCCTTAGTTGAGACACCGCATGATCAAAACCATAATATGGCTGCATTTCGTGCTTTCTTTGAACAATCACATCATAAAGAAGTTTTGCAGAGCCAGTTGATGGATTCTTGATTTTGCGTCTTATTTTCATTCTTTAAACTTCTGTACTTCTCACTGAAGTGAGACTTTACACAACCCTGAACATGATGGACAGGATGATATATCTGCTGGTGCTTCGCATCACTTTAACAATATCATGGTGAGGGAAACCTTTATGTCAGCAGATTGACTCTTATTTATACCCCTTCTGTAAGATAAATATGTCCAGTTTTCTTTTGCTTTTGTGGGAAAACCAATATGTAATATTGAATGACAAGTATAAGGGGATGGACATATGATGAAAAAAGCATTCAACCATAAAAATTGGGAATTAATTTTAGGATTTCCTAAGAAGAAGAACAAACGCAAGGGAATGGAAGATGACTTCTCTGCAGGGATAAGATGAAAAAGCTAACTCTGTGATGAAAGTAAACAATCATAGCTCTGCTTAAATCTTCAAACTCGCTGTTCCATCTTCTGTTGGAAGAGACAAACCTTCAAGCATGTCATAAAATGTTTCTTCCATTTTGTTTTCCTTGTCAAAGGGATGCTGTGGGTACCTAGAGACAAATTGCTGTCTCCAGGATTGAACTTCACAGTGCTTTGTTAGACGGATGAATCAGAAGTTCTGTCCTTCCATGTCCCAAAGTTTCCATGCATGAATAAACAAGCTTTTCAGAGGTTTTAAAGAAGGAAAAACCGACCTTGCAGATTTGGATCAAGATGAAATGTATAAATTCTTGGTTTTACAAAAATACTAGGGCATGTTTTAAATCTTCAACCTTTCAGCTTTTGCCCGTTTCTGGCCTTTCCCAAGCTGGGTCGATGTGATTGCTATAATCTGCAGAAAGCAGACAAGTATTGTTTAAATCTCTCTTAATTTCATTATTGTGCCTAAATTTATGGAAAATCTGATTTGAAAATCTTTAGTTCTCTAAGCTTTATATGGAGTAAATTATCTGAGCAATCTTTACGACCGACCAACTATTTTGCGAAGGCACTTGGATCAATCTTATAGACTTCAACTCAGGGCTTTGTTCTGATTTAGGCGCATGCTGAGGTTTACTCAAAGTTCAGGTCGAAACTGCCACTTCCATGGGATGGGCAGTAAATGTAGTGGCCATGCCCTATAGTGAAACAGGTCATGACTAATGCTCCCTAGTTAAACCACCCTAAACTAGAACCGTCTTACAATCACTCCCCTGCCACGGTCAAGGAGCTAAATACCTTTATATTTTGCAAGTGTTGCGTATCATACTTGAGTTACAATAACCAATGACATTTGTGGCGTGGATGCTTGATAATTTATCCATTTTTGTTACTTGCTTGACCATCTTCTCTGCGTACCTTTGGTGGTCAATGAGGTCCAAACTTAATCTTTACGATTTATTCAAGCTGTTGCTTACACATTCACTCCAACTTGCAGAGCTAGGTCTCAGCGTGCCTCGATAAGGGAGCAGGAGGAGGAAGCCGTCAACTGTTGGAAACACTGCCTCGCGTCTCTCATTTTTATTCATGACATTGACATTCTGGCAGTGCTTGGACCTAAATTGGCACCGTGTAACTTGGGTCATGCAACTTTATGTATCTTTTGGACAAAATAAGACATGTGGCATGGTTTCCTTAGGGTGCACAAACTATGTTATCGTGTTTCTTTAGCTTTAGAATCGACAGAGAGGAGAATTCATCTTGCAGACCCAGTTTCGCTTGGGCAGATTCGAGTCAGAACATGATAAGATAGAAATGATGCATGCTCAAATTTTCCAACCTCCGTGATGTAAAATGTTATCCTACTTTCATCTGCATTTTTCCATGGGACTGGTTGAAAATCCAGTGGGATGTGTAGGGGGATGATGGCAGAAGGCACTCTGCTAAGCAGCAGCAGCTGTGATTGCTAAGCAAGTTGAGGATTGATAAGTATCTTACAAGCAACGTGGAGTGCACGTGAGAAAGTTTTAGCGGGGGTGGTGGGGTTGATTTGGAGCGAGTCCTCCTAAAAATGTCTCCTTTTCCATTGAAAGCAACCTTGGCCATTGCATCTTTGTCTCCCTTGTGACGATACACCCCCATGTGACTGCTGAGCCTCCCACCTCAAGCAACTCTCTCTCTCTCTCTCTCTCTCTCTCTCTCTCTCTCTCTCTCAAGCACGTTCAGTTCAATGTGCAAATGAAAATCCTTTCGAGAAAGGTTTGTCTTCAATTTATCTAACTTTGCATTATAGAGTTGCGGGTCCAAGCTTTGGTCGATCCACTATCTGCACAGTACACACCATCCTCTAGGATCTTGAGTTCATGCTATGTTCGATGGCGTTCGTGCGTGGTCAAAGTCCAAGACCATGAAAATCTCTTGCATTGGAATCGTGCTTGGTGCCATTTCCACCTTGCACCCAAGAAAAATAAAAGATAAACAAGCTGAGTTATAGTTATAAAAATCCACGTCTTAATTATTTTTGACCAACCGATCACATTATCTGGGGCAATATGCACTCTAATCGATTTGCCACATTTTAGTTTTGAAGCTTTTGTTTTCATTGGCCGCCTTCTTCATGTGTCACTACCGCGTGATATACATATTTTCATCAATCGGGACTGCGTGATATACATATTTTCATCAACCGGGACTGCAAATTGGAAAATGGAAAAGCACAAACTTAATTAAAAACAGACTTGTTTTAGTTGCCATGTTTCGACTGAGGAACTAACAAAAGCTTTTTAAATTTGATTTGTTTCTCAAAAAATTGAATGATCTAGAAAAGTATTTTTCAAAAAAGATCACTTATATTACTTGCAAAAATAAATAAACAAAATATTATATCATCATCCATAAAAATATTTAAATAAAAGTTTAGCAGAACATTTTTCATCGACTATAATTTTAAGTAATATAAGTGATTTTATAAAAAATATTATTCAATATATTCTTTTTCTGCTAAACAGGCGGAGCGTTGCTAAAGAGTATCAAAAAGGAATGGTGTAGCAAAGGGAAGACATAAAAATGTTATTGAAAATTAAAAGGGATGAACGTGGGAATGTCCGCAATGCATGGAAGCCCACTAACTTCTACTGTACTGGGACATATGATACCGACGTTCCCATCTTTTTTTATTCTCTATTTCTGATATGGAGACATTTTTGGTCGGTGCTTGGTTTCAAATAAAATAATCAGGACTACTGCCATACAGAAAAACTCTTACAAGTTTAACTTTGGATGAGTGACACGCGTGGCAGGATTAATTATGTACACATACCGTCTCACTTGTCAACCATTCAACTTGGATAAAAATTCATATGAATACGCATCAAGTTTGGCAGAAAATGAATGGCCTAAAAAGATTTCCCTAAAAATAATCGCTTATATCGCTTTCAAATAATTAAAGAATGAGAAATAATTTTCATTACCCACAAAAATGCTTCTATGATGAAAACGTCATTCATTAACTAGTTATTTCGAGCAACATAAGCGATCATTTTTATCAATCAATTTTTCCCGAAATAAAAGTAAAGTCTAATTTTACAATTTTTTTCCCAACTCCCTTAAGTTGAGAATTTATACAACCCCAAATTTGCCAATCTTTTCGTGGAAGTGTCCGCAAAAATTCACCATCATATCCAAAGGATGGTGGTCTTGTCTCTGAGAACATGAGTGATAAACACACCAAGAAAAAGAACAGACCCATCTCTGGCTCCCTCACTGACTCTTCCACGAGGAGCGGGCGAGCGGATGAAGATGACGACCCCATGCATGTGACCACCGCAAAGTTTGCTCCTCTTCTTCTTTCTATTTCTACCACTAACTCTCTTTTAAATTATTATTAATTATTTTATTGTTATCTAATCGTAACGTACGAAACGTATTATCTTAAGAAATTATTTAATCTAATGACAGCAATCTAATCTGAGCATCCTGCTCGCTTTGCAGCCGCTGTCTTCTCCCCCGGATCGATTCCATGGCGATTTGTATTCTTTTTCGCCTGCCATTTCCGGAGAGAGACACGGTGCATGCGATCTTTTACAGAACGTATGAATATATCACAGAGAAATGTTATCTCTCTGACTTTGTAATTATATAAAATAATAATTAGGGCAATGCAGGCATCTGGATTAGCGTTGCCTGGGATCGTGCATATACGGTCGCCTTTTAATTATATAAACCGGGGGGAAAAAAGAAAAAAAAATTCCCTCTGTCTACATTTTATCAATGAATAAAATAAAAATTAGGGTTGTGGAAATGGAATCCTAAGATACGGGATGGGATGGATTTATTACAATATTATCGGAATCAGAGGGGTGCTATGAAGGGTCATGTGACGTTTCACATCTACGGAGTGATTGGCTTATGGTATACTAAATTAATCAAATTTCTTATGATAAAATGTCAATACCCGAATTTGGAGCAAAGACTAATCTTTCTAAGTGCATGCAAATTACTCTATTCGAGCGTTTTCGGTAGGGCGGCATCCACAGAAGATGATTGCTTTGAATAAGAGACATTATGATTCGAGTATCAAATCTGCAAGTGGGACCACTCTGTTTGCATGTTGGGATAGGACTGGTCAAATTCCAATAAAAATGCATCAAATATACCCTAAAGAAGTTAGTGTGCAAAAATGATGGAAATAGAATGTCACTTATGCTATTACAAAGTTCAACAAAGTTAGCTCGAGTAAATAAACTTTAGGAAATTTGCAAAAAAAACCATCTTATAAGTTAGCACTCACATTTCAAAGACTATACTCACCTTTAAAAATTTTCGATTTGCATCATCCCCTTCAAACTCAAAAGGCACATTTACCTCAAAACCCTACACCCGTCACTTTTCCCCTCCCTCTCGCTCTCTTCCTCTATCCCTCTACTCACTCAAGCTCGCCTCACAGCTCTCTCTCTCTCTCTCTACCCTTTCGTTCGACACCGCCTCTAGTGCCTCTTATCGGGCGACCTCAATTTATACCCAAGGCAACAACCATCACCAAACTTGGTTTGAGGGACTTGCCGGGGTTGGGGCGGGGGGGGGGGGGAGGATAGGACGAGGTGGCAATTGGTTAATGATGGGGTAAGAGAGAGATGGCGAAGGAAGAGAAAAGTGCTTGCAAGCTCAATTTATTAATAATTATTCATATTGCTTGAAATAAGGACATTAATGAAAAATGATTGTATTATCAATGATAATTTATATCTAAACTATACAAATTAATATCAAAAGGGGGCAAAACTCGAGACGCAAGTCGTAGGTTTTCGAAATACCATGCGCGGGTGCGAAATTTAGGAAGAGAGAGATGACGTGGCGAGAGCGGGGAGGAAGCAGGAAGTAAACGACACGCGCCAAGAGCGGAGCCTGGCCGGGGATCACGTGAACAAAAGAAGCCCTTAACGAGAAAATCGCCCCCCAACCGGAAAGGGGAGCACGAGAGACCGGAAACCGATGGACATTCTCTGCACTGCGAATCCCCCACCCACCGGCTATCGCAGGTCGCCCGTCACTGAATTCCATGCGGATCGTGAAATAGTACCACCGGCGACTCCACGAACAGAGCCCGCTGGCCGAGGGCTCACGCGCTCCTCGGCGTCGCGTCCGCGCGTGGCGTTTTGTCTTTCTTTTTGTGGTCACGTGCCTCGGAGACGGCGAAACGTGACCGCAGTTAAGTACGGCGTCGTCCATGCCGTTCGATTTTAATGACTCTGCGTTGAGACACATGACTGAACCTCCTATGAATAATGAAAATTTGAAGCCTCACATCAATCTTATCTTATTTTTCCCAACAAATTTATTACCTGAGAGTAATGACTGTATTCGAAATATATATTCCAAATTTCAATTCCTAATAAATTGCGGGACAAATCATGACAAAATTTCAAGTGGGTATCAATTTCATGAACCCTAAATGTTCGCTTGAGTTATGTTATCAATGTAGGTACTATGCGATGGTTATAGCACATAGGCATATTTTCTCTTGAGATTTTGTCGATAAAATGTGTCTTTTAGAAACGAAGTGAATTCATCCTTGAAAGTTCTTGATCATCATTCTTCTTATAGGAAAATAAATGCCGTGAAGGACAAGGACCTGATAAGCTAGGACGATGTTCCTTCCCTCCGATGGATCCGTAGAAGCTCGACATATCATGTAGAAGATTGTTCACATTGTCGCTAATTTTCTAGGAAAAATGACTCTATATATATAAAGAAGAAAAGATGAATGCTCAACAAGCTCCGGACAACGCTAACAATTGCCCATGACACATTTGCAATTCGTGCGTTGTCTCCTTTAGCGCCATGCTTGCAATGCATGGCCTCCCTAACTTTGTTCCGAACATGATGCAATGTCCACTATGTGTTCCCAACGAACATTTCCAACACCTCGGCACACACAAATTATAAATACATAATTTTTGTCTGCGATGATTTTTATTTCTCACCACGAATTTCCCTTTGGCCATTTCAATTGCGTAATCATAGCGTTAAACCAAGGGCCAAAAAAGAGAGTCGACCTCTTCTTCCCTCTCTCTCTCTCTCTCTCTCTCTTTTTAGGGGGGTGGGGAAGGGGTTGACCTCTACTTAGCAATGATCATATGCTACATCTATTATTCACCAATGAAATTCATTATGGTAGGCTCGTTTAGTAATTAATGAAGCTTTTGACCCATATATTTTATTTTTATTTTTATTTTATTTTTTTATTGTGACTATGAATTGCTTGAGGCCCCATTTGAATAATGTCCATATAACTCCAACCCCTAATTATTCTTTGCTTGTAGGGGAAACTGAAATGAGAGCCAACTTTGAATTGGCGCATACCCACAAAGGATGGCAATACGACATCGAGTGCTTTCCTTCTCGGAGGCCATACCACGTTTCACTCCACAACTCAAGAAGCAATGAACACGAAAGTATATGTCAAGAAAAAATCAACAATTTAGATGTATGGTGATTCATTTTTGTATTTTTGGCTTGCCGAGAATAATCGATCAAAGAAAATTAGCGTGCTTAAAGTTAGGAAAATGGATTCCCTAACTTAAAAAGAGTAAAACATTTTTCAGGAATTTTTTTTTTTATCATGGAATTTCTACGAAACAAACATATCCTTAACCTCGATTTGAATTGCTTACCTCTAACCTAATATTGAAATTGGACTTGATTGCACATACATAAAGAATGTCGAATTTTCATGCATGGATTCTTCAGCTCCTAATTTATTAGGAAGTGATCGTTCTTTTGCGGAACAAAAGAGAAAAGCGATGATTTCGTGCAATCTAGTGCACTTTCCACGCAATCCTTCGTGTGTCCCCAACAACAAAAAGTAAAGGAATTCAAATTAAAAATTACTTGAATTTATCCAAGAAAAAAAAAAAGTGGGTTTGCAGAGTAATTGCTAGCTTAGCAAAAAGCTACTCTCGAGAGCAAAAAGCCAAAAATTAAAGAAGAAAAAAAAAAAAAAAAAAAGGGTCTGCAGTTCGAGAAAAATCAAAGTTAGGAAAACTAATAATGAACTGAGCAACTTAAAAAGAAAAAAGAAAAAGAAAAAAGAATTAAAAATTCCTGAAACCTCGGCTTGCTTCGTTCACTTCACTACACTTGCTCGCTCGCTCTAAGTTATCCTGCTACATCAGCTGCCGGAAGTCGGGCCCCACGTGTTGGTGGATCAGGTAATCCTCGCCGTTGGATGCGTCGAAGACCATGCTCTGGTGGTGGCCCTGATGGAGGAACTGCTGCTGCTGCTGGTGCAGCTGCTGCGCCCTCTGCATCTCCTTCTGCCGCCGCAGCTCCAGCACCTTCCGGTGCGAGTTGGAGTGCCTGGTGAGCACGAAGGTCGGGCTCGCGGCTGGCCGGTACTCGGGCACCAGCCGGCCCGACTTGTACCGCACCCCGCACGCGTTGCACAGCGTCTTCGGGCCCATCGGCCCGGTGCGCCACTGCGGTGTCTTGTCCGTCTGGCAGTGCAGGCACCTCCGCACCTCCCCGCCGCCGGCATCAGGCCCGTCCGGTCCGTCCGGCCCGTCGACCCCCGGCTGCTTCTTCTTCGGCGCCGCCCGGACGGTCTTCTTGCCCGCCACGGGCCGCGGGGCTCCCCCGGGGCCGCCCGCCCCGTCGTCATCGGGGGCAGGGTCGGACTGGGGAGAGCACGAGCAGGCGAGAGGACCAGCTGCCCGGGGCGGCACGCGAGCGCTTGCTCCGGGCCTTGGCCGGCACCGACATGTCGGGGTGGAATATCGGGCCGCCTCGGTTAGGCTCGGGCTGGAACTCCCGGGCCGTCGTCTCGTAGGCGGCGGCGGCGTCCGGCCGGGCTTTCATCCCGGATATCAGCTGGAGCTTCTGGAGGTCCTCGCTGGAGAACGATTCCTCCGCGAAGTTGGAGAGCCATTCGAGCTCAGCTAAATCATCATACTGCAAACGAACGAACGAACGAACGAATACAAATCAATAAAACTATACTCATCATCTTCTTCTTCTTCTTCTTCTTCTTCTTTTATATTTTTCATCTCCTAGCAGATAAACATAATCTAAGAAAAAACGAAAAAATTCTTCAGCATTCAAGAAACCATTTTTACGTAAAACTTTGAATGTCATCTCAGCTCCTTTTTCAAGCTGCAGCATTATAAATAAGAGTATTTTCTTTTAATAATTACGTTTAACCCAGCTTTTTTTTTTTTTAATCCGGTACTTGTAAAATTCACGTGAATTGAATTAACGCTGCCGCAGTCGTTCAATATATCGAGTAAAAGAATTCGAAGCACGAGAACCCTAGCGAAGAACGTACAAGTAACGTATCATATAAAGCGAATTAATAATAATTAAAAAAAGAAAGATCTTTTCTTTTTTCAAGGAAATTAACGTGAGGTGTAATTCGAAAGGATGAATTACCGGAACGCAGAGGTCACTGGCGAAGTGACCCTCGGCGAAACCGCGGTGGCAACCGCCGATGCCGTCGCCGAAATTCGGGTCGTAGCCCGAGAAGGAGGAGTTGCAGCTGTCCATGGCGGTGACGTTGGAGTCGGTGGAGCTCCCCGTCACGTTGTCGAACGCCCCGTCGCAGCCCCCGCCCCCGCAGCCGCCGCCGCCGACGGCGTCATCGGTGGTGGAGAAGTCCAGCAGGTCGTCGACCATGAAGGGTCGCCGCCGCCGGCCTTGCCGTCGAGGGAATGGCGCCTCTCGGGGGGGAATTGCGGGGAGCAGAAGCCGGGCTGGAAGAATTCCGGCGCCTCCGCTTTGATCTCCGGCGCTTCCATCCTGCAAAATGGCCCAAGAAATAGAGAGAGAAAGAGAGAGACAGAGAGAGAGTGCTGTGTTGCGAGTGTTGTTTGCTGGCGTTGCGAGGAGAGGAAAGTGAATAAGAGATAACCAAGGGGAGAGAGAGAGAAGCAAGGAGGGTAGAGAGAGAAGTTGTGGCTTTGAGATGGGGGAGAGAGAGAGGAGAGAGAGAGGGTTTATTTTGCGTTTGAAGGGGACAGGCGGACACAGCTAAAATGGTGGAGTTTTGACGAGAGAAAAACGAAAGTTAAAAGGGCAAGAAAAAAAGGTGCTGGAAATTCTAGAATTTCAATTTCCGATTTTTCTTCAAAAAGAAATGTGGGAGAGAAAAAAGGTGCAAATTGAAAATTAATTTCTCAGTTACCTCGATGCCCTTTTGCTTTGTGTGACTTTTTTTTTCTTTTTTGTTTTTCGCCTTTGGTCCTCCTCCTCCTTTGGCTTGGAGAGACTTTCCTCTAATTTGCAATTTTTTGTTTTTATCTTTTCCCATAGGATATATTTCTATAAACGTCTGGAGGGTAAGGTGAATTATTAAGTTAGAAGGTTTTATACCAAC
Organism: Eucalyptus coolabah; assembly: GCA_014182585.1. NCBI lineage: Eukaryota > Viridiplantae > Streptophyta > Magnoliopsida > Myrtales > Myrtaceae > Eucalyptus > Eucalyptus coolabah. Next base: position 10,167,751 of record CM024622.1, read on the forward strand.
CACTGCCGATTTCATGAATCTATGTGCCTTCAGTACGCGTAAAATAGTATCACCTTATAAGGTATTGAATCTGGACAGATTCACTTGGACTTGTCCAATTTTTCTGCCATGCAGGGGTAGATTTCAGATATGGTTTTTGCGACATCATGTCGAGAGATGGAAGGCGCCATCTACCAAGGAGGGTGTCAACGTGATTGCTCTTGATAAGGCCCAATTCGCATTCTGAGTAAGGTGGTGGAGATACATTGGGCACCTACCAAAAAGGGAACTTGCACTTTTTATTTTTCATTTTATTTTTATCTGGGACATTTAATTTTCTGCCGAAAATTGGGTACCCCCTATTCTGACAATAATGTATTGTCTCCCTTTCAAATGGCCGGCTGAAGATAACATTGAATTGTAACCAAACTTGAATTGAATGGGAACACAAAACGAATTTTATACTCATGAAAAATCCCTAGCCAATTTCCAAAACATTCAATCGAGTAATAAAAGAAATGCTAAAAATATTGGCGTAACTCAAGACTAGTCGTGTTGTCAAATCATAATTGTATTTGTAATATATTTTGATATGTATCGATAATGAAACAACATAGTTTCGGATAGCTAACTAAACGAATATATAATGATAACAAATGGGCCAATTTATTTTGAGTGAACAATCGCCTATTCTAGTTGTGTCGAATTTTCCTCTTTTCTTTTGGGTCGGAGGTTGTGTCGAGTTGAGTGTAGTAGAAATTGGGGAAATCAGGGGGCACGTGATGGTGGTGATGATCTTGATGATCACTCGGTTGTACAACCATAATCACTGCACGTACCCGCACACAATCATTGATCCCAATGCACCCCTCCCCAACAATCAAGTACACATTGCTTAATCTTGCAGCCACCGGGCAATTCCGTAAATTGAAGCAAAATGGTTTTTTTTTTTTTCCCGAGGGTCAAAATGGTGAAACCCTCCTTCAATTTTGCAGAGCTAATTAAATTAATAAAGTCTAAAATCTAAATATCATTAATTAAATGGAAATTAATTAAAACTTTCAAATTCAACCCCTCCCCCCTCTCTCGCGAACCGATCTAGCAGGTTTGTCGCTACCGCCCAAGTCCACACTCCAGCCCGATTCCTCTGCTTTATTTTTAAAAGAATTTCGGGAACCGTGCACTAATTTGTGGAATTTTAATTATTTTCTTAATTTTTTTCTCTGATTTTCAGACAGTTTTTAAGGTTAAATCCCGGGGCCATGTATTATTATTAATCTTAACCCGCTTGTTTCGACACTTTATTCTACTGGGGCCCCACTTGTAAGCACGACGGTTACAGCTCGGCTCCGTCGAGATGGACGGCCCGGATCTCGCCCACGTGTCTCTCCCTGCAGAGGGGCCTGCCAATTCGGTGTTCACTTTTCGAGCCCACATCGCCACGTCGGACTAGGGGAGCGATTCTACTGTTTCGAAATTTAAGAGCAGCATCAACGTGGTTCCAGGATTCGTCTCTAAAGATATCCGAAGGATTTCCATTTTTTTCTCCCCCATATAATTTTATAAAAAACGATTGCCATCGTGATTTTTCTTGAAAATTTGGGTGAAAACGATGCAAATGCTGCAATGATGTAGTCATCTCATATTACATAATATTGAATATTTATGATCTATTTTGTTTGGCCAAAAATGTGACGTCCATTGGAAATAATTATATTTTGGGTGTTTCATATAAAAGAAAATAAACTAGAAAATATTCACAATTGTTTGATATGGAAAATCTAGTTTGGTTTTCTAATTAGACATACACTATTTGCTAATAACTTATTATGGACAACTAGGTAATTGATCAGGGGCATTAAAGTCATGGGTCAGGCCTTGGTAGACCCTAGTGAGGGCGCTAGAGACCTAGTCCTGGATGCCAAGGACCTAAGACTCATCATTGGGGTTTCGTGCCCAAGTGTAGAGTTTGAGTTCAAATATTAATACTTAATCATTTTCCTAAATTTAAGTATAGGTTTTCATTGATTTATTTTCTTAAGGAAACAAATGCCATAAAATTGAAAAAAATATATTCCAAAAAAATGAATAATTTGGATAATATTTTACTAAAAATAATTGCTTGTATTGCTTAAAAATAAATAAGCAAAAAATATTTTATTATCTACAAAAATATGTAGACATGAATTTTCATTGTTAGTGATTTTTTTCATTGACTAATTATTTCAAAAAGAAAAATATATCATTTTGGAAAAAAATTAAATTATTATTTTTTCACAAAAAATAATGGAATTTTAGATTGACTTTGGAGTTCATAACGAGGATGGTGTTTTCTGGATAGCATAGAGTCACCAATGAATCCATCCTATTTCTTAAAGAACGTATGGTTTTACAAGATTGGAAGATCAAAATGCGATTGAAAAAGAAAATGACTTATCATATTCGTGCTATTGTCATAATGCCTTGGAGTGGCATCATTGTTCAATTTTCCATGCCCAAAATTATGATAATCCTTGCACGTTTCTTTCGAGGATTCTCAAATTTTCAATAATACGAGACATCCAAATCTTCAATTCGACCGATAAATAGATATACATGACAAGTTTACGTTCATCCCCATGCATCAAAGTAAGAAAGCTCCACTGCAGGGGAGAGGGAGTTGGCCCTAAAGTAGGAGAACGCAAAATTCTAAGCGAGAAAAGCGATTCCTACATGATACCCATCATATATTTTAAAACCAAACGTTCAATCGCTCAGCTAACCTTTTCGAGCCTTCAAATCTCTTTTATTTTTTGCGCCCTTCTACCCTATGCAAACATTTCTTTCTTTTTTTTTTTTTTGACGGGAAATCTATGCAAATATTTCAGTTGGCGAAGAAAGAGTCAAATGCCCGAGTTATCAGAGTCAACTCGGAACGTGCATGCCTTCAAACTTTCGTTATCGCGATTCCCCTTGAAAATCATACGAAGCAAAGTGATAGCAAGATGGCGAGCATTTTATGAACCAAGATATCGACTTTGGTGAATAATTGGTGTATTTTTTATTCATGCAAATTGCAAGAGAATGGTGTAGCCAACCAAAAAAAAAAAAAGATTTTTTCAATTTTATAAATACATTTTTTTGGGTGGAAAATTTAATAAATACAATAAAAAGGAGCATTTAACCGCACGATTGCGATTTCTCCAAGGTGCAAAATTCCTCGAGCATATGAGAAGCACCAATCCCCATGAACATCGCGATAAGGGGGATAAGATTATTATCATCGGGTCGTATTTATTGCCTTGCTTCTTCCATACTTCGTCACCTTTTTCCTATTTCTTAATTGTTTCTACACGCCTCGATTTTTATTTTTATTTTTTTACTTTTTCCCCACTTTTTTGCTTGAATTAAAAGGAAAGGCTGAAAAAGAGAGCGCACCCAGGCCGTTGCTTGGCCTGGAGGTTTCATCTACCAGAGAGTCCTCCCAGTCCCTTCCCCATTTTTAAAAATTTTTAATTTCAATTTATTCCACTTTTTATTTTAAGTGAGATATTTTATTATTGGCTTCTTTTTTTGCAATAAAATGTATTAAAAAAAGGCAGAGTTGTACGGCCGTGGGCCCCACCGGGCACGTGATGGAGCTTGGGGAGGGGGTGGTGTCAGCGGCCCCATGTGAGCGAGCGCGGCTCCTCTCCGCGTTGGGAAGCCAGAACCGCCGGTGGTCAATGCCACGTGGCGAGGACACGTGGCTCCCCCGCCCCCTCCTATTTCGGCGGTGCTGACGTCAGGATAAATCCCACCCCCTCATATGGGGCCCGTGTTCATTCGATTTTTTTTTCCACAGAGCGCGAGAGCACGTGCCGGGGTCACGTGCATCCCACGGGCACCGGAGCAGTCGCGTGTCCTCCGGTGGCCGGTCACGTGGGAGGGGACGTCCTGCTTAAGTGCTTTTCATTTTCGGAGCTCCGTGGAGGCTTTGGTTTCAGTTCACTAACGTTAATGTCCGGTAGCATGGTGATTTTTTTTTTTTTTTTGGGTACATTTGGATCGTGCTCTATTAGCTCTTTCTAATGGTACCTAACGTGATCAAATCGGACAATCGAATCACCAAATGTCTTGACTTTAAATTTAAACTGTCCGATATGAAAAGCAATGGAAAGATTATATTTGTCACAGACAAAATGATGGTATCACAAAAATCTAGTCTTAAGCTTCTAGAATGTTTCTAGAATCACTTAGACCGGAGTTTTTCTTTCGAGCGAGATATTGTAACTTCATACTCGAGCTTTGTGTTCAGCTCATTCCATTGGAATCCATGATTTCAACACTTCTTTACGCTGAGTCATGATATTTCTACACACGCAAATATCAAGTCAATTGAATGTCAAAAGAGAGAAAAACAGGCAGTTAATATGTACAATGTAGCTCGACTCGTGCATTCAAGACATGTCCCAAATTCATAGACGAGTGCGCGTTCCTCTTTCTTTTTCAATGAATAAACATCAATAAAATTACCATTTCTTTTTGAAAAGAAGAGGTGGGACTATAGCAAATGACCTTGGCAAAAGAGGTCGGGGGCGAGGCCTGATGCGTTGGCGACAAGCTTCCATCCCCAAAAAGCCCATTTGCTAATTCGCAAATCTTTCTTTCTCCAACCAAGCAAAGCGAGTAGTTGACCTTGTACGCGAGAAAAAACACTACCTTCTTCCACAAAAAAGACGTTTGGAAATCCCCTCATTCCCGAAGTGAAACTTCCAAGTTTTCAATGGGAGATCATCATATCTCCTTTGAAGCTAAACCAGCCATTTTCACTTTGCTTCTCCAAGAATCGCTCCCTCTTTGAGTAAAGTCGGATCGCAAAAAAGAGGGATTCACTGTCAATCCATCGGTTAAGAGGAAAATACGTCGGCTCCAATGTACGGTTCGATTCTCCGAATGGGCCTGTCCACTCATGCCTGGCTTATGTCGGCCCAACAAGTTTCGGTCATCAGATCGAGTGGATTGGACTCACCCTCGCCCAGCTCATGCAATTAACAATTTTGTATCGTCGACGTTTTTCATCATCCGTTCTTCTAGGACCCTTTATTCTTTTTTTCATTAGGATAAAATAATTGTTATGCACCTATTATTTTAAGAGTTAATACCATAAAAAAAACTTCAAACTGGTAAATATGTGACAAATAATTTTAATTATAAAAAAGATCTAAAACTGGTATACTTGTAGCAAATTTATCCAAAATTAATTTTTTTATTATAAAAAATCTCAAATCAGTACATCTGTAATAAATTTATTATTCATTAGTTTTTATTAAATTTTACTATTAAAATGTTGAGTTGGATGACATATAACAGTTAATAAGTGTGCCAATTTGGGATTTTACCATTTGTTTGTCGTGTATATACTGGTTTTGTGATTTTTGTTATATAAATCAAATTTAACAAACCACCTAGGCCGTTGCGGCGTTGATGGTAGATCCTTGTCTCATTGAGAAGGTCGAGGTTCGAAACCCTGTGAAGTAGGGAGGTACAAGATTGAGCGTTGTGTGGTGATTTAAGCGTGGCGTCGGGGTGGTGTGTTTTCTTTGTTAGCGACACCTGGAGGTTTACGTGGCGGTATCGGCCAAAGCGGTTCCTCCAAAGAAAAAAAAAATCAAATTTAACAGAATGAATATTTATCATAAATATATCATTTTGGAGTTTTTGCAGAACATGTGTGTTAATTTGAGATTTTTTGTTGTAAAAAAAAATTAGCTTTTGGTAAATTTATGATAAATATCGGTTTAGAATTTTTCGTAATATTAATTTTTATTTGAAAAATAACTAAATGTTGAAGTCTAGATAAATGAAGACCTCAATATGTATAAGTTACGTAATTGCAAGAAAAATATCCTGAATTTTTCCATTGCTCTTGTTAGAACATCTTGCATCAAAAAATAGCTTCTTGTCACAATGAGAGAAAAAGATAACCTAACTTGGCTTTTATGGTGGAACTAACCATCAACAAAATCACGAAGTATATGTATCACGAATTTCGCATAATCAAGTAACTCAAAACATATTGATAACTTAATCATTTAATAAATTGATAAATCATACAAAATGGTTATTAATTTCATATAATAGTTAGTAAATTTAAGAATACAAATAACAATTAGCTAGGTGAATTTCTTTTGTCAAAGATACGAGGAACTGGTAATTTAAGATAATCAAATAATTGGTAATTAACTCAAATAACAATCGATAAATTTAAACATTATGATGTGATATCTTCCCCAAACATGAAAAATAAAATACAGAGAACTGTTGAAGAGCTGTTCATGGTCGGCCGGAGGAGAGAGAAGTTACCGGCGTTTCTTCTTCTTCAACACAGGCCCTAGAGAGAGAAACAACGAGCACCGATCCAGTTCCGATCACGCGCCGCCGCATCGCCGGAAAATGGAGTGGCTGAGCGCGGCGGCGTCGGAGCCGTACTACCTCTTCCACCTCCTCGCCTTCTTCTCCTACCTCCCGATCCGCTGCTCCTCCGCGCTCGTCCTCTCCCCCGCCGCCGCCCACCACCTCCTCCGCCGAGTATCTCTCTCGATCTCTGGTCCTCTCGCGTTATTGGCGATAGCCGTCGCCGTCGCCGTCGCGTTTTTTGGAGGCTCGGTAGCGACCGGTGCTTACTTGCTCTGACGCGTTGAGGTTTTCGATAATGTGCAGGAAATTCAGGCGGTCCTGGCGTTTCTGGCATTGGCTGCTGTCAAGGTAATTCCTCTTGTTTGCCCTTAATGATTGCTTGCCTAGCGGGTGCGTTGACTGCTGATTCTCTAGTGGAAACCGCGAGGAAGTGCGGTTTGGGTCGGGGATGTGAGTAAAGTTATCTGGGAGAAACTTGGGTGGCATTTGCCTGTTGGTGGGATGAGAACCTCGGGGAGATAGTAATTAGTACCTGTTGCTGGAGCGCGCGAGTTCGTTCGCCGCCTGATTCGGCAAGCATTTGGATTGAAGATGCTTCAACGTAGCATTAGAGCTGGAACATACTTCATTCAATTCAATTATGTATTCTGCATGTTGTACATGTTCTTCTTTAATCCAGTTCCTGTCTGTCTTGCCGCCACATGAGCCCTGCATAACTTCTTAATGTCGTATAAGTAGGATTGTTTTTTTTTTTTTTAAACGTGTTGCTTGATCCACATAATAGCTCAAACCACCTTTAGGGTTTGATATATCATCGAGAAAAGGCAAATTGTTGCATTCACCATGGGCATCTCTACTAGGTTCCGGTTATTACTTCTGACTTTCAAGATATTGGTGGAATGAGTGGGTTGTTTTTGAAGGCCTAATCGAGGAGCCTTTGGACTTCTGCTGTTATGATCTAGTGTTTAATCCTCTGAACATTGCACACTTCTACTGGCTCTTTATTTTAGCTCTTTCTCTCTGGCATAGCTTGTGCGTGAAGAAACATGGGAGGCGTTCATAGCTGATTCTTTGTTTTTCTCAAAGGTGATCATCTCTGACATTGCTTCTGATCTGATCCCTGATACTGCTGAATGTGAGGTTCTTTAGTTTTATCAATAATACAAGGTTGTTATAGCATGTAAGTTTCCATAAATTTCTCTCTCTCTCTGTTTTTTTTTTTTGGCCATACTTTTACATTATTCTCGAAGATCGCAACAGTTAAACCACACCCGAAAATTCTTTTATGATACCAAGTGAAAATTTTCGAGGTTGAGGCCCAAAATCAAAAAGTTGGATTTTAGTGAGCTTTCATCATCAGCTTTCATGTGACAGTTTATTTACATTCATTGTCTTCATTATTATTTCTCCTAATTAACCTTTTTTCTGGAATTTGTGTAACTTTTCAGGTTTTTCTTATTGTTGTAACATTAGTGATTGATTACCACCTGGCTCTCTGGTACATTCTGATATTCCTGGGTACGCCATACATTGTTGTTACCTCTGCATTTTGATTCTGGGATCCTTTTATGATATAGGAACCTATTTTTACAACCCAAGCATTGAAAATTCCTCTAATTTCTCCAGTGCAGTATTTTGCATAAAATAACCATGCATTGAAATACTGCTGTGAGGAGTTCTCCTTTAACATTGTCGTTATGTGGCTTCTTTTTTTTGCAGTGATATATACATTAACCCAGCAACCTGTGTCTCAATTCTTAGGTATGGGAATGTTTTGTTCCTAACCCAGAAATATTTGATTTTCCTTCGCTAGAGTTTCCTCTCAGTTCTCTGTGCCGCAATCAAAGGTGGCTAGCTGTCAATGTGGACCGCACTACAAATATATATTTGACTTGCCTCTATTATTATTTTGCTGGTTCCTTCTTTACCACTTGGTTGTTCTGTAGGTACGGCGAACAAATTAACTCCACTGCAATTAGAAACAGTACTGAACGATGGGAGCACATCAAGATTCTGGCTGGTTTGTTCCAAAAAATGTCATTATTTGCTTTTTAAGAATTTCCCCTTTTCTCAGATTCCTTAGATGCTCAAGAGCAGACTGCATTTTCGCTGAATGATTCTCATTGGATGTGACATTGAATGTCTTGCATTTCATGATGTAAATCGGTTTGATACAGCCCATTTTGTGAAGTAGAATTGAGTAATGGACTTTGATTTTTAAGAAGTAATTTGTTGATTGTAGGCTCATTTATATTCTTTGAAACTTTGCAAATATTTTTGGTAATTGCACTTAACTTATGGTAATGGAAGAGTGGAAATATTGGTGGCAGGTAGAGTTTCGCTCTTCATCTTCCACTTCCTGCATTCGAGCAAGTCGATGCTTTGCTGAGCTCTCAATAACGTAAGTTTCTTATCTAATGCTAGACCTGCCATGTTTCAATTGTGAGCTTTATTATTAGCCTTTTACGTTTCATATCATTATCCAGCTTTCATAATTGACATTCTTACAATGTTGCTATCTGGATTTCCATGACAGATACTCGAACAAAAATTTGTCCTTTGCAATAGTGGATCTCGGGCTTTTTCCTATTGTCGCAGAAAAATTTGGAATATCTCTTGGTACTTTTATTTTCAGTTCAATATTCTATTTTTCTTTCATAAGTAGGCTGGTTTCAATTTGATACTTTTTTTGCTTATGTGAGTAAACCCTGTTCTCATAGGGAACATGGCCCAGCTTCCCACATACATATTATTTGAAAATGCAACCGAAATAGCACGCTTTCCAGATATTGATCTTGGAGTCAAAATTTCCTATCCTCCCATTACTAAGGTATATTTTGTATAAGTTATCTCCTAGTATTTTGGTTGTTTACGTCATCTTTCCTCTCCAAGAATTTGCAACTGTTTATTTCGGTGACGATCATAATTTCCAAGAACAATACTCTCCATTAAATGTCATTTAGTTTCCAGAAACCATTAGATTAACCTCTGAGGCAGCAACATCCCTGGAAATTGCCAACAATGTTAAATAGTAAATTTCATATGACAGGTACAAAGTTTCTATAGCTTATCAGTTCAGAAGAAAAATGTTCATTGTTGTCATCTGTGGACTTCTTTATGCTATGTTGAAGAGCAATACTTCTCTGTCCTATGTTGGTCAAGGCCCTAATATTGCATAATATGTTTCTTTCTTTTTGGTCTGTTGATCAAGGCTTTGGCATACATTAGATGCAAGCATAACTGACCTGTTTAACACTCTGCCTACTACCTCATTGTAATTAGAAGATGGTGCATAATTCAATTTCTTTAGTCATACTTGCCCCCCTTTCATTCTATTTATTACTTGAAGTTAGCGATGCCATATCTTGGCTGATTAATCATATGTTTGAACTGTTGCATATTCTTCAAAGGGTAATTTCAATGTCTGCCTTCGCCTTTCTCTTTGCCTAATAAAATGGCTCAGATGCTTGTATATAAATTTATTTCATGCTTAAACTCCTCAGTATTACCTGCGTATGCTTTCTATGACGATGATTGGTGTATTTTTCTTGCTTAATTTGTCTTTTAGGTCATTTGTTGCTTGTCTGTTTTATAACACAGTTGTACCATTACTCAGATTATTTTCATCTTTTTTTGTCCTAAATTTTCTTTGCTACAGGGACTTCTTTCCCGGCATTTTGAGCTTGATCGTCTCCTTCTTGAATATGTGAATGGCAAATAGGTAACTGGAAGTGAATGATCTTTCTTCTAATTTATAACTCCCCCCACCCCCCCCCCCAAAAAAAAAAAAAAAAAAAAAAAAAAGGGTTTCTTCAAAGTAGTGATGCTATAATCAACGTGAAAATGCAATTATGTAGTCAAGATTCCAAAAGGGTAGCAAACTCGCAAAAGTTGCGTATAATGTGTCATCAAGATTACTGGAGACCGGACATCAGCAAATTTTCACTTCAATATCATCTTTATCTGCAGCTACTACATCCACTTCACCACAGGCAGCCCTGTATTGCCTTGAATTTGGTTATTGTAACTGGAGTTGGTCATCATGTGAACCTTTGCCTGCAAAAGGGTAATCAAAGGCAACCATCCTTTGGCAAGTGTTTTGGATGAGCATTTGGGCTAAATTAGCCATTGCCAATGGTGAAAAGCTTCTATATTGCGTGGCCTTTGTTGCCCAGCATAGGCATAAATGGTACACCTGAGAAATTCTGCCTGTTGGTCTTCACAAAAATTATTGAATGAATAAGTTAGATGATGAGGCATTGTGCTCTTTAGGATGCAGTCATAGTCGTTGTTTATTCTTGTTTTACGTGAAAGAGCAAACGGTGATTTCTAGGTCGAAGAAGATGTAAACTGGGCTCTTTGGAGGTAGTCGTGAACTTAGGTTTGAGTATAAGATGGACACTGGGCATTCTTATTACTTGTGCTGTCACTATATCTATGAACCCTGTATTCTTAATGCGAAGTTATTACCGGACTGATGAGTATGATGTGATTTCCTTATTAAATGAAATATTCATCTATCAACGAGGAAACAGCAAAATTATGGGCATGTTTGGTGATATTTTTTATCACCTTTCTGGTTGGTAAATGTACTGTTTCCCACCAGTATGTGGGCCTCTAGCATGTGGTCAAATTGGGATTCCCTTTGGATTCTTGTTAAGCTCTAAGGTCCTACATGCATCAATGCTGTCTCATAGTTCTTTCTTATTTTCAGGTGTTGCGCATTTGAGTAGGCTGTGCACTGTTTGAATGGCATCCAGGCTTAATGATCCATCCCTTTCATTCACTGCATAGGTCCGGAGATCCATCCCTTTCATTCACTGCATCCATCCCTTTCATTCACTGCATAGGTCCGGAGACATTGGAAGGAAAAAAGAATTGCTGCCGTTAATTTCTAAGCATGCTGTTTTGCACTACCAATTGCCGGTAGGTCTTCTACAGTCTCGAACCTGGGAAGAAAGTGGTGGCGCAAAAAGAACTAAAAACCTGGTAAGAAAGTGATGGCATGACGCCAACTAAGAAAATGAACTGTTACTTTACCAAATTTTTGCCACATGAATAGGGATAAACCTGGCAGATATGTGAGATGGCGACATCTAAAAATCGATAGCAAATGTTTCTTCTTTTGCCCCCTCTTGCTCTTCTTCTTTTTCCAGATTTTTTTTTTTTTTTTTTTATGCTCTGGATGTGTCTGCATTTTGGCGGATATGTCAAGTAAAGTCAAAATGCCATGTTTTATCTTAGCACACCGAGCACGAGGGGATGCTACTGTGTCCGGTTAAATCGAGAGCCCTATTTGGTTTTACAATCCTCTTCTTGTTAGGACAATGTTCTTACGATGTTCTTAGGCTTCTGATAGTTTTCTTCAGTTGCCACTGCACACCAACTTGATCATTGGAGCCTTAGATGCTCTCACTTCTTCTGTAACTGCTAGAAAGCAATTAGAAAGTTATGCATGTAATCGTGTCTTTCCTATTGCGCGTTAGTCCGAGACCCTTTTGAGTTTGACATGGTGGCCGTTCCTTCTCGCACACGATGCACTCTCGATATCTGCATAGAGAACCACACCGCGATCACGGGTTGACTACGCAAAGCCGAAGTAGTCGCGGCTCTACCGATTGGTCGACTCAACAGTCTCGCTGGTCTTGCCGTTTTGCGTGGATATTGGATTATGTTTTGAGAATTTTGTAAGAAGAAAGAGATCGTGTCTTGAGCTGGGAGTAACGGACGGGGCTGCGATGTGCGGTGTGAGCTCCGGCTGGATATATGTATTGTCATTTTCCTGATCTTAATGTGGTCCTGCCTCTCGGATCATCATGAAAACACACGAATGGCCCGAAATCAGGTCTAAATTCCAAATGCCTCACGACTATTGTAAAATCCTAAAACCTATTGTGATAATGTACTCTTATCCTAGAATTTCCATTTCTTATATAAATTCTAAAACTCATGATTTTGACACACCTATGTCGACATTACATACTTCCTTCTTGACCACTTCAAGACAGATTGATCTTTCTCCCTCCTCTTTGATAAGAACAGGGATTTGAAATGATATAAATTGCTCTTCATTCTATTGTGCTTAGCGAAGGAATTGCATAATCTTCACCTACTTTTTTTCTTCTTACTTTAGGGGGCGATTGATAGATGAAGAGTCCTGCCAAACCAGGGAAAGTCGAGAACCAATTTGACATAGTTGTTGTGTACTCAGGGAATGTGAGATCCTTGAAGTACTCGATGATGTCGGTGTACTAGAGGGTCCTTCCATCAATTCCATCCATTTTCCATCCGCTAAGACCCAATAAATCCAATGTGGATCAAAGTGGACGACCACGACAATCTTCAGAGTTAAGATATATGAAAGTAAAGTTTTACCACTCAAATGCATTGTGACAAATTGTACAGCTTCTACCGTAATTGTCTTGCACTCTTTTTCAAAAATGAGCAATGTTGGTGCTTCTAAGGCACTTGTTGAATATTTTTTTATTATGAGTTGTTTTTTACTTGACTATTATAGAAATCCTAAAACCTACCATGATAATGCACATAAATCCTAGAATTTCCATTTCTTATATAAATTCTAAAACTCATCATTTCAACACAGTTCAATTGCAATTGCTATAATATATACTTCCTTGACCACTTCAAGATAGATTGATCTTTCTCGTTCCTTCCCTTTGATAAGAATAGGGATTTGAAATTATACAAATTTCTCTTCATTTTGTCATGCTTAGCGAAGGAACCGCGTAACCCTTCTCTTACTTTGCGCATAAGTGATTGATAGATGAAGATCCCTGCCAAACCAATGAAAGTCGAGAACAATTCAGCATAGTTATTGCGTACTCAAGGAATGTGCGATCCTTGAAGTACTTAATGATGTCCATGTATTGGGGGTCCTTCCATCGATTCCGTTGGTTTTCCATCCGCTAAAACCCAATAAATCCAATTGAAAGATTGAAGTGGCCGACCACGACAATCTTTAGAGTCAAAATGTATAGAACAAAAGTTTTACAACTCAAATGCATTGTAACAAATCATACGGCTTCTACCGTAATTGCCCCTCACACTCTTTTTTACTTAATTATTATAGAAATCCTAAAACCTACCATGATAATGCAAGTAAATTCTAGAATTTCCATTTCTTATATAAATTCTAAAACTCATCACTTCAACACAGTTCAATTGCAATTGCTATAATATATACTTCTTTGACCACTTCAAGATAGATTGATCTTTCTTGTTCCTTTCCTTTGATAAGAATAGGGATTTAAAATGATACAAATTTCTCTTCATTTTGTCATGCTTAGCGAAGGAACCGCGTAACCCTTCTCTTACTTTTTCTTTCTTACTTTGGGCATAAGCAATTGATAGATGAAGACCCCTGCTAAACCAATGAAAGTCGAGAACAATTCAGCATAGCTGTTGTGTACTCAAGGAATGTGCGATCCTCAAAGTACTTAACGATGCCCATGTATTGAGGGGTCCTTCCATTGATTTTCCATCCGCTAAAACCCAATAAATCCAATCAAAGGATTGAAGTGGCCAACCACGACAATCTGCAGAGTCAAAATGTATGGAACATAAGTTTTTACAACTCAAATGCATTGTAACAAATCGTACAGCTTCTACCGTAATTGTCCCGCACTCTTTTGAGTGTCCTTAAATCAAGCAGTGTTGCCCTAACGCGCATTCAATACGCGCTTCCAAAGCACCCGTTGAATATTTTCGATCTCAAAATGTTTTGATTACCGAAATGTCAATCATACACGACACGAAAGAGACATGTAACTTAAGCTGGCTCTCACTGGTGGTTTCACTATCTTGGACCCCCACGAAGACCCCGGTCGATGTGGGTGCGACGAGGGTGGCACGAAACTCAGGTTGACCGCCAGGCGCTTTGCTTCCATATGCAGCGTCAAACGTCCCAATGGAAAAGGCTAGCTTCTAGTGCAATTCACGGCCCCACCACCACCACCTCCTCCACCTCCACCTCCACCACCCCCTCCACCTCCCAAAAAGCGCCATTAGCGTAAACAAAGGGGCTTAACCCAAAAGCCAAATCCATCGCGATCCGTTCGAGCAGAAAATCCTCCCAATCACACTACCGACATCCCGGTCATCTAATAGTTCCCACGAACTTAACGAGCAAGATGGTTGGAATCATCCTGCTTATGGTTCTTGACATGCTAACAGGGTATCAAATTCTTCAGATTAGATTGATTTGGCCATGTCAAGGACACGGGGCCGGCCCCACGCGGATCATGCTCTCTAGGCGGGCGGGGTCCGAGGCTCGCCTCCCGAGAAGGCCCTCGACCCCCGCCGCCGAATATTCTCGCTCCTCTTTCCTTTTTCACCGGGTGCAAACTGGAAAAAGATTTTTCAAAGCAGTGGGAAAAAGGGGAATGAAGGTGACGGCGACAGTAGCTCTTATCATATCATTGCCAGTACCAGGATCGGCACGGGTCAGGTCAGTCGGGTCGGGGGCCCATTTCAGGGCCCCACAACCTCTATTTCTACGCCGCTCGGTGGGCCCCGAGTCCGGCTGTCGGCCCACGCGCAGCCCACGCACTGCACATTCCCCACTTCCTTCCTTTTCCCCTTTTCTTTTTCAATTTAATTTTCATTTTCATTTTCTCCAATTCCTTTACACGCTCCCCCACCATTAACTTGTGCTTGGCGTTGGCGTGCCTTTCGTTTAAAGTATTGTCGCGCTGGGGGCACCCCTCCTTTTCTCTTTTCACTATTTAGCGCGAGATACCGAAAGATGTCCGGACGCCCCGTTAATTTTCGGCAAAAAAGGCAAAAAAAGGCAAAAGAAAAGGATTACTAAGGACTCGAAATTGCCCATGGGTACATTTCCGGGCGACGGTACGATGTACGAGTTTTGCTAATTACGCTTTATATTAGTCCGGTGAGATTGAGACGGTCCTGCAAGCACGCTTTCCACTCGACACCCCGTGAACCTCCAAAACGTCGAGCTCTTTGAGACTAGAAAAACAGTCCCTTTGAATGGCCGAGAGGAAAGGGTCGGGTCGTGATATGACGTATGCGTTCACACGGTCATCGGTCCATGCCGGAAGAACGCCAGTACTGTGATGGATTGTTAGTGGATCAAATAGTGAATTTCATGGGTTCCGGGTATTGCACGGTTTCAGGGACCCGCCCTCAATGTATGACCCGGACTTCCATTTTTTTTGTCAAACAATTTGAATTATTATCTGCACAGCAATTTTTTTTGGTGGTCAAATTTTGATTTTTAGAGGCACTCGTCAAGATGGTGCGTTGGTAAACAACCACAGAACTAGACTAGAATCAACGTATAGACGGATCTTTGAAATGTATTTTTTTTCCTTTATATTATAAAAATCAATTATCAAAGCAATTCATAAATAATTCTTTCTTAAATTCTAAGGGGAAGAGCCTATATGATCTCCAAATCTGCGCGTGGGGTGGCGGAGGAGAATCTCGTGCTCCTTTTGAGGAGATTTACGAGGCAAAGGAAAAAAACATATATATTATATATTTTCGAAAAAAATAGATTTTCGCGATTAAAAAGAGGGGAAAATAAAATAAATAAATCCAAGAGGGAAATATTATAATGGGGAAAAATTAGATAAAAAAACGGGTGCACAGCGCCTGACGACTGTAAAGCTAAAAGCCGCGGGGTCCTCACGCGTGCCGCGGCGGCGGGCCCCGCACGTGTGGGCCCCGAGATCCACCCACCAACGACACACCAAGATATGTCCCGCTGGCGTCAAGAACACTTTACCAAACACCGCCCGACACGTGTCGGCCCCTGGCTCGCTCGGAGACCGCGAAAAAGGTTCAATGTCGATTTTTTCTATGTTATCCCCTGTCCGCTCCACTAACCCCCAAAAATAATAAAATAAATAAAAAGGAAAAGATATGTAAAAAATTAAATTAAAATAATAAAATAAAGAATTGGAGAGCACTAATTTCTAAGTTTACTGGCGGGAGTGGCGGGGCATGTTGCCACTTTTACCGGCCAATCCTATATCGTCACACCCGTTGACACCAACAATTGCAATTATTTTCTTTTCTCTCCATCTTTTTCTTTTTTGGCCGGGGAAAAGGCAAAAATGAAGGGGGAGAAAATAATGATAATATAAGTGAAAGGGAGAGGACATTGCGAAAAAGGGCCTTTTGTCTTTTGAGTTGAGCCATTGATGTTGCTTTGTCATCTAATCTTCCCAGCCTTAGGATTGATTAGGGCTTAGGGCAAATCCACTATGATAAGCACTTTGCCAATTATTAATGGAAAAAAAGAAAAACCCGTGAAAGAAGAAACGCTCCTCGTTGGAACGGACCGATTTCACCGATCGGGGTGAAGAGCGACCCGTTGATTTGATTGGGTTTGTGTTTTTATTATTAATTGTTGTCCTTTTAATATAAAATTATGGTGAGAAGTTTAGTACTTGTGTGTGAAAAACGTAAGGTGAAAAGGGATTGTACTAATCTTCATCTGGACGCCACAATATGGAGGATCGAACCCCACTTCAATTTGTCTGCCATTGTCGTCTCCCTTTTCCGCCCCTAAAATTGTCAAACTCCCCCTCAAAAAATTAATAAAAAATTGAAATGATGTAAAATAAAATACTTTTTATTTTTGTCAAGAGTGCTCCTTCAAATAATTTTCAACGCTGGATACTATTCAGGGAGGGAGAAAAACACCAAGAAAGTTGTGGGTTTGAAATATTGACACATCCTCGGCGCGACTCGTCATTGACTCTTACTTGGTAAAAATGTGTTGACTTTTGGCTGGAGTCCTCCAATTCAGAACAAGTCTCAAAAGGCATGGGAGTTTTCATTTCCATTGCACAATCAAGTGTTAGAACTTTTCAAAGCAGAGAAACTTCAATTCTCTAATTCATGATATTTCATCGGAAATGTCGCGTCAACAACTAAAATAGTGAACTTCAACGGTCCAACATGTTTGCCTGCTAAGGTTATCGCATGAGCCAGAATCACTAGGGATAAGCATGTTGGACCACCCAAATAGGGAATTGCCTAGATTAGACCGAACCGATTGATTTGGTTTGGTTTATGGAATGATTAGTCCGGTTCCCAATTTTATAAAAATGAAATCAGTGATTGTTAGTTTGATTCATGGTTTCGAGAGGAAATTGGATCGGACTGGACCATACCACATTTTAAAAAATATATATATTTTTCATTTTCTTAAAAATAGCAATAAAACTTAAAAATAGTAAGGATTCTTGTATCTTTCTTGATTTTTTAATTTTTTTTTTGTTAAGTGATCAATTCCATGGAATTGGAATGAATCCATCGGTCCTAATCCGATTCCAAGTCCTAGGCCCATCCACTCCGATTCTCGGTCCAAAAAATTTGGAACCGGTCCTCCCAATTCGGTTCCCAATTGCTAGGCGGGACCGGATTGGATCGGGAACCAACTACCCCAAGGAATGACTATATTAGCAGTTCCTCTTATGGAAGCACTCATACATATCTATATAGTCTGTGGTTATGTCAATGTAGGAATAATCGAATGTTCGAACCGTCCCTTCCGATCATATCTTAGAAACTAGCAAATTAAATGCCAAGCAATACCCCTTCTCGTATCCCCCTTATTCAAAAGGAATTGATATGGAAATGAAGAGAGCGAAAAAGTTTAGGCAAATCCTCGTCACCATTTTCTTGTTTTCCAAAGTTGCGTCCCTTCCAACCTTCGTGATATCGCGAATACAGAATCACGTATAATCAGGCGATTCGAGGCACGCCTAAAAGATCGATATCCTCGCCTCTTTTCCTCCCTTGTCAGAATGAGAATTTAAATCCCTAAAAACGGAAAAAAAAAAAAAAAAAAAAAGAAAAAAAAGCAAGAAATTCGTGAAAGCAAACAATATATGTTGCCTCCCAAGCAAGGAAATATCTCTCTGCAAAAGTATGGATATCTAGGGTTTCGCCGCTTATAAAAGCGAAGGACATGCACAAGAAAAAGATGGAATGATGGGCGTGAGAAGTCGAGACGCATGCAAATAGGCCCTCATTATTCTGTCCCTTTGACACATGCCTCATGCAAAATTCCCCTTCGCCTCTCTCTTTCCTAGGCGCACACATGCCTCTTGATATTATATACTTTTGTCCCTCTCCTTGTAAACATCTCTCATGCTTTACTTGTATCTTACGATATAATGAATCAGCTCGATACCTGTGTTGTCGTCTTATGAAAATGCCATTTGAGTGAAAGGGCTTACAAACTTTTCGGGGAAAAGAATTCGCCGACAGTGGGATTTCTAACGACACTGATTTCGAAATAATATTTAAGACTGAATCGATACTTTTAAGTGAAATGCAGTTGAACCAAGTTGAACAAGTTAAAAAAGGGGAAACAACACCGGAGATCGGCAAATCATCGGGAGATGAACCGATTGGTTCGATTTTTAAAACAATCAATTTAACATGAGTCCGTTGTGCATAATTAAATTAAGGAGGAGGGAGGGAGTGTGGTTTTAAAAAGTGAATTTAACATAAGTTCCCGTTCAAAGGGAACCAGACTAACTACATATACTTTTTGTTTTATTATTTTTATCTCTTCAAAAAAACTAATGGGTTTAGTTTTTTTTTTCTAAGAAATAGTAGCCTATAATTGAACAAGAAGATATCCGAATAAAAGCATGGTATTTGTTTAGAGCTTTGGATTTGTTCTTGGTCATGTTTAGGAGTATAAGATATTCAAATGAAAACATAAAAAAAAAATAATGACCGGTTTCATTGAAACAGATAGGAACCAAACTGGATCGGATCCAATTCCAAGTCCTAAAACCAACCAATCCCCACTTTCTAATTTTTGGAATCAGTCATCTAGGTTCCATTTTGAAATTGATCACCCTTATATGAATGAAAGAGCGCTCACATGTACCGTCAGATGGTATAGACCTGATAATCTGATGGCTCATTGCGTTTTGAGCTCACATGGAGCGAGATTATGTAATAATGACGTCAGGAAGGGGAGAGGAGAGAAGATGAAGAGAAAGCTGTGGAAAAACAAGACACAAGGCTCGTTGGAAGCAACGTAAACAACAACAACCAACATCAACAACGGCGACAAAAGCAGAGAGAGAGAGAGAGAGAAGAGAGAGAGAAGAAACAAAAACAAAAGCAAAAGTTGGGGGAGTGAAGAGGGGAAAAGAAAGATGATGTGAAAACAAACCAAACTCTCCTTTTCTTCCACCTCTCATTTTCTGTCTGGTATATGGGGGTCTCTCTCTCTCTCTCTCTCTCTCTCTCTACACCTTCTCTCTCTACTTTCTCTTTCTTAGGGGGGGGCGTCCCCAGGGTCTCCGATCCCAATATCATTCCCCCCCACTCTTTTGCTGCCATATACATACAAAAAACCGAAGCTTGAGAGCAACCCATCTCTCTCTCTCTCCCTCTCTCTATCTGCCTGCGAAACTGTGTCACTTCTCGTGTGACGTAGCAACCTCCTCCTCCATGGCTCGAAAAGCTTCCACTTGAGGGACAGGGGAGAGTTGTCCGCGGCGAGAGCTCACTTGGGTCGCTTCTCGTTCTCTCGTTTCTCGCCTCCTTCTTCGAAGCAGCAGCCAGCACAGTCGCGCAACGTGAAGAAGATAAAAGGAACAGTGTGGTCCTGACGAGAGGGGGGGCGTCTCTCTAGAAAGACTACGTTTTTTTTCTCTCGTTTAAAAATGAGACGGGGGTCTTTCTAGCTTCTGGGTCTTGAGGAGGAGGGTCATTTTCTTCTTGCCGATTCGATAGGTTGGCAGCCCGGTAAGGCCTCGGCACCGAGTCATCCTTTTGCGGTTCTTGGTCAGTTGGAACCTGATCGAAACGGTGGAAAAAAAAAAAGAATCTTTGATGGAAACATCATAGCATACATGTGCCTGTAGAGCTGTGTTTCTCTCGGTCTTGGTTTGAGGATGTTTTGTTTTGGAATTTTAGATGCAAACTTTTGCATGA
Organism: Eucalyptus coolabah; assembly: GCA_014182585.1. Classification (NCBI taxonomy): domain Eukaryota; kingdom Viridiplantae; phylum Streptophyta; class Magnoliopsida; order Myrtales; family Myrtaceae; genus Eucalyptus; species Eucalyptus coolabah. The sequence continues at coordinate 10,188,067 of CM024622.1, forward strand.
TCTTGAGATATCTTTGTTTATTTTTTTGCGCCTTTTGGGGGAATATGAAGGCATGATGGCGGTGACTTCAGCCTGTAAGGACAAGATGGGGATCGACAACGGGAAGTATGTGCGGTACACGCCCGAGCAGGTCGAAGCTCTTGAGAGGCTGTATCACGAGTGCCCGAAGCCGAGTTCACTGCGGCGACAACAGCTGATCAGAGAATGCCCGATTCTCTCCAATATCGAGCCGAAGCAGATCAAAGTTTGGTTTCAGAATCGAAGGTATGTCGTCTTAAATGTACTAGTCTCTTCGTGTCAAGCTTGAATTTATTTAGGCGGGTCATCTTTTTATATGCAAATTTCTACAATACATCGATGGGAGGTTATCAAGTAGTGAGTCTGGGCCAGGTGGGTTTTGGGTTCTTATTCTTGGTGCAATGAAAGGTGAAAAACTGATGGATCTTCTCAGTTTCAAATCTATGTTAGTTTATCTTGTTTCAAATATCCATAAGAAAATTCGGTTAAAGAGGTATCTAATGTATCTTATGGATTGAAAGCTCTCGCTGCCATCGGAGATGGTTGTCTACAGAAGAGATGTAGCTCCATAAGTGGCTGAGAAATTCATTTCTACCTTAAGATCTATACTGTTTTTTAGCTCTCTATTTTGCTGTATGCTATGATCCCTGAACGTTATGATCCTTCGATCATGCAGGTGTAGAGAGAAGCAGAGAAAAGAAGCATCACGCCTTCAAGCAGTGAATAGGAAGCTGACTGCAATGAACAAACTTTTAATGGAGGAGAACGATAGGCTGCAAAAGCAAGTGTCACAGCTGGTGTATGAGAACAGTTATTTCCGCCAGCAGACACAAAACGTGAGGGAACTTTTCCACCTCTTGTCGTTCTCTTTTCTTATATTGCTTAGTGAAACAGATATGGCGAAACTGCAAGAAACTGAACTGTTTTCATTCTAATGATCTTTTGCAACAAATTAACTTTTCCCTATATTCAACTCATTTCACGATGTATTTCACTCCCGTAAGTTAATAGCAACCAAGATAGATAGTGAAAAGAAAAAAATTATATTATGTGTCAGTGACACATTACCTTATTTCTGTCTTGCAGGCAACCCTCGCCACCACTGACACGAGTTGTGAATCGGTGGTGACCAGCGGTCAGCACCATTTGACTCCTCAGCATCCACCAAGGGATGCCAGCCCTGCAGGGTTAGTGTGTAGCTTTTATCAAGTCTTTTCGTGCTTTATATTTGTCATCTGGCATGGCTTATGACATTGTAATTTTGTCTTTTGCAGACTTTTGTCCATTGCAGAGGAAACTTTAACAGAGTTTCTTTCGAAGGCCACTGGAACTGCTGTGGAGTGGGTCCAATTGCCTGGGATGAAGGTAATGCTATAATGGTGTAAAATCACTCGGTATAGGTTGTGAATTAGATATGAGGATGCTTGACCGGAATCTGCGAAGCAACAACATAATGACTGGCCTCATTAGACCTGCTTCATTAACTAGATTTTACTTCCCCTCAACGCAGCCTGGTCCGGATTCCATTGGAATCATTGCTATTTCTCACGGATGCACTGGTGTGGCAGCACGTGCATGCGGCCTTGTGGGTCTAGAACCTTCAAGAGTAAGTCCTTCACTATCTTTGCATATGGAATTTAAAATTCTCCACTGAAGGGTTGTAGAATTTAATGCACCACCTTCTCCACAGGTTGCTGAAATCCTCAAAGATCGGCCGTCATGGTATCGTGATTGCCGAGCTGTGGATGTCGCAAATGTGCTGTCGTCTGGAAACGGTGGGACTGTCGAATTGCTGTACATGCAGGTAGGTTTGAAATGTAACCTTTGGGCTGTTGTTTTGCTGAATAATTGTTGGTAGCTGAAATTATTTTTTTCCTGATGTCTCTAATTAGCTCTATGCGCCTACCACTCTGGCACCGGCCCGTGACTTCTGGTTGCTGCGCTACACATCTGTAATGGAGGATGGGAGTCTTGTGGTATGCTCTTAAACAATTAATTAATAAAATAATAACTTTTGTTTTTCTACCGTCGTAATCAGGTAGTTCTTTTCTACATATTTTCTTGGTTGTCTGATATGTCCTTTTTTTCCTTCTTTGTGTGCCTTAGGTATGTGAAAGATCAATTAACAACACCCAAAATGGTCCTAGTATGCCTCCTGTGCAGCATTTTGTGAGAGCTGAGATGTTGCCTAGTGGATATCTGATCCGGCCCTGTGAAGGGGGTGGGTCGATAATTCATATCGTTGATCACATGGATTTAGAGGTATGTAATAGTGACCTGCTTTCATTGGTGAAGGAGTCCATCGTTCATTGTGAACTTATAGTTGCTTACTTTCTGATAGCCATGGAGCGTGCCTGAAGTATTGCGCCCACTTTACGAGTCGTCAACTTTGCTCGCACAAAGGACAACAATGGCGGTAAGCTTTTCTTTTTTACTTTGATTTCGCCAATTTGAAAGAGTATCTGCAAGTTTTTAATTCCTGCTCAAACGACATTGATATCAATGTGAACCAACTCCTTTTGAACAAGAATTTTGAAAGACAAGATAGTTAAAGCAGCTAGTAAGGGCAAAAAATATCAAGGACGTTCTAACTACTTTCCTATATTTTGCCCAGGCTTTACGCAATCTGAGGCAGATTTCTCAAGAAGTTTCCCAGCCAAATGTCACTGGTTGGGGAAGAAGACCTGCGGCACTGCGTGCTTTAGGTCAGAGACTGAGCAAGTACGTGGGCATGCTCTCATTGCAAATTTCCTGTATGCAAATTTTTCCTTTATTCGGTCTGTGAATTCATGGGTCTAAAGTAAGCTATCTATTTGGACAGGGGTTTTAACGAAGCTGTCAATGGATTTATGGACGATGGTTGGTCTATGTTGGAAAGTGATGGCGTCGATGATGTTACTCTTCTCATTAACTCATCGCCGGCCAAGATGGCAGGCGTGAACATTTCTTATGCAAGTGGTTTTCCTTCAATGACTAGTGCGGTCTTGTGTGCAAAAGCATCCATGCTGCTGCAAGTAAGAACTGCTTAAGTTTCATATTCCACAATTTTAAAGTTGATAAAGCATTTCACTTGGTCCTAACTCTTTGTCCTTCCTTTTGTTGATTCTTTTCTGTTTTTCGTATTTACCTCAGAATGTGCCTCCAGCAATACTCTTACGGTTTTTGCGAGAACATCGATCAGAGTGGGCAGACAGCAGTATTGACGCATACTCTGCTGCGGCAATCAAAGCCAGTCCATGTAACATGCCAGGGACACGAATTGGAGGGTTCGGGAGTCAGGTTATTCTTCCGCTCGCTCACACAATTGAGCATGAAGAGGCAAGTAAAATTTACGTTTGTTTCCTGCCATCAGTGGCCGCTGATACTTCTATCTTCCAATAAGATTGCTAATATTCTGAGGTCGATTGTCTTGACAGTTTATGGAAGTTGTTAAACTTGAAAACATGGGCCATTATCGAGACGACATGATTATGCCAAGTGACATCTTCCTCTTGCAAGTAAGTCTTGTCCTTCCTTTCCATATTGAACCCTCAGACCAACTCCTCTCTTTGACACATTATTGATGGTTTTTCTTCTGCTCTTTCCTGGTTGAATTTATTCTAGCTTTGCAATGGAGTGGATGAAAATGCTGTTGGCACTTGTGCTGAACTAATTTTCGCTCCAATTGACGCATCCTTTTCTGATGATGCACCCATTATTCCTTCGGGATTCCGCATCATTCCTCTTGATCCAGGATCGGTAAGAGTTCATAATCTTGCCTTCTATTTTCTTTCCTTTTCTTTTTATCTTTTCTTCGTTCTTTCAGTTGCACTTTAACATAAATTCACCAAATATACAGGATGCCTCCAGCCCAAACCGGACACTTGATCTTGCCTCAGCTCTTGATGTTGGTCCCACAGGCAACAAAGCGGTCGGTGATAATTCTGGTCATAGTGGAAACACCAAATCTGTGATGACTATAGCCTTCCAATTCGCATTTGAATTACATCTTCAAGAGAATGTGGCGTCCATGGCTCGTCAATACCTCAGAAGTATTATAGCATCTGTTCAGAGAGTGGCATTAGCGCTTTCGCCCACAAATTTGGGCTGTCATGCAAGTCTTCGCCCCCCACCTGGCTCTCCTGAAGCGCACACGCTTGCCCGTTGGATCTGCCAAAGCTACAGGTGCATATGCTTTAATGTTCTTTAATATTAGTATTTGATATTGGTCTTGCTGGTATGGGTTTTCATGTTTGCTTTTCATATGAGCCATCTACCTACCATGAGAACTATAGAATTTGGCGAGTGAAAAGGTCCCACTTAGTACAAGGAAATGAGAATTTTTCTGTTTCATTTATCTTCAGATATCATGATTTTGGTCTACTTCGTAAAATTGATCGCGTGTTTGAAACTGACCAAAGTGAAATCATTTCAGGTCCTTTCTTGGTGTGGCATTGCTCAAGAACGAGGCCGCTGATTCTTTGCTAAAAAATCTGTGGCATCACTCAGATGCAATCCTATGCTGCTCTCTCAGGGTAATATTTTCCTGCCAACGCTTTGTCATTTCTAGTCAATATTTCTTTGTCTGCCTATTGATGGAATTTATTTCTGCATCCTCTTTTGAAAAAAAGAAATTAAGATTAATAAGTTTATTGAAGCGTTACCGAGTTTTCTTTTCTCCTTGTTCACAATTTATTTTTCCATAGCCTTTTCTCCTCTCATCTGACTTGCTATTCCTTCTTGTTTGCAGGCAGCGCCGGTTTTCACATTTGCTAACCAAGCAGGACTTGACATGTTGGAAACGACGTTGATTGCACTGCAAGACATTACCCTGGAAAAGATTTTTGACGACAGCGGAAGAAAGACTCTCTGCTCAGAATTCCCCCAGATAATGCAGCAGGTAAGATCCCCAGGAATCTGAAGTGGCATGTTTGATACTTGAATAAGCATTATTAGCAACTGAACCCCTAGGAATGATGGTACTTCTTTACCTGAGAAACGGGCCATTGCACCGGCACTTTTGTCTCTTTCATTCACTTGACAGGTTGCTTTCTTTTTATAGGGTTTCATGTGTCTCCAAGGTGGCATTTGCTTGTCAAGCATGGGGAGGCCGATTTCGTACGAAAGAGCGGTAGCTTGGAAGGTGTTGAATGAAGAAGAGACTGCTCACTGCATCTGCTTCATGTTTGTCAATTGGTCTTTTGTCTGAGACTAAGCTATGTCAATGATCTAGTGAGAATCGCACTCTTCTTTTGTCCTCTTTTTAGGCGATAGTGAAATCACGAACACCGTTTAGTATTATGGTGTTAGAAGCGACACTGGTCGAGAAATTTTTGTCCTCCTTGCTTATACCTTGTTCGAGTGCCCCTGTCTATGAATTATTATGCCTGTGGTTAATTATATTGTCTTCGTCGGGATCACGTTATGCCATTTCATCCTGCAATTTGTCCGCGCCCTCACCGAATGTGAATGACGCCATTCATCTGATGAATGATAGAGATGATGTTTAAGTGCCCTCCTTGTGACGACACGAGTTATATATGCGAAGAGAGATTTGATGCCTTGTAGTAAACAGATGGTTAGCTGTTGCTTGATATTTCGCGTTAAACTTCGAAGATGCTTTCATTGACCGAGAGCGATTTTAGCGGTCGTGTTCTCTCTCCCCACCACAACCTCGATTATTTCCTATCATCTCCGCACAATGGCGCTTGTGGATTGATGTCTAGTTATAGGTTCTTCCGGCGAAATTTATGGATCGCAACGAGATAATAAGAGACTAGACTTCTGTTGCGACTCGAGTACGCTTGAATCTCCTCATTTCCTTAGCCAAAAACGAACACAGAACTGAGAGTTGTGATGCTTATGCTTGAATACGCTTGCACCTCTGCAACTGAAGCAACCCCTTCAAGTATTTATAAACATTCGCGGATGTATAACATCCTAAAACACATTGTTCAAACATATTTGACTAACCATTGATCACAATCCTCGTCTCTCCTTATCGGACGCGTCTAACTTCTTCAATCGAAGATAAGGCTTGTATGTATGGACTGATGCGATATATAGACCCGTTCGAGGCCTCCTACTATCATTAATTTGCTGAGGTTTCAGGCTTATTGACGATGAGCCTGACCTGCGCGAGTATTCGGCCTGCTTCAACTGACCGTGGTTCTGTCGTAGTTGGTTTCTCTCGTGATTGCCGGAATGCAGCTCGAGCTCCTCGCGATGGCCGCTTTCTTCAGTCCGCCTTTGTCTCTAGGGCTGATGGACTTAGCCCTAGAACCGCCACTGCTGCTCGAGCTTTTCTTCAAGATGGCTCTCATGGCCTCCGCTTGGTAGAGCACCGGGTACGCCCGCTCGATCCGGTTGAACCGCATGCACGCGCTCATGTGCGCATCAAGTGCCTCCTCCCAGCCCTTCCCTCCGTTCCTCTCCATCTCCACACGCACCGCCTCGGCACACAGTCCGCACACCATCTTCCCGGAGAACTTCTCCCGGACTCGCCTCGCGTACTCCGGCGTGCACTCCTCGGACATCCCGCAACACTCGCACTTGGCATCCTCCAGCTCATAGATCGGTGGCAGCAGCCTTGCCTCGCCGTCGGCTTCGCGGATGGCTTCTTTGCTAAGCTCGGAGGTGATGTCGGAGATGGTTCTCTGAAGGGTCTCCATGGAAAGTCTTGAAGGATTGTCCCGGATGTTGTTGCCGGATTTAGGGTACGATCTGACGGGGGTCCCTCCCTCGGGCGCCATTGAAGTTGAACTTTTGAAGCAAGCTTTGTGATCAAGGTACAGCAAACGCAGCAAGCTGAGCTCAACGTGAGAAATGAAATAAGAAAAGGAAGGGAATGCATATGCGAATATATAGGCAGATTACTTGAACTTTCTCTCGAGGGGAAAACACGAGAGTGAACTGTATATGGACGGTCGGCGAAGAGACTGGATCTGTCACGAAGATAACCTTGAAAATGTCTCTTTTGTGCGTGACTTTTTTTCTTGTGGGGGGGCCGATGATCGTGTTCAATTACCTCGTTCTCAAGTCACATGTACATGGAAGGGTTCCATTGGCTCGCTCGCTTGCTTAGTCCCTGAATGAATTCATGCAATTTTTTGTGGCCAGGCTTTACTTGGATTCTCATATTTTTAAACTGTAAGATCGACGAAGAATTAATGCACCTCCCTTTCGGCCGAGCTCTAGATTCCCTTTCTCGTCAGTTTTTCATCTCGCGTATCTAAATATTCGCTCACGATTAGACGGCTCCGGCGATGCAACGACGACGGTGGCGGTTCCGTAGTGTCCAGGGTAAACAGTGGCTCTAGTTTAACGTTCTTGGTTTGTCCGTTTCTGAATTCATGTGCATGAACTCAAGTCAATGCATGTAATTATGTACTAGTCTTCCATGGATAACTACATCTAACAAAGTCTCAAGAATCGAGGTTTTGTCCACTGTCCTAAGCATGGTCGACTTTGCGTCAACTTCAAGAACAAGAAGAAGAACATGGGCGGCTTCATCTCTCGAATGTGAACATATCCTCTGCCGCGTGCTCCATTTCTACAAGGTATCGCTCGTACGAAAACGGCAGAAAGCAAACCCGAATAAGAAAAAAGGAAAACGAGGGTGTTCTTGTTCACGTTCCCCGCTCTTCCCCCAGCCACACATGCCAGGAAGAGGCGGTGTTAAAATATTTAAATAATAAATTATATCTTCATTTAACGGCTTAAATGTGTATATTAGTTGGTAATGGTTCTATAAAATCTTACAAAACGAAGGGGAGCATTCCAGACGTGTCTTGTCCCTCCCTGAAACGAACGGAAGCTTGATGGACTTAGCAGATTGGCGCAGAGATTCGGAAGGCATTTCACGAGAAGCGCAGCAAGACATGTGAGAGAGAGAGAGAGAGAGAGAGAGAGAGAGAGAGAGAGAGAGAGTATCCGAAAGAAGGTGAAAGCTCGAGAGATCTTTCAATGTTAAGAGCAATTAATTCGCAGGTGGCTCGAGAGGGAAAAAGAAAAGGGGGCAGCGATGCAAAAGGCGCTGAACTCGTTACCGAAAAGAGGCCTTGACGGGGCGAGATTTTTGCTTGATCGAAGAGGCAAAGAGCGCTTTTCGGGAACCTTTTTGGGCAGCAAAAGTGACCCTCCATTGCCCGACTAGCAGGCAACTCGCGAGACGAAGCCAAATTCAAGACAACCTTCTTTATGTGATCATGGTGACCTCTTGTTGACGTCTTAGCGCCTTTTGAGCAAATCCATATATGCGAAAAAGGATTAACAACATTAAAATTTTAGAAGCATGTAATATAAGAAAATAGCATGAAGCCGATGCTATGCTCTGAGGATTATGGGTACGTTTGATTCAACATTTCTGCTTTTCAACCTCCAAAGCCACTTGAGGAAATATTTGATTGTTTGGCGATCATTTTAAAGTAGCTTTCAATTGAAAGTTAGTATTGGGAAAGCTAAAAGCCCGTGCTAATAAGACTAGTTTTGAGCTTTCAACATTTGGCCAAATGCTAAAACTTATTTTTTTCAAAATTATCCTCACTCATTCTTCAAATTTCTGATTTTGCCCTAGTTATTATTTTTGGGAAAAGTGCCAAAAGTTCTAAACCTTTTGCGCTTTGTGCCGATTTAGTCCTAAACCTTTTTTTGGCCGATTCAGTCCTAAACTTTTTTAAGTTGTGCCAATCCGAGTCTTTTCCACAATTTTGGCCGGATCTTCTTGCGGATCTCGTGGCCGATCGATGTGGCATGATCGGCGCGACATGGACAACATTTAATAAAATTTTAATATTTTTATTTAAAAAATATTTTCAATATTTTTATTTTTTTATTTTTGTCTTTTTCCTCCAAATGGTCACCGAGGTCCCGACCAGCCCGAGGCGACCTCCGGCGAGGTCGAGCCTCGCCGGCCATGGGCCAAGCTCGCCCTCGCCGGATCCGGGCGAGGTGAGCCTCGCCCATGGCCCGATCTCGGTGAGGTCGGGCGAGGCTCGCTCGCCACTCGCCCTCGCCGGATCCGGGCGAGGCGAGCCTCGCCCATGGCCTAATCTGGCGAGGTCGGGCGAGGCTCACCCTCACCAGATCCGGCAAGGGCCGGCGAGGCTCGACTCGCCAAATCCGGCGAGGTTGGCCTCGCCCCGCCGGAGGAAAATGACAAAAATAAAATAAAATAAAATAAAATATTTAAAATATATTTTTTAAAAAAATTAAAATATTATTAAATATTGTCTACGCGCCGATCATGTCACGTCACCGGCCGACATCCGATCAAGATCCGGCCAAAATTGGCCGAAAAGAACTGAATTGGCACAACTTAAAAAGGTTTATGATCGAATCGGCACCAAAAAGGTTTAGGACTAAATCGGCACAGCGCAAAAGGTTTAGGACTTTTTTGGTACTTTTCCCTATTATTTTTTTAAATGCCAAAATAATGCTAAAAAATAAAATATATATAAATGCTAAAAAATTAAATATATTTTGGTCTTTTTAAAAAATTATTTATATATTTCATTTTTTTTAGCATTATTGTCAAATGACTATATTTAAAAAGTTGCATACATTATTTATTCTAATTTTAAGCAAGTAAAAATTAAAAAAATTCGACGAAGGGTTTGGTCTTTTTAAAAAATTATGTATATGTATTTTATTTCTTAGCATTATTTTCAAATTTATATCTAAAAAGTCGCATACATTATTTTTTCAAATTTTAAAAAAATAAAAAATAAAAATTTTCGACGAATGATTTTAAATTTTTTTTTTTAATATATATGTATTTTAATTTTTTAGTATTATTGTCGAAATTTATAATTAAAAAGTTGCATGCATTATTTTTTTCAATTTTAAACAATTAAAAATAAAAAAATTCTGATGAAGGGTTTGGTCTTTTAAAAAAAAATAATATATGTTTTTGATTTTTTTAGTCTTATATTCAAAATTTATATTTAAAAAGTTGCATATATTATTTTTTTTCAATTTTAAACAAATAAAATTTAAAAAACCAATATTAATCACCCAAAGAGTTTTTCAAATGTGTTTTCTACCAAATGACATTTCTCTCAAAATTGCTTCTCAAAGCATAGTTTATCAAAAGGCTCGTGCATTTACCTAAAGTCCTTTAGGTTAAATTGTTTTGCATTTTTCTAGTGGGTTTTCAAAATGCTTTGAACTAAACGCATCCTATGACTGCTAAGACTGTTTGGTACAACTTCTTCGCAACAATTAGACTGTAGAAAAATAACGCTGCATATTTTATAAGGCGCTTATTAAATATCCCATGACTGTGACACCTCCAAAGCTACAAAGTGCTTTTAGAAAGATGCCGCTAGCAATTCCTCATCACCTACTAGACTCGCACAGGGATTTTCTCCATCACGGGACAATTGAAATCATGAAAACAGGCCTCACAAAAGCATCTGATACATTACTTTTTAACTAGTCACTTAGGCTCCATTTGTTTCATGAAAAATTTCTTTCAGGAAAACATTTTCCGGATTTTCCGATGTTCATTTCACGGAAAATAAACTACTCAAGGAAAATGTTTTCCTTCATTGAAAAACAACCTTCAAAGATGAGGAAAATGTTTTCCACTTTTCAAAAGGGGAAAACCTTTTTCGCAGCTTCTTCCACCTTGCTTCTTTTCACCAATGCATTTTTGTTTTATTTGTATGCTTTCTTTTTCTTATCTTTTTTTCTTTTTCTTTTTTCTTTTCTTTCTTTCCTTTTCATCTTTCTTCCTTAGCCTTGGTTAGTCGCCAGCCTTGACAGCGGCCAACGATCGGCCGCAGCTTGCGGCCACGAGCCAACCCGAGCTCCACCCCAAGCCGGCGAGACTTCGCCTAGCCCGATCTAGGGAAGTCGAGCTCACCCGAGCTCGACGAGCTTGGGCCTCACGGCTCAGGCGCAGCTCGCGGCTCTCCGGATCCAACGAGTTAGGTGGGGCTCGGCGGCGAAGCTCGAGCTCCTGATCTAGGCAAGCTTGAGCTCCGCCACCAGATCCGGCGAGCTCGCGGCTCGCTAGAGCCCAGCGAACCTTTGACGAGCTTGGCCGAGCCATGAGCTTGCCGAATTTGGCAATTGGGTCCTAGTCGACTTCCAAATAGCCAGCCATCGTTAGGCATGCGGCGGCGAAGGAAGGAGGAATGAGGAGGAATAAGGAGGAGGAAGGAAAAGAAAGAAAGAATAAATAATAAATAAATAATTCGATTTTTGAAAATAGAAATAATTAAAAATTCATTTTAAAAAAGATATAAAAATAAAACTAATTTTTTGGTCAATTAAAAATATTAAAATTCAATTCCTCAATAATTTTTCCCAAACAATTAAATTAGCTAACGAACAAAGTGGAAAATATTTTCCACTAAAATTCGGAGTTTTATTAGAATACTAAAAATATAGTTATTTTTTTGGAAAATGACTTCGAAAAATATTTTCCAGAAATGGTTCATTTTTCGCAAAACAAACGAACCCCTAGTATATCAATGGACCTCGCAAAAGTTTCTAATACATTAGCCTTTTATTAGTCATTCGCTCTATGTACAACTAAGAGATATAGGGGAGTTTTTTTGGTCAATCTTACTAGACTCTTAGTCTAACTTTCATTTTCAAACTTTTGCTCTACTTGCAAGGTGTTCGTCCCATCCCTAACCTCCCTCTTCCTATATGCGAAAAGGTGGCTATTGAGACAAACCCCATATACTTGATGAACATATAAGGTTATGAATGCTCCGATGCAAAAAAGCAACAAGCCGGAAGGACAAACTTTTACTCTACTTCCTTATAAGACATGGAAGTCAAAACTCACACTTATAACTAAATCAACTCCTCTCTAACCTCCCTCTTCCTATATGGGAAGGGCAGCAATTGGGACAAAATCCCATGTACACACTACAGGTCATGAATGCTCCGATGCAAAAAAATAGTAAGTCAAAAGGACAAACTTTTATTCTACTTTCTTGCAAGGCATGCAAATCGAACCCACGCTTGAAACTAAATCATCTCCTCCCTAACCTCTCCCTTGTTATATGGGAAGGGTGGTTATTGGAATAAATCCCATATACATGATGCGTAGATATAGATAAGGTCGTGAATGCTCTAATACAGAAAAGCAACAAGTCGGAAGGATAAACTTTTACTCTACTTCTTTAAAAAGCATGAGAATTAAAATCCACATTTGAAACTAAATCGTTTATTTCATAATCTCTCATTTTTTATATGAGAGGTGGTCATTGGACAGATCCCTTATACATGATGCACGGATAAGGTCGTGAATGCTCCAATGCAGAAAAGCAGCAAGCCGAAAGAACAAACTACCTTCTATAGAATTAGAATGACCTAACGACTATTGAGACACCCTTCAAATTACAACGAAAAGTGGTAAAAGAAAAGGGAGACCAATAGCTCTTCGGAGCCGAAGTAAGAAGGCAGAAGTAATACGCAAACATGGTGATTCGAACCAAGCTCTTGAGCGAGAAAGACGAACACGAGAAATCTCACTCCGGTTTTGGGCTTTTGTCATCTTTCGTAGCCTTGTCCATGAAATGTTCTTTGGCAGTCCATGAAAAATGGAAGTTAGTTTAATCTCAATGCGGGCAGCATTCTCTCGGCCCAGCCCGTATTCACCAGTCCGCCTCCCAGCCGGATAATTATATAATAAATATAATCTCATCGTAACAGGTCACGCACATTATTTATTAAAAAATGCATTTGTTTACCGAAAAATAAAACAATTTGCAAAATACCTTTTAAAAGTAATCTCTTATATCTTCCGAAATAATTAAATTAATGAAAAATGATTTTATTTTCGACAACAATTTATGTTTCAACAATTTCGTGAATGATAAAAATATTTATATTCATTCATTTTTATAACTGATAAAAATAATTATTTTCAGGGAAAGTAATTTTCAAATCAATCATTTTTTTTTTGACAAAACAAATAGATCCAATTGCATATTACTGCCAACTACTATGGGGGTGTTGGGTGAGCATCACATTCGCACCATCTATCTTAAGAAAGTAGGGAAAAAAATTAAGTCTTTGTTAAACAATTTGGACGGAGTTTAACAAATGGTTTTGATTATACCGATTCGATAAGTTTTATGACTTAATTGTACTTTTGAGAAAGTTTTAGGATTTCTTGCACATTCATGACCAATTCTAATTATTTCGGCATACTTATCCTGAATACTTATGAATTGCTACAAATCGATCATTTAAGGCATGAAAAATGTGAGATATATCAATCATTTTTTTATTGTTTCATTGTTCGTGCAGGAACGGATCGCAAGAGAATATCGAATGGAATATGCAGCGTCGATGTACCAAAAGCAAAGCCTTGCGAGCGCATCGCGAACTCCGCCGGCGGGCATTCAATGGCGTTGGCGATGACGAATCAAAGTTAGCGCGAAGTTGCGAACGAAATCCGGTTTATTTGGGGGTGACGTGGACCGTTCTCGGCCGCACGATGAGGAGCCATCCGATTGGGCTTCGAGAATCGGGCGGTGATCCGAACGTGGAATCCCCTCGTGGACAGAAAGCGTCCAACATTAGCTGACGTGTAATGGGTACGCCCGACGGAGGTTTTATCCAAAAAAAAATGGAATTAGAAAAATATTTTATCGTTCGTCTTTCCGTGCCCAACAACTTTCAGACGCGTGTTCGAGGATACCGATGAGGGTTTATTTCTCATTTAATGGATTGAGTCTATTACACGTCCGATGAAGAAACGTGTGGAAAGAGTTGGGAGAGAATCCACATGACATCGATAGTTAGCTAAATTGAATTAAAGGTCGCTTCGGTTACGCGGCAAACCCGCATTTTTATTTTCCTTGTATCTCGCGATAGGAGTATTAGTTGTAACTTCCCAATAAGAAATGGAGTCTTAATGGAACTTCCATGCCATGTGGCTCTTGCCTCACCACTATAACGACTAAATAAATGTCACATGAATGGGTCCATCTTAGCTCCCCCCCCCAAAAAAAAAGAAATGGGTACATAGGCAAACGATTTTTTTTTTTAGTCAAAGGACAAATGAGTTGGCTAATTAATAGTATCGAAAATCGAAATACTAATATATGTTTAGCATTCATTCAAGTGTTGTGGCTTTCTATTAGGGATAATTATATAATGATCTCTGCACTTTGTACCAATGTGAAATGTCGCATATAAACTTTTAATATATTCAACGTGGTTCATGGACTTCAACCATACATGCAATATAGTTCTCGAAATTTTGATTTGTTTAATAAGAAGTTTTGATTAATTTTCAATATAATCTATCAATTATATAAAAAATCTAATGCCGGCTATGAAGGACAATGTTAGATATTTTCATCTAATACAAAAATTAAATTGAACATATACTAAAAATTCATGATCATATTAAATAAATTAAAATTTACTTGTGATATTACACATTACTTTAAATTTCAAAATCACATCGAACAAATTAAAACATTAGAAATGACATCAAATATTGAGTCAAAATCTATTAAGCATTTGTTTTATTTTCCCTTTTATTAATAACATCAATAAAAAAAAAAGGAAATTGTAATATATTACTAACCATATCATGACCTTTTCAAAGCGTATTAACTTTTTTCTACTAATGTCCTAAGAAAATTTGTCAATATTTTCTTGCCGTAAATTGACCGATGAATTAGCCTCGTTCAAAGGACAAGTTGTCTCTTCTCTGATCATCTTTGTAACTAAATTTTAATTATTATTATTATTATTATTATTATTATTATTATTATTATTATTATTATTATATATATATATATTTTTTTTTTCCGAAGTTCCGTGGGCTTTCCGCCTACTTTCTTCGAAGGAGCGGCGACAGAAGTCTAGCTTTGTCCGGAAACGACGAGCAATAAAGAGAATCAGTTGACCGGCGCCGATCCCGTGCTTCGCGACTCCGTCTGTTCTCCCGTCGCGCGACACGCCGTCGCCCAATCACCGCCTCTCATCTGCCCACACCCAACCTCCCCGCGCCCTCACCTCCTCTCGCGACCGCCGGTCAGCGCCACGTCATCGCGCGCCGCTGCGCCCGCGCCGCACCCTACCCTTCCCTCGTCCGTACCCTAGCCTCGCTGGCGCCACTTGGACGAAGGACAGCCCATGATCTCCACCGTCATAATCACGAGGGCCCCACCCGCCCGGGAATTTTCACATTCCGACAAAAGAAAACCGGTACCTCGGGGATTCGGGACGGGGGAAATATAATGCAGTATGCACGCGCATTGCCAAGTCAAGGGATCGTGTTTGGCAGACGTGGAAAATGAACTTTGAAAATTTGTGCGGACAAAAATTCATGCCTAATTCACACACGATCTTCGTTTGGCGTCTATTTATGGAATTTCCTTTTCCTGCTCAATGCTCTAAAAAAGGAAAAAGAAATACCACCAGTGATATAAATAATTTATTTCTAATTTTTTCTCCGTTTTTTGAGTGTTCTGGACCATTTGATATGCATAATGTAATTCTTTTATAATTATAAAAAGAGAAAAATGAATGCAACCCACGATAATAATAATTATTTCATCCTCTTACGTCTCTTCTTGTTGCCCTCTCTAATTTTATTTTTTTCTCAATTTTCAGAGTGTTTTAGCTCATCTGATATGCGTAATACAATTCTTTCATCGACATAATATTTTATGTTCCTTGTCAAAATCCTGACCTTGCATTTTTAATGCACTGCTTTTCTTTTTAGTATGGGCTGATATTGGGCATAAAAAGACGTAAAATTATTAAAAGATTCGAATAAAAAGGCAGTGCTAGGGTGGCTTCAAAAATTGTCCAAGCATCTCCATAGAATAAGTGATATTTAGCTATAAAAAGGAATTCATCATACGAATCAATGGAAACGCCAGCTGCACAAAAAGGTTTCATGCTAAATCATTTTAAATTAGAAGATCAATATGTGCCAGGAGTAATTTACACTTTTTAGAGTTAAATTTATTTAACTATATCAATAGGAATTTAGTTTTCATGCGATGCCAAATGATTCGATTATTATCATTAACAATATTTCATTAGAGACATTCAATCTTTCCATACAAATTTTCCTATGTCAAAGATAGTTAAAATATCATTCTCAATTATCTATTCCTCTCTTCCACATTATTCTTAATTATCATTACAAAATCAGCAAAAAATCATAAAACTTCACCATAAAGCACACGCACATATATTTACATACAAACTTAGTGACCATCTCGTGTTTCTATTTTGCTATTTTTGTCCTCTATGAAAAGAGTAGAAATTCATTTGATAATGTTATTTAATTATTTTATTATTCGGAATAGAACGATGATCAGGAAATTAATTAGGAATGGAAATAAGAAGGAAAGAAAATCTACTTCGTTATTATTGAAATAGACCCGTAGGCCCGTCCGCGTACGATCGGGGCTCTCAAGAGAGAGCGGAGGAGGGGTGGCAAAAGTACAGTTCCCAAGATGGTACCGGCCTCATATGATTTTCGCTTGGTCATCTCCTCCGCTTTCCTTCCTCTGTCCCTGTCGTAAAGCAGAGGGAGAGAGAGAAAATTCAATAACCCGCATCAAATCTCACGTCCACAAAATAAGACAATCTCTCTCGCTCTCTCTCTCTCTCTCTCTCTAACCTCTGTTTTGTTCCTTCCTCCGCGCGCGTGGTCTGCTCGCAACCGTCGTTCTTTCTCTCTCTCTCTACCCCCATCCCCTCCGCCGTGCTGCGGCGGCGATGGCGGCGGAGATGGAGGTGGATCAGCTGACCTCGGGCGCCAGCAACCGCATAATCCCCATCCTCCGGGCGCTGCGGGCCTCCCTCGCCTTCGTCTACGGCCTCCTCTTCGCCCTCCTCGTCTTCCTCCTCCCCCCGCCGGCGCAGCGGCGGCCCGCGCCGGCTCTCCCCGCCGTCGCGCTCCCGGCTCCGGCGGCTGGACGAGGAGGACACCGAGAGGAGGAGGGCCCTCGCGGAAGCGGTCGAGATGGGTTGCGAGGATGAGGACGGGGACGACGACGATGGCGGCGTCGTCCGGGCGTGCCGGTGGAGCACGTGCTTGTTCTACGGCGGCAGGAGGAACGCTCTCTTCTGCAGGTCGTGGTTCCCGGCGACCGATGAAGTCAGGTGAGGTGTTTATTTCGCTTCTTTTAGACTTTGATCGGCTCTGTTGAGGTTGATGGTCTCGCTTTGTTTGTAATTTTTGTCGTGCGGCTTTTTCCGGGCGGTTTGAGTGTTTTTTTCATGGGCAAAGAGTGAGCAATTTGAATTTCGCCATGGTTTGAAAGTTGAATTGATGTCCCTGTTTGAAATGATGGCGACTGTTCTGTTCTGGTGCGCGGGAGTGGAGAATTTTGTTATCGCCAGTCTTCCATCGACAGTGGTTTTAGAGTATGCTGATATCGAAGGACCGAATCATTTGGACGAATGCGTCTGATTGTCTGTGCTCAAATTTTTCCGAGTGTCTCGTTTAGATCACGGAACCTGTGTCGTCGACTGTTGTGAATTTTTAACAGCCAGATGAGCTGTGAGATGTTAGAAACTTTAAGTTCAGTCTCGGTGTTATGTGGTAGCTATACCTTTAACTGGAGGAACATAGATGCTTTTTGGTGGCCTCTGTGGATCCATTTCTCAAACTGCCAAAGAATGTGCTTAGGTTGGTTAGGGCCTAGAGGCAGGAATACATCTCTGTTTACATGGATTTTGGGCCTTGCTTAAAGTATGGAGTCACATTGTTGATACTACTTGAAGTTGCTTCAGTTGGGGATACATCGATCTCTACGTGTTTTCTGGGCCATGTGTTTTGTCATTGATAATTTCCAATCCCCATTGCTTGATTGACATGTTGGAGTTCCCTTTATTTCGAACAAAAAAATTTGTTTTTGGTTCTGCATGAATGAAATCCTGCTCGTTCTACATTTATATTCTGTCTCCTTGTTGGGTGTCAGTGTGAGAGTCCTGCATGCTTTCTTCACTTGAACGGGAAAAATTTATGGCTAGAATTGTCAAACTTAAATAATCCAAGTTGAATTTTTCTTCCAAGTACAAATCAGTGCTCTTTTGCCCTTTTTTTTTTTATCATTGAAGCATCCATGTCATGTCACCCTGTTTATTGCTGAGAAAAGAGTTGAATTTTAGGTTGGTTAATTTTGGAAGTTTTCTTTTAAACTGTGGAAATGCTTGAGACTGCTTGGCTGGTTTATAGAAGCCAAAAATGAATGAAGTGGTTAGTTGGCTTCTAAGTTGTGCAGTGAAGTAGATTTACTATCAATCCTTAGGAGTGTGTGCTTTTCAGCTATTTTCTCCCATGACGAAGTTTGCTTAGTTGGAAATTTGTCAAGAGGCCCTAGATGATTAGCTCTCACTGTATTAAAGTTAGCAACTATGATGCATTAGCTTTGAATACCCGTGAAATGGAGAAGTATTCTAGCTTAAACTTCAGGCTTTATAGCTACCTTTCCATGTTACCATGTTCTGATGGTCTACATCCTCTTTAAATTGCTTGCGTTGTTCATTTTGCCGACTGGGACTGCTTTTCTGGTAACTGTCTTTGGTTTGTCTAAGGCTTCTTTAAGTGAATCTATTACCTTCTCTAATTTAACTTTGGCAACCAGGATGATCACTATAAAAAGGATTAAGGTGCTCAGGTGCTGCATGGCTCCCTGATAGTTGTGACTTTCATGCCACAGATCTGATGCCTGTAGCATGTACTGTTTTGCATCGTTGTCAGTTGCTTTCATGCTACTTTTCTTCCGATGTTCCTTCTAATGGTTGATTGTTATGTTGCTTCAGGGGGATTTTGGTCATCATTCATGGGCTCAATGAGCACAGGTAAATTTATCAATGCTGGAACTTAAAGGCTCTCTATCTCTCTCTCCTCACCCCCCACCCAACCGCAGATTCATTCTTTGTTTGGAAGTTTTGCCTGATTTGGGTTCTTGATTCATTGTTTAGCGGAAGATATGCCCATTTTGCAAGACAGCTAACATCCTGCAACTATGGTGTTTATGCAATGGACTGGATCGGTATTGTATTCTTTAGCTCTGTCATTACATCTAAAAAGACCTATTTTTTGAACAAAGTAAACTTGGATGTGGCATCACGTATTAATGGGAGTGATTGAAAGTCATTGGCAAGTGCTTGTCTTGTCAAGGGTATGATTTGGGTAGGAAACTCTCTTAGATGACTTAATGGCTAATGACAACATTATGTATTTTCGTCCCAGTTACATTATCATCTTTCCTTAGCCTTCTTCTCAAGATCTATGTGCATCCTTTTGATGATATAGGTCATGGGGGCAGCGACGGCTTGCATGGATATGTTCCTTCACTAGATTACGTTGTTGCTGACATTGTAAGTATCTCTCTCATACCATTCGATGTTTTATTCTTCTCTTCTAGTTGGAGGAAACTCCCAATTCTTTTTTTTTTTTCCTGAGATTTGCATGAAATGAAATGATTTTTTTTTCCACCATCATTGCTGTAGTCTCCATCTGTCATGAACTTCACGTTGCTGTGTACAGGGACAGTTGAAAACTAGTGATTAAACTGTTGGAATGAGTGTCAAAATGTTTATCTCCTTTATGCTGTTGTCAAATGAAAAATTCTTGAGGGTTCAGTATTTTAAAGTTGAAAGAGGAAAAACTAGCAAGTATTTTGATAACTGGATGGTTGTTGATCCGTTGATCATGACAAAACAAACTATCAGAATAACGGTCTTTACTCTTGATGCTTAGTTCATCTAACAATGCGAGTCATTGAACTGGCTCAACATGAACATGTAAGGTTTAGTACTCATCCATGACAGCGTCATTAACTGGTTAATCTGCCATTTACTTGTTCAGTTTTTGTCTCAAATGATGAACTTACTTCGTGTAAACTACATTTGTTGGCCTATAGATTTGCATGCTTTATGATTCAGCTAATGCTGCATATTTATAAAATTTCTTTCAGGCGGCCTTCTTGGAAAAGATCAAATCAGACAACCCTGGTATACCATGCTTCCTGTTTGGTCATTCTACTGGAGGGGCCGTGGTTTTGAAGGTAAACATTGGGAACTAAATGCACTTGCAGATTAAGACAGTTGATATCTAATGACAATTTCTTTGTATCACTAACATCTACTGATGAAATTATTCTGCACGTGTCCTTGAACAGGCCGCTTCTTATCCTCATATTGAAGATATGCTGGAAGGAATAATATTAACCTCACCAGCTTTACGTGTGAAACCTGCACACCCAATTGTTGGGGTATGTATCTTCCCTCTCATATGATATATGTAAAGGACTTTCAGACTTAATAATTCCAATGCCTGAACGCATGCTCCCACAAATACTCTTATTAGACACTGGATTGAAGTTTAACTTGTCATCAAGAGCTCCTTGCAAATGAAATTTGGCCTGCGCAATGTGATTGCTCCTGTTGGTTGTCATTCTTCCTGTGTTGGGTAATAATCTTGTCTTCCCATATTCATACAGGCTGTGGCTCCTCTGTTTTCTCTAGTCGCACCAAGGTTCCAGTTCAAGGGTGCCAACAAAAGGGGAATCCCTGTGACAAGAGATCCTGTGGCTCTATTGGCCAAATACAATGATCCATTAGTCTACACTGGACCGATCAGGGTCAGAACGGGCCATGAAATTTTAAGGATATCTTCTTATCTGATGCGGAACATCAAGTCAATTACTGTTCCATTCTTTGTTCTTCATGGAACTGCAGATAGGGTCACTGACCCTCTGGCCTCCCAGGATTTGTACAATGAAGCAGCGTCCAAGTTTAAGGACATAAAGCTCTATGAAGGATTCTTACATGACCTCCTTTTTGAGCCTGAGAGGGACGAGATTGGTCAGGACATAATTGATTGGATGGAAAGGAAATTAGGTGCTGGTTCCGAGAAGGTTAGAGTCTGGTAGATTTCTTGCCCACTTAAACAAGGGCCAAAATCTCAAGTTATTTGGAGTTGGTTGATTACTGTAGGTTTCTATATATTCTGTTTGGGGGTCTTTTATGTGTATGTATGGCATGTCTTGCCAATGAAACTGTATCTAGTACTTTAGAAAATATGTGTGTGGCTCAGCATTGTTGAAAAAGAACATTACGCTTTTGCCTGATTTGTGTGCGCTGGGTTACTGTCGAATATGGTCTTTTGCAATAAACAGGATTTGGATTTGTATGTACGAGAAAACGATGGACGTGCACCCGAGCCGATAGTTGGTTCTTGTACGTTGCGTCATGGGCCAGACTGGATATAATGGTGGAGCAAAAGCCAGTGGATCCCGTTTGCGAAAGTTACAGAGATAAAGCGAGGATGGAAACAGCGCACTCAGGAAGGCTTATCCTTTCGAATTTGAATGTATCTTTGGGGGGTGGGGTGGTGGTGGTCTCGTAACACAGAAGGTTGTGATGATTTCCTTTGCTTCTGAGGATTCTAGATTAATCCTGACGCCTGCAAAATCACCAGACCAAAACACTCGTGTTTACCACTGTATCTAATTTAAAGCGAGCGAGAACGTATTTTGCGGGCACCATATATTCATCAATTCCGGATCTAATCATTTAAGAATTAATTGCATTAAAATTTAGTGATTAATCTTTAACCCTAAGAAAAAAATATTAAAATTACATCTCATGTAGTCGCATTTGCATCGGTACCAAAACGCAACCAAACACGGCAGCTCGCAGTCAATTACGTGCACAAAAGGTGGTCTCTCTCTTGCTGATTTGAAAGTACCCAATGAAAAAGAAGAAAGAAGAGTTCTTCATGTCCATTGTCTCTTCCTCATGCACCATGCGTGGACAAAATTTGGCGGACGTAAAAAATTCTAGCCGTATGCGTGAAGAAAGCAAAGAAAAATCCACTGCGCACGCGAGGATCCGGGAGAAAGTCTGCAAAAGCATGGGCTCACTATTTTATAATATTTTATAGTGAGAATTCTCTACTTCATGGAGAGCAAATCAAGAAAGAAGCAAGCAACAAGCAAAACTTAATGAGTGTCAGACGGTGGCCTCCTTATTTAAAAAATCCGGACGTAAACAGCAAGGAAAAAAGGACGGCCGCCTCCTATTCACACTAAAGTGGGTTGGACTCCAAGAACCCTATAAATTCGCAAGGGGGGAGGCCACGCAAAGGGGAGGAAAAAATTGACTGGAGAGAATTGTGAGAGATACTTAAAAAATGAGCCCATGTGGAGAGAACCTGCAAAAGAAGAAAGAAAATATGAGGTCAGAGGGAGGAGATTAGAAAAGAAAGGGAAAAGCTGAGAGAGGAAGGGCAGACGGAGAAGTGACGTACAGCAGAGAGGGAAGAAAAAGAAAATAAAAAAAGGGGACTGTTCACCGTCTTCTTCGTAGAAGCCTCCCGTCACCCCCCTCCCTCGGTTCGCTGCTGCCCAGGCCGCCGGGGTCGAGCTCCTGCGCCGCCGGCCCTCTTCGCGCCACCACCGTGCTAGCGCCACCGACGCCGCGGCGCCGCACCTCCATCACCCGCGAGCTCGCTCCTCCGCGAGCCTCTGCCCCGTCTACAAAAGAAGAAGCCGCGGAGCAGCCGACCACCGCAGCGTCCCAGCTTCGCCGGCTGCCCGCGTCCGCGCCGCACGCCGCCCCACCTGCTGTGCGCACCGACCCACCTTGACCCGACTCTGCTCCTTCTCCGCCCCTTGCTGCTGTCTCGCCGCCACCACAACAGCACCTCCGCCTGGCACCACAGCCCCTGCCCTTGCTGCTGCACCTAGCCGACGCCCAGCAGTCCACGCCCGCCGTTGCTCTTCGCCCGAACATCAGCAGCACCATCCCGGACACCTGCAACCCCCTGCGACACCTGTTCGCTGCACCATCTCCACCCGCCGGTCTCTACCGCTTCTGCAGCCAAGACCCAGCGCCGACGCCCACCATTCCTGCAGACTCGTGACGCCAGGACCGGTGCAGACCCGTGACGCCAGGACCGGTTGCTGAGCTCCCCGGTCGCCGGTCTCCTCCGCTCCGAGCTTCCTCGCCAACGCCCTTGCTGCCGTGTCCTCCTCCGCCCGCCGCCGGTCTCTTCGCCGGAGCCCGGAAGGGCGACTCACCACCCTTGGCTGCCGCCGCCGGTCCGCCCGCCGCCGGTCCACCTGCCGCCGGTCCTCGCCGGAGCTTTGAACGTCGGTGACCAGCTGCCCCTTCGGTGATCCACGAGCAAACCGTGCGTGGAAAGGAGAAAAGGAAGAAAAAAAAGAGAAAAAAAAAGCAAAAAGGGGATTAGGTAGTTTTTTATTATTATTATTATCTTATCTTTATTTTTTATATAGTTTATAGCTTGTTCTTATATAGTTTTTTTAGTGTGATTATTCATGCATGATTGAGGTTTCAATGTGAAATAACCCTCAAACTAGGGATTAGGAGTTTGATTTTCGCGCCCAAATCCGACTCGTAATCATTTGAAATATCGCCAATCCGATCTTCCGCCCGAGATTCGATTTGCGATTTATTTAAAATTGGCCAACCCGATCTCATGCGCGAGATATGGTTCACAATTTGATATCAATCTTGCTCGATTTGCTTTGTCGTGCCGTTTAAGTTAATTTCGCTTTCATAAAAAAATTGCATTTGCATTCCATGTAGGTTAGAATTAGGTTTATTTCCTTTTATGGTTTGCATATTAAGAGTAGGAATTTTATTCCGAATTTCAAAAAAAAATACAAAAATCAAATCAATTAATTTAGGTTGCTAGTTTTTTTTTTTTTTTTTTTTTTACTTAGGTTTCTTGTTTAACCGCTTGACAATTTTTTTTATCAATACAAAAACATAAAAAAAAAATGCAAGTTAGATCAGGGCTAGGTAAGCATATTTAGTCATTTCGTTTTTTTTTAAATAATAATAACAAAAATCCAAAAAATGCATTTAGGATATTAGTTTTTAAGAATTGCACGTGCCATTTTAGAACAGGATTTTTGATTTTAAATTTTAAAAAAAAATCTCAAGAAAAATTAATTAATTTAGGATGCTAGTTTTTTTTTGTAGGTTGCATGATAGGTTTTTTTTAAAATGCATGCTTTAGAAGAGACAACGTGGTCCCTTTAATTTTCACTTTAGTGGTTTTTTTAGTATTTTTTTAATTACGAATTTCCATAAAAATTCATCATGCATTTTAGAATAGAATTGCATGTCTCATTTTAAGATTAGATCAATTTGCATCTTAGGTTAGAAATTGCTAGATTAAAATAACGTCTTAGTTTAAATTAGATTTAGCATGACTTAATCCTAAGTTTAAATTGGATGGAATTTTAATTTAGCTAGGTAATATTTGCATTTGTCTTAATTTCGAATATCATGAAAAATACAAAATTTGTCTTTAGATAAATTAGTTTCACTTTTAGGATAAATTGCATTTTTAGGAATAGAAATATCATGTGCACGCCATGTAGAATTAGGCTTATTTAATTAACAATTGCCCGTCATTATAATTAGGTCTTTTGATTTGTATATTTAATTGTTGCATATCCATTAAGAAAACAAAACAAAAATAATAATATTTTACTCATGTCATGTAGTTTAGAACACATTGTCATGCCATTCCATGCTAGATTAGTAGCATGCATTGCATATTGATAAGTGAAAACCAAAAAAAAAAAAAAAAAAAAGGAAATTGCTTGGTTAATTAGAAATCACATCTAGGTCTCAAGTTGATGTGGATTCGATTTAACAATGCAGATGCTTCGTTGCTACGAGGTAGGTCCCGTAATTTATCCATCTTTTCTTGGGTGTTAAATTGGTGGTTTGCGCCGCATTGATCACCTCACATGTTAGAGGATAAATTAAAATCAATCCAAGCTGCCTCGCAAACATGTTTTTTTAAAAAGAGAAAGGTACCGGAAGGGCGCAGAGAAATTTAGCGTAACAAGTCCCCGAACTCACAATCTACGGTTCGTAGGAGTGAAGTAACCTGCTACTTTACTTGGGTTTCTAATCGACCCACCAAAAATAGATTAGTGGCGACTCCATGATGAAAATCAATTGCATGTTAAAGAATTTGACCTAAGTCGCGAATTGGTATGGGCCAGGAGAGCTCGAGCTAAGTCTAGGCTTAGCAATCCATTAGCCGAACCCTTAGGCGGTCCAAACCCGCTTCGGGAGGTCGCGACAGCTTGGCGACTACTGGGGACTCGAGTTGAAACTCTTAGTGGACTTAGGCCAATTTTCTTTTTGAAAATATTTTTGCGCGAGGATCCTGTACGTCCCTAACATTTAAGGTGTTAAATGTTCTGCGGGATGGGAGGTATAAGGGGAAGTGTTTGCGACATTTGTTTTTGCAGGAGGTGTAGGAATGTATGGTTTACTTTCACTTATGAAGTGTTGCTTGATATAAATTGCCGTGCATGCCTTGCATCTAGCACTACACTATTGCACACACAACCCGCCGCCGGACTGGGCCGCATAGGATCATCTAGATGGTATTGAGATGGATACCACTTCGACCGCATGCCCGCGGTACGAGTCGCCCATCTCAATCCCGAAGTTTCTTTCCGGTGTCAAGAGTACCCACCTCGGTTCGCATGCCCGCAACCTGAGTCGGCTCTTTGACCAAGCCGAAGTCATGGGGACCCGACTTAGTCCGCACGCCCTGGCTAGTCTGATCATCCTTGTGGCTTCACTTTGTTAAGCCTTATAGATTAGAAATCGAGCCACTTACCATGCGCATGTCTATGTGATTGCCCTATGTTTATTGGTAAAGTAAGTTCTCTAAATTCCCGCCTTTGCAATTTACTTACTCTACCGTATTATTTTGTCGGTCCATGGCATTAGGATTGTCCTGAGCCTTGATCAATATACAATGGGAATACCTGACATTCGAATTATTCTCCTCCAAAGGAAGAGCTTAGCGCATGGTGGGACAAGTTAGACCAAGCTGGCCGTCAATTTGTAGAGTCACACATTAGTCGACTACTTCCATTGCTGCGTATCAACATCCATGGCGGCCTCATCCAAGCACTTGCTCATTGTTGGTGCCCCGAGACTTCTACTTTCATCTTCGGCGGTAAGCATGAACTCACGCCCACCTTGGAAGAGTATAGTATTGCCATAGGGAAACCTTTGAAAGCTGAATTAATTAGCCCACCTATCGGAATAGACCCCGTTGTGGCCTTATCCGATTTTCTGAGAATTAAGGAGGATAATGTAAGAAAGGTTTTAAAAGCTCACCGCAATACATGTCACTTGTCTTTTCTAAAAGAATGTTTTGAAAATGGCAATTCATTTCAAATGAGAAGAGTTTTCCTTTTAGCTTTATTTGGGTTTATACTTTTTCCTCATTGCAAGAATGCTATTAACCCTTTGATGGCTCACTTGGTTGAACAAGTGTTGGGAGGAAAAATTTCATAAACGCTATTTTGGCTGAAACCTTTCTTTCCTCACTCGATTTAAAGGAAGCGGGGATAAGACCTTAGTTCCTCTCCCGAGCTTTTACAAATTTGGTTCCTTTCTCATATAAAAGGGTTTGGTGGTTCAATGACTATACTTGATGTTAATAACTCTAATCACCCTATTATGAGATTTGAGAACAACCAAAAACATGCACCGGATTACCATTATTCTAGGTGGCTAGCTTTCATGAAAAACCAACTTCCAAGGGTTTCCTATGGCATGCTAAGTGGTTTCAAGTTCGTGTGGCGAGACTTTCATGTGGAGGTGTTGGCCCAATCCCTCTCTTGGGATTCATTGGAGCAACGGAGTACTATCCAACTAGAGTAACCCGTCGCATCAAGTTGTGCAAGAGCTTCCCGGCATTGCAAGCAGATCCACTCCGAGTCAGCTTCATTGATGGAGACCGAGGCCATGAAGATTCCATTCTCACAATTAAATCAATGTGGGATATGTGCCAGCCACGAAACTCAAGTGACCGAGGAGGAGCTCAAGGGCAAAGAAATGAAGTACTATGCCTCAATTAAGTACATTCAACAACACAAGATTCCAGAGGAGTTACTTCCAAAGATACCCTTGGCCAAGATCACCGACCGCGCCGAGAATAAACGCCTCAAAAGGGTTGCTGAAAAAGCTCAAGAGGAGAATAAGCGATTGCGCCGAGTGGTGTCCCGAGTGTATATTGATCAAGCTAGATGAAGTGTTTGAGTCAATCTTGTTGTTTCATTTCTAGATTAATGTTTAGGAAATTGAGTCATTTACTTTCCTAGCTTGTTTGTTTAGGCATTTCGAGCTTTCTATTTCATTAATGAAGTGTTTAAATCAATCTTGCTTCTATTTTGTTAGGATTGTCAAAAACTCCGTTAATGAATAAAAGTTTTAGACCATTGCCATGGATCGTGTATTTCATATGAGATACTTATTTTTGTCCGTTTCTTCAAATTAGGTGATAACGGATCCTCCACGTTCGCCCATCATTACACGATCAAGAGCAAAAAATGGCCGACCAAATCGAAATGCGTGATCGTATGACCGCTGTGGAAAATCAACTCCAGCAGTTGCTCACCTCTATGCAGCTTATGACGGATCAAATGCAATCCCTCCAAGTGCATCGACTTCTTGCACCCGTTCTCCCGAGATAGTAGTCCCAAAGCGCACGAACAAGGCCCAAATAGGTGATGATGACATGCCGAACCGGGAGGATGACCCACTCGATCGTCACAGCTGAAAAGGCTAAGCCCGACAATGTCCCTAAGGCGGAGCAAGATGAACGCTTTGCCAAACTTGAAGAGAAATTGAAACAATTGCAAGAATCACGGGCTGCATTCACTCCCGTTCGACTTGTCCGTTTATGAGAAAGTCAAAGTGCCGAAGAAGTTTAAGATGCCGTAGTTCGAGAAATACGATGGTACTTCCCGCCCAAAAGCACATTTGCAGATGTACCACGTACGCATGGCCCAATACGTCAAGAATGAGCCTCTCATGATCCAATCGTTTCATGCAAGCTTGATGGGCCCGCACTCAATTGGTACATAATGAAAATATAAACCTTCTCGACACCGGAATGAAGTGGCCGACGCTTTCCTAAAGCGTATAAGTTCAACATGGACATAGCACCTTCCCGAGAGGATCTTGAGCGGATGGAGAAGAAGAAAAGTGAGTCATTTAAGGAGTACGCCGTAAGGTGGCGAAACTTGGCAGCTCAAATCACTCCCGAGCCTACAAACAAGGAGTTGATGAAGTTGTTCGTCAAGACTCTCCCATATGAGTTCCGTAACCGGGATGGCTAGCACATACGTTGAGAACTTCAACCAGCTTTATCCCGGTGGGTGAACGGATCGAGATGGGCCTAAGGGATGGATGGTTCAATGAACCAACTCTTCGGGGGCAAGAGGTTCACCATGAAGAAAGATAAAGAACCAACCATCGAAGTCAATGTTGCATATGTGCAACCAGCCCCCAGTAAGCCTCCAATGGTTCGTGTCCCCGGGGAATCAGCAAGATGGAGGCCGAGTGCCCGCACGCCGGCAATTCACCAAAAGGCGCTTCTCTCCTCTTCCCCGGCCCTCTATCTCGGGTTTTACCTAAGATCTCAAACAAGGGATTGATCTCTCACGAACCAAAGCGGCCTAATGCTGAAAAATTCTCCAACTATGACCCCTCCAAAAATGTGAGTATCATATGGGAGAGGTCGCCATTCAACTGATGAATGTTTGACTTTGAAGCACAAGATCCAAAATTTGTTGGATACTAAGGCATTTTCTTTCCGTACCACCCAACCGAATGTCAAGAAGAATCCGTTGCCGGAACATCAGGGAAACGTGAATGCAATCTTCGAGTTCAATGCTAGCAAAAGATAAACTTGAAGGTTTCTGTCAAAGATATCTATAGCGGATTAGTTAGAGTTGGTTATTATCCGAGAGATGAGAATCCTCCCTTACCTACCATGAAAGAAAGGGTTCAAGAAATGGTTAAGCCGGCATGATCATATATGCCGACAAGCTGAATAGTGTCAACTATCTCCGAAGTCGTCATTGATTGGGAGAAGGAATTTGCTAAGCTAGAGTGCCGGAAAGAGTAAACCAGATCCATTGATCGAGGACATGCCCCCACTTGAGGACGCCTCCAACCATGAAGGATTGATAGTGGAAGTGCCTTCAACTCGATGAAGAAATAATTATTGAGATGCCCCAGTTTGTATGAGTACAAGGATAACAAAATGGGTCCTTGGTCATACGAGCTAGATGTTGACCTCGATTAGCAAGGTCCTGGTCGGACCTATGCTCAAGCTAATGCCCAACCCGCGCAAAGCCGATTACGACGAAGAGGCCAAAGAGTTTCGGCTATAATCAAAGCAAGTGAGTATAACGTGGTCGACCGCCTGCGGAAATTGCCTGCTCAAATCTCTTTGCTTGAACTCTTGCAAACATCTCCTACACATCAAAAGTCTCTAATGAAGGTTCTAAGCGAAGTTCGTGCAGAGACGATCGAGGAAGACAGGTTGGAGGAATTCGTAGGATCGATTCTTCTTAAGGATTTAATAGCCCTTTCGATGAAGAATTCCCTCTTGAGGGGAGGGACATACCAAGGCATTATATATATCCGTCAAGTGCAAGGCTTCCCATGTGGCTCTAGTACTCATTGATAATGGGCCCGCCTTGAATATCTGTCCATTGGCAACTCTTCACCGCCTGAAAATAGATCCTTCAAAAATAAGTGCTGCAAAGACCTCCGTCCGAGCTTTTGATGGTACAAGAAAGGAGGTGATAGGGGAGACCCACCTTGATCTGCGCAAATAGGGCTAGGTGATGTTTAACATCCTTTTCTTGTGATGGACATTCCTACCGCATTCAATTTTCTATTAGGGCGTCCTTGGATTCATACGCCGGAGCCGTGCCATCAAGTCTCCACCAAAGTGTGAAATTTGTTGTCAAAGGAAAGCTAGTCATTGTTCATGGCGAGGAGGATCATCGGATCTATCATGAGACGGCTATCCCCTATGTCGAGCCGGAACGTAAGGAGGAGTCGAGCTACCAATCATTTGAGCTTGTATCCACTATCCATGCATCTCGAGAATCGAGAGCACCCATCCCTGATGTGTCAAATGCAGCAGCTTATGGTAGCAAGAGTGATGGTTGGAAATGGCTTTATTCGGCCGTGGACTTGGTAGACAAGATGTGTGGCATTCGAATCCTATTGAAGCCCCTCGGAGGTTTCGTTCAGCCGGATTAGGTACCATGGAAGAGGTGGAGGACATGAGCAAGAGAGGAGAAACTCATTACTCCCTCGATATCCGCGAGACATTCCCGGCCCCGCTAGAATGATGCATGATGAGGGAGGAATGATCAACACCCGTGGTATCGCGCCTGATGGATGGAGTGGCATGGATGACCCGACAACTGCAAAGACAGAGGATCCAGATGATGGGATGGAAGGGATCACGACTCCATTCGATGATCTCCTCAGTAGGAGCCATTGATGAAGAACCATCGGAGAAATGGGTGCTAGCCCACAAGAGTAACATGTTTACTTTTCTGTACTCCCCGCGTGGGAATCCTATCTCTTTTAGGATGTGTTGTTTTCTAGGTTTGCTTATCGTATTCTCGCATGTCGTTTGTCGGAGTTGATGTCTCTAGGTTTGACTGTTAGGGTTTCGTTTCACTTTGATTGCCGTATTTTTCAATCCAATAAATGTAATTTGGTTGATGAATATCAATTATGATTATAAGTTTTATTTTTGAGGGCATGATGGGGCATACCAAACCAGCCCATTGATGATATCCAACCGATGAAAGAAAAGAAAATCCAAGGAGAATTCCCGAGGCCCGGGCTTCATCATGCTTCCTCGTGTCAAAAGTTTTTCCAAAATATTTTTCCAAAATTCTTTTAAATAAAATAAAAATTTCAAAAAAAAATCAATCAAAAAATTCAAAAAGGAAGGAAAATTCAAAAAAATAGAAAAGAAATTCATGCCTTTAGCCTGTTTTGTTTTTTTTTGAACTATCCATTTTATGTCTCGGCAGCCTTATGATAGGCAAAGAGGTGAAATGGTCCAACTGGTGTCATGAGCGATGACGGTGATGACCCCGATGATCCAAATGGTGACTCCATTGGAGTACAACAAAGTTGGGAGCAACATGAAAACCCAAAGTTCTCACCTCCGAGCAAACCATCATTATCAATGGGTGATGCCGAGGGAGCCCAAAGAGATAAAGATTGGGGCAAATCTTCCCAAAGATGAGGCCGAGCACTGACTCAATTGCTAAAAGAATATCAAGATATCTTTGCTTGGACATACGCTGATATGCCGGGTTTAGATCCGTCGATTGTGGAACATTGTTTGCCCACTAATCCGCACGTGCATCCTACAGCGTAAGCTCCTGAGGACTAAACCAGAGCTCTCGAAGAAGATAGAAGAGGAAGTAATGAAACTTCTCAAAGTGGGGTTCATTGAAGTCTCGCAATACCCCGAATGGGTGGCCAACATAGTACCGGTCATGAAGAAAGACGGTCGAGTCCGAGTGTGTGTTGATTACCGTGATTTGAACAAGGCCAGCCCAAAGGACGACTTCCCATTGCCACATATCGATGTTCTCGTGGATAGTACTGCCGGATTTGAATTATTCTCTTTCATGGATGGTTTTTCTGGTTATAACCAGATAAGAATGAAGGATGAAGACAAAGAGAAGACGACATTTATCACCCCGTGGGGAACCTTTCATTATAAGGTCATGCCCTTCGGACTCAAAAATGCAGGGGCAACTTACCAACGAGCCATGGTTACGTTGTTCCATGACATGATGCATGAAGAAATCGAGGTCTATGTTGACGATATGATTGCAAAAACCCGGCCCGGGAAAAGTCATGTTGAAACCCTCAAGAAGTTATTTGATCGACCGTGAATTCAAACTCCGTTTAAACCCCGCCAAGTGCGTGTTCGTAAAAGATCGTGAAAATTACTTGGGTTTATGGTGAGTAGCAAAGGGATCGAAGTTGACCCATCTAAAGCCAAGGCAATATGTGAGCCGTAACCTCCGTCGACGGGAAGGAGGTCCGAGTCTCCTAGTGGAGACTCAATTACATTGCACGATTCATTTCCCAACTCTCGGAGACCGCTAAGCCATTCTTCAAACTCTTGAGGAAAACGCACGAGTTGAGTGGAACGATGAATGTCAAGAGGCGTTCGATAAGTGAAGCAATATTTGATGAATCCACCGGTTCTTGTCCCACCAATATCGGGGCATCCTTTGATTTTGTACCTCACAATCCATAGTGAGTCACTCGGCGCGATGTTAGCTCGTAAGAGTCCCGTGGATCAAGGAACGGCCATTTATTACCTCGCAAAAAGTTCACTGTCTCTGAGCTAAAGTATTCGATGCTGAAAAACTTGTGCTGCATTAGTATGGGTATTGCATAGATCATGCGACGAGTACACCTTGCATTACCGGACGTTCCCCCGTGAGCGAGAACGATCCCATCAAGTATTTATTTAATCAACCAGCTTTGGTGGGTAAGCTAGCCAAATGGCAGGTCTTGATTTCGGAATTCGACGTGCAGTTCATGCCACAAAATCGCTAAAGGCCGAGTAATTCTGATTTATTGGCTGAGAATCCTAGAACCTTCAATGATGATGATTGTCCTCCTGGATGATCGTATTTTGGCCATAAATGAAGATGCATGGTCCATGTTCTTCGATGGAGCCGTGAACTTGTCCGGCTGCATCCGGGGCAAGCATCGAGATCCCCGCATGGACAACACCACCCAGTAGCCGCGAAATTAATATTTCCATGCACTAACAATATAGCTCAATACGAAGCTTGTATTCTCGGATTTCAAGCTGCAATTGAAATGGGAGTGGCCAAATTGAAAGTATATGGAGATTCTCGCACCGATCATACCAGATCGTAGGAGAATGGAAGACCTGTGGATGCCAAATTACCGCGTATCATAAGTACCTCGAAGAGTTGGTGAAGGAGTTCGATGAAATCTCGTTTGAGTATTTGGCTAGATCTCATAATCGCTTGTTAATGCCTTGGCAACATTGTCATCCATGTTGCAAGTTACCGATGGTTTAGAAGTTGAGCCTTTGAAAATTGAGGTTCTAGCCAAACCTTCTTATTGCATGGCCGTGAATGAAGAGCTTGATGAGAAGCCATGGTATTACAACATCATGAACTATATTCAAAAGCAGTGAATTTCCTGAAGGGAGCACTCAAATGATAGAAAATACATAATGAAGATGGCCTCAAAGTTCTTCGTCGCTGGTAAGAATTTATACAAGAGATCTTATGATTCGGTTTTATTGAGATGCGTAGATGAAGCAGAGTTACCCAAATCATGCAAGAGGTGCATGAAGGAGTTTGTGGCCCACACATGAATGGGTACATGTTGGCCAAGAAAATCATGAGACTAGGTTACTATTGGCTTGCGCCGGAAAGTGATTGCATACAGCATGTCGGGTTGCCATCGTTGCCAAATTCAT
Source organism: Eucalyptus coolabah (assembly GCA_014182585.1). Taxonomy (NCBI): domain Eukaryota; kingdom Viridiplantae; phylum Streptophyta; class Magnoliopsida; order Myrtales; family Myrtaceae; genus Eucalyptus; species Eucalyptus coolabah. The sequence continues at coordinate 10,221,416 of CM024622.1, forward strand.
GGAGATAAAATAAATGTTCCGCCAACGGAGTTGCACCAGCTATCCGAGCCATGGCCTTTTTCAATGTGGGGATTGATGTGATTGGCCCAATAAATCCCAAAGCTTCAAATGGGCACCGATTCATATTAGTGGCAATAGATTATTTTTCAAAGTGGATTGAAGCCGCATCATATGTTAATGTCACAGCTCAAACGTGGTGAAATTTATTAGCGTGACATAATCGCTCGTTATGGTGTCCCCAAGCAATTGTCACCGACAATGGGACAAATCTGAATAACAAGTTCGTGGATGAGTTGTTCAATGAGTTCAAAATCAAGCATTTGAATTCATCACCTACCGCCCGCAAATGAATGGAGTCGTTGAGGCAGCTAATAAGAACATCAAGAAGATCCGCTAAGACAAACGAGAATTATCGAGATTGGCATGACAGTTACCTCGCTCTAATGGCGTATCGGACATCGTGTCCGAACATCTACCGGGCAACCCTTTCTCCTTAGTTTATGGCATGGAGGCAAGCCTTGCTCATGGAAGTAGAAATCCTCTTTGAGAGTCTTATCCCAAGTGGAATTGTCCGGCGGTAATGGACACAGCAAAGGTTCGAGCTTGAACTCCGATTGATGAGAAAAGATTAAAAGCTCTTTGCCATGGCCGACGTATCAACAGAGTAGCTGTGTCTTTTTAATCGGAAGGTACGGCCGAGACACTTTGAAGTGAATGATCTAGTTCTAAGAAAGGTGTTGCCGATTTTTCCTGATCTTGAGGCAAATTTGCTCCAAATTATAGCGGCCCGTATATGGTGAAGAGGGTACTTCCCGGGAGGTGCCTTGATCCTGCGTAAATGGATGGTCGTGAGTTTTCTAATCCCGTTAACTCTGATGGGTGAAGAAGTATTACCCTTGAAAAATTTGTTGTGGAATTGGAAGGAACTCATTTCTTCGTTGAATTGTGTGGGAATGGATTGAATGAGATGAGAAGTAGGCCCCGTTCCATACACATCGAATTCATTTGATTTGGTATGTCGTACATGTTGGACTCGTTGTCGGGCCAATTAAATAAAAAAGAAACGCCCGAGGACACCACCAGCCTCGGCCCGGTGGCAAGGGGAATGAAAAGGTCCGAAAGCGACCAGGGTTCGATCCCTGAAATGGCAACAAGTTTGCCTAAAAAACAACAAAAAACAAAAACATTTTTTTTTTTTTTTTACCAATCCTTTCTTTCTTTTTGAGCTACAAACTCTTTGTGTTCAAAGAAGTAATTGTGACCTTCAAAGGAGAATTTTGCATGATAGTTTTACCGTTTAATTACCAATTTCACCGAGGATCGTCGCCATCGATGTTAATGAATGATGTGGAGTGAATTGAACATGCTAAATGAGACATGTCGGGATGATGAAAGGCAAGCCTTATCCTATACACAAATTCCTTATACCGGTGAGATGAGTGTAGAAGTTCCATGTTTCTAAGGAAAAGAGTTTTCTCGCGAAAGGTACGATGATCGAAATGATGAGAGACGTTCATTCTATATCTCAAACACTACGTGATCACCCATTGTTTAAACCCTTTTGAGCCCACACACGTGGATAATTTTTAAATTACCCCTCCAAGAACCACCCCACATTGGGGTAAGTTGGAGGTAAGACGACATCATGAGGTGAGGAATTTGATAGGAATATCTTGCTCACTTGCATTAATCTTCAGGTATTGCTATTACATTGAATTCATACGATAATTCAAGTGCCTTAGGATGATGAAGAGCATTTCTTTTCTATCCTACACACTTTATCCATTGCGTAGCCCCTCGAGCCTCAGTAAATTCGTTTCGTTTAAACCCAATTGGTGATCATCTCCCCACACCTAGGGCAAGGCAAATGGCAAATGTTCAAGCAAAAAATCCCGAGTGCCGACAAAAATGAAAACTCCTCAAGAACCCAAATGTTAAAGCATTACGGGTTATTCAAAAAAAGAAAAAAACAAACAAAGGGGGTATGAAAAGCAAGCAGTGCCCGGTAAAAGCAAGGCCAATGCTCATAGAAAATGAAAGAAAGAGTCAAGAAAAATGACTATCAATTGTAAAAGTGTGTTCCCAATGGAGTGGTACTCAAAGAACTCAAATGCCAAGTTTTTATAGTACCTATGAGGGGAATCAATGATGAAGAAGAAGACCGGTGACAATGCCAAGATGATCACCAATTCTCATACCCCTATACACATTTTGAGCCTAATGATCCATGAACTTAACCTACGTTACGTCCCTTGCAAAGTCTCTTCAGATTAGGGCAACGAAATTAACGTAGGAATTCATATGCTTAAAAGCATTACTCGAAGAAGTGAGCAAGACCATTTCTTATCTCATTTCGCAGTGTTCCTTGACTTGTAAACCTGAAGGTGATTGCGAAGTATTATTCTTTTCATTAGCCTTGACTCGAAGAGTCCCTCTTGTTGAGCCATCGACCGAGCCTACATTACAATCTTGATAAAGACCTCTCGGATTGACGGTCGGTACCGCTTGCGAGAATACTCGAACCCTTATTGACATGATGAAAGTAAGATGGAGTGATTCCTATGATCCCACATTAATGGTCGACAAAATGGCCTTCTTAATGAGAGTGAGTGAAAGTCCTTCTAACTGAAAGTCTCTCCATTTGTGTTCTTGAAAATCCATGTCATAAGTGAAAATTGTCATAAACGATGATTCTCCCCTAGGGAAGTTCGATGGTGCAAATATGGTAAAACCATCATGCATAAATCTTGTTGAATGGATAAAAGCTTCAGTGGGATTTTGGAGTGTGCTGAATTGCTTATTTCTTTGGCAAATGCATGTATTTTTGGCTCTAATCATGTCCGACAGTAATGTTTCCTTGAAGACCCAAGAGCTCCCGACATTTATGTTGCCTTTCGTAAGCCTCGAGGTGAGAAACCCATGAATATTTGAAGTACCTCCTTGATGTTCCAAAATTTTTGTTTACCAAGAGGTAAGTGGCCCTCACGAATGGGCTCCCAGTTTGTCCTAGGTATTCTGAAATTCTTGACATCTTTTTCGTTATACCCTTAGTCTGATCTAGGTATTTCAATCTTCTTAATCCAATATTCATCTCACCTAACATTGAGTGTTTATTGGTTAAATCCCAAAATTCTTGACATCTCGGCCTGACCGATGTCTCAAACTCTTCGTTAAACATTTCACTCGATGTGAATGTTTTTCGATCTTTTCGTTATACCTTAGTCTCGATCTAGGTATTTCAATCTTCTTAATCCAATATTCATCTCACCTAACATTGAGTGTTTATTGGTTAAATCCCAAAATTCTTGACATCTCGCCCGGATCTCGATGTCTCAAAACTTTTCGTTAAACATTTCACTGATGTGAATGTTTTTCGATCTTTTCGTTATACCTTAGTCCGGGATCTAGGTATTTCGAATCTTCTTAATCCAATATTCATCTCCACCTAACATTGAGTGTCTATTGGTTAAGTTCCAAAATTCTTGGACATCTCGGGCCCGGATCCGGGATGTCTCAAACTCCTTCGTTAAACATTTCACTGATGTGAATGTTTTTCGATCTTTTCGTTATACCTTAGTCCTGGATCTAGGTATTTCGAGTCTTAATCCAATATTCATCTCACCTTAACATTGAGTGTCTATTGGTTAAGTTCCAAAATTCTTGACATCTCGGCCTCGATTCTGGGATGTCTCAAACTTTTGTTAAAACATTTCACTCCTGGATGCAAACTTTTGATCTTTCGCTATACCTTAGTCCTCGGATCTAGGTATTTCGAATCCTTTTAATCCAATATTCATCTCACCTAACATTGAGTGTCTATTGGTTAAGTCCCAAAATTCTTGACATCTCAAGTCGGATTGGATGTCTCAAAATTTTTCCCCCGCTAGCGCACCGTAGAATAGCACGGTCCTGGGAAAGCCTCTTTGTAAAGTCATGTTACTATTCTAGGCGACCGTAGACTCGGTAATGTGGTCCCTGGACATGTAACACCAACTATCTCGAGTTACTTTACCCTCCTCGAAGGTAAGTTATTCCAGGTAAGTTCCTTTTATCAATGGCATTAGCATTTCCATGC